>OX419589.1:11373875-11973875 GCA_948473455.1 Teleiodes luculella
AAAAAAAAACAAAGTTAGAGTACAGTCAGCGTTAATAATTTTAATAGTAGTACATGGAAATCGTACCATAAAAGGGGTCTTCACTTGCATCAAATCGGGCAGTTCTGATTTTTTTATATGTTGTATGTAATGAGGTGGTAATGACAAATATAATTTTTCCACCTCGAAAGCCTTCCGGAACATTGTAAAATTCATGAAAAGCCATAAAATTTTTTATCATTTTTCAGTTTTTGCCATTTTTTACCACCAAGGACCTGTTTTACGGTAGAAGTCACTATGAATTGTTTTAAAGTAGACTAAATTTGCAACAAAATGAGAATAGTTGGGTCTCGATAAGCTGAATAGTTTCAAAGATACAGCTGTTCAAATGTTTGCAAAATTTCTTAAATAATACAATTTAGAGTTTAGGGTGTCTGTCAAAAATATTTTTCTACTAAAGGTGTGCTTTTTATTAAAAACTTATAATAAAACTCCTGTGACGACCTCAACTTCAACCTCCACATGCAAAGATAAGATAATTTCCCGTGGTAAAAGTTAGCCTGTGTTCTTCCGCATGGTCTATTCTATCTTTGTGCCAACTACGCCCGCTTTAACAATTTTTCCCGTGGGAATGAGAAATTTTCCCGCGGTAAATCGTATCCTATGTTCTTTCCCAAGGTCAATTCTATCTTTATGCCAAGTTTCACTAAAATCGGTTCAGTAGTTTCGGAGCCTATTCAATTTATTAGGTACCTATATTTTAGGATTTTTTTTTACATCTTGGGTTACATTATTGAAGTTTTAGTAAGGATCCCTAATTTTTTTTTACATAAAATAAAGCCTATGTTACTCAGGGATCATGCAGCTTCTCAACAGTGAAAGAATTTTTGAAATTGGTTCAGTAGTTTCGGAGCCTATTCAATTTATTAGGTATATTTAAGGATTTTTTTTTACATCTTGTGTTACATTATTGAAGTTTTAGTAAGGATCCCTAATTTTTTTTAACAGAAAATAAAGCCTATGTTACTCAGGGATCATGCAGCTTCTCAACAGTGAAAGAATTTTTGAAATTGGTTCAGTAGTTTCGGAGCCTATTCAATTTATTAGGTATATTTAAGGATTTTTTTTTACATCTTGGGTTACATTATTGAAGTTTTAGAAAGGATCCCTAATTTTTTTTAACATAAAATAAAGCCTATGTTACTCAGGGATCATGCAGCTTCTCAACAGTGAAAGAATTTTTGAAATTGGTTCAGTAGTTCCGGAGCCTATTCAATTTATTAGGTATATTTAAGGATTTTTTTTTACATCTTGGGTTACATTATTGAAGTTTTAGTAAGGATCCCTAATTTTTTTTAACATAAAATAAAGCCTATGTTACTCAGGGATCATGCAGCTTCTCAAGAGTGATAGAATTTTTGAAATTGGTTCAGTAGTTTCGGAGCCTATTCAATTTATTAGGTATATTTTAGGATTTTTTTTACACCTAGGGTTACACTATTGAAGTTTTACTAAGGATCCCAAATTTTTTTAAATAAATAAAATATAGCCTATCTTACTCAGGGATCATGTAGCTACTCAACAGTGAAAGAATTTTTGAAATCGGTTCAGTAGTTTCGGAGCCTATTCGATGCAAACAAACAATCGAACCTTTCCTCTTTATAATATTAGTATAGATAATGCTTATTTCATAAGTCGTATTTCATGTTGTTTAGTCACCTCAGCAACTTTGAACAGATGTAGCTAGGGAACTATTAGATCTTAATTGATTTATGCCGTGAAATAGGTCAATAATTGACCACATTGACAAGATCTTGTAAATACTCGCAAAAATTTTTTTTTTGAAATTTTGCAAACATTTGAACTGCTGTATCTTTGAAACTATTCAGCTTATCGAGACCCAACTATTCTCATTTTGTTGCAAATTTAGTCTACTTTAAAAGAATTCATAGTGACTTCTACCGTAAAACAGGTCCTTGGTGGTAAAAAATGGCAAAAACTGAAAAATGATCAAAAATTTTATGGCTTTTCATGAATTTTACAATGTTCCGGAAGGCTTTCGAGGTGGAAAAAATATATTTGTCATTACCACCTCATTACATACAACATATAAAAAAATCTGAACTACCCCATTTGATGCAAACCAAAATGTACCAATTCCATGGACTATAGACGATGATTGATTACCCAACCTTCAAGACGCTACTATAAATGCATGTAGGTAGGTATGAAGATGCAATCTGGGCTGAAAATGCAAACGAAATTTTCCTTTTCTGTACTTATATGAAAATAAAGTTTACATAATTTTCAAGTCTTCCTCATATTATAATAGTAATCGTACACCGTATTTGCTATCCTATCCCGCTATTGTATTCGACAGTCTCTTGTTACTCGTTACGTAGAAAGCGGATTTATGAGTACAGCCATGTACAGTCAGCGTCACATCTGCAGTGATTCCCAATTAATGGAACATAACGTCAGCAAGACAAATAGGACTTTTTTGTTCTAAGTTTTACACAAAACTTATAATTTAGTTAGTTATTTTTTCATATGATTCTATAAAAAAAATTGGAATTCACCTCATCTGTCGAAACATACCGGCCTATAATCGCTCTAAATGCCTGAGCAAGATCTATGAACAGACTTCGCTCTCTCTTCAAAGACAATGTCCTAATACCGCAGCGTGTTTCATTGAGTAGGGATTTTCGCTTACAAGGAAGCATTGCCATAATCCCCACCACACGCTTTGCAGAAGCAGTTATTGTTGGATAATAGTGATAAACGTAGCTGCTCAATCCCTACATCGACTAGCACTGCTAGCACTTAGTACCTACTTAACTTACAGGAAGATTATCACACATAACTTTCTGATCCTAAACTAGGCAGACCTATGAGTTATATGAGTGTTATAATTATAAACATACCTACATAGGTACATAGTATGATACAGACATATATGTTCACAAAAAATATCATCCATAAGCTTGATTATTCGTACCTTTTCGACACAAGCGTACCTAGGTCAATCCAAAAAAAAGATATCATCCAGACACAAGCCAAACATAAGTGCTTATCACACGAATGTTTGCTCAGCGCAGGGTATTTACTCGTATTACTCGCGTCAAAAAAAAATAAAAAAAATAATAATAATATAATATAATATATGTCCCCAATTTTATACCGAGATTAATGAAAATTATAGGATACATATCTTTATTTCCGCAGCCATTTATCAAATCAATTATCAACGGCACAAAACTTCGTCTAACTTTCTTATCTAATAAAATCTCATAATCTTATTTGAACATCCTCTTTTCAGTGAGAGCTTCGTATTGCCTATTCCTTAAAAGATTATTGTGAGTGAAAAATGATAGAAGCCGCGTGCGACCAATCCGATGTGAGCGGCAGGAAGCGTCGCCGTACCACTTTTCAGGGTTACCAGACACTTTTAGAATAATACCTAGGATTTAAAGCTTATTTACACACCAGGGTTTGTAAGGTAGGTTAACCTCGCAACCCATTCGTTAAGTGTAAGTGTGAAGTTTATTCTCAGCTATTAAGCTACCAAAAGCCTATAATTTATACTTTTCAATTTACTTTTTAATCCTGTCTGCCATTCACTATGAACTCGCCCGCGTTAACAGTTTTTCTCGTGGGAATGAGGCATTTTCCCGTGGTAAAAAGTAACCTATTTGTTAATCCAGGGTGTCAGCTAACTCCATACCAAATTTTATTAAAATCGTTCCAGCCGTTTAGACGTGAAGAAGTAACAAACATACACACTCACACATTCACAAACTTTCGCCTTCATAATATTAGTGTGATGTGATAGTGTTATTTTGGGAAATGAAGTAAGTGTAGAACGCAGAATATAATACTTGACGCTTGGTATTTTTGAGCATAGAAAAGGAATATTAGTAGAAATCTTTAAACATCCTTACTTAGTGTTGATAAATAATGGAGCTGATCTGGCAACCCTAGCGCTCTACTCCCGTTGGCAATATTCCCAGACACAATAGTCGGCTCAGACACGTCACTTAATACCTATGTATGTATATAGGACTTCATGTTTAAAAATAAAGGTCTTTAATATTTATGTACAGAAGGCAACAGCTTCAATATCTTTTCAATATTTTGCTTTTATCCACCTGCTAAAAAATACCAGAATAGTCACGATCGGTCTAAAGAGGACTTAGTGCGAGTTGGTTGCTCAAAGTAACCTGGAAGATATTATTAGCCGGTCTTGGTTTGAGCAAAGCTTACTCCTGATATGACGTCATTTAGTGTTTTTTAGGAAACCTATGATGAAAAAAAACTTTGAATTAGGTCGTTTATCTGTATAAATTCCTTGCTCTACCTATCAGTCTGGACCGCAACATTTCCGTGTCACTACCAAGTCTTACTACCAGTAGTGCCAGTAGGTAGTACGACGGAAATAAATACTCGTATAATTTACCCGTGTTACTACCGCCTCGTCCGGTAGTAGGTACTACGGGCAATTATATTTTTTACTATAGTACTTACCGATAAATTAGATTATTGCATTACTTTAAAATTGAACCGAAATTTCCATTTTCTCCTTTTCACCTACACTATTGCACAAATATCAAGCCATAAAAAGTATATTATACAAAATATTTTGTCTAGCCTTTGTGTATATAATCAAAGTGTCTAGCGCTCTTTCATTACATAATCGTTTTTTGGATAATGAAATAAAAATATTTAAAGTTCTATGCAATCCTCATTTTCATTAAACAAATTAAGAAATTTGTTCGGTAAAAAAGTCCACATGTAACTTTTGTTAGAGTAATTCAGTTAAACAGATTTTCCTGTTAAACGAAACTGAATATAAAATGAATAAGCCTCGGAACAAATTATCATGGCCCCAATGTGTTCCAAATTAATTTGTATCAATCATAAAGCTGATTGCAATAATACTTGCAATCCAATTCATTGTTTTAACCAGTTTGCGTGAATTGAGTGCATCAATAAGTTGACTAAAGATTTATCGGCACTTTAGCTTAATTATGAGCTTGTTCTAGAAGTTATGTCGTCGTCAGCAGTGTTGCAACCGCACTTAATTTATTTCGCGTCGCCTTGTTAACTAGCTACGGTAAATGCAAGAGAGGTTAGGTATGTTACTTATTTAGTACTGTCGTGTAGTACTATTATTTACGTCTGTGCTACTACTCTTGTTTATTACTATCTGTCCGCGTCTTTGGCTACACCCGCGTTGTTTCCCGCCTATTCTTGAAAGTATAAGATACTTATTTTCTGCAGTTAAATATCACTCTTCGGTTCTTCATCTATCTCTGTGCTAGAAACACGTCAAGCTGTTGCTTAGTTGTACACGCATTGCGAAAAAATACAAAAAGCATACTGTCGCATTTATGCTTGCTTGCTTAGCGTGTGGGTTTCGATGATAACCTACAGTTAAGTATGGACTATATGGAAATAAATAGAGGAAACTTGACGAAGAAATTGTATGTGATTTTTGACTAAATCCAAGCTGAAGAAAGCACGCACCTGAGAAGAAATTTAAAGCTTGTATGTGAAGTCAACCGATTCACAATGATGCAGAACAGTAGAGGCGCGTTCAGCCCTTCAAAAAAGGCTCGAACCCCTCTGTAGGGCGTATCCGAAACTGCTAACGAGTGCAGTAGGGATTCCTTTTAGATTTCCCCATCGCTTTATAGCTAAAGTTCGCCGAAGTTCGCGTGTAAAGCTTTACCGCACACACATCTGCTGCCGATATTAAATCTTGCTCGTGCGTAATTCACTCATCCCAATTACGAATAAGATTTACTGCAGGCAAAGTTCCGAGTTTGTGGAGCCAAGTGCACTTTACTACTTATGTTTACATCTTTTTGTGATGACTTTTATTTTCCTACTAGCGACTCGCCCGTACTTTTTATTTGTGTATGAATAGGTATTTGTCTAGTTTTAAATACCAATGATGGCGGTGTTGTATTGGTGGAGGTGACAGATTGAAGATAATTATTCAATTATTTATACTTATTTATTATTTAGGTACTTTTCTCATAACAGGTAGATGTATGAGCCATGAATGTGAAATGAAGTAAAATTGGTCAAAAGCCATGTCTCAATAATTTGATATTATTATGTTAGTCAGACATTTTTCAGGATACATTCTTCTTATAACATAAGTGGTTCCTAAGCGCTTTCCAGGCGATTGGAATCTCATCAGACCTCATTATGGCAAACCGGCGCCCGAGGTCGCGTCGCGTCGGTAAATCAGCGGCAACACTGCCAACCCGACAAGTAATGGATTTAAAACAATTATTTATGCCGGCGAACAGGTGCGACAAACACATTTACTTATTTCCTCTACAATTTTCTCTTAATTCGGACTGGAAGGCGGGTCGAGCCATTTGATAATAGATTGTGCATAACTTACGTAGTTCCAAGCAAGTGTTAAATTTCCTTTCATTTTAGGGTAATAGAACACCAATTGCTTCTATAGTATCTTACGTATACACTTTATACATTTTATGTAGGTATTTCAGTTTTTGCAATGGCAAGAAAAGTTGACAGCCGTTTTTTTCTGCATCAGCGCTACGACAAATGGCTACGGCGGCGCGGGCGTAGCAATCGTAGACAATTGCTACGACGACGACGGCAAGCACTACGATAATGTGGTATAATTTGCGACTGCATTATTGCTTTCTCTTAATTTTTATTTTTATGTAATTCAATACAAGGATTACCAATAACTCACGTAATTTAATCCAGAAAAACCAAATATATTTAGTAGGTACTTTATTCCAGTTTGTCAAGATAATTTCTTCTCTACTTTTTTTTTAACTCGATCCATGGGTTACGTTATTTTATGATTACCTACAAAAAATTACTTGAAAAATGTACATTAATTCTCATAAAATATTTTCTTAAATAGACTGTATCTCGACTTAGGTACCTAGCTCCCTACCTGAAAATACTGGGAAGCGTACCATAATTTGTTTGTTAGGGGGAAGTTTTAGGGTCGTTGACATCTTTTTAGTGTCCTAGTTCCGCAAATTCTGTAGTTTAATATCTAGCGCGCAACCGCTAAATTATTAGAAGGCAACTTTGTAGTTAACCCTTATAACAGTGGAGAATAGATGACAGTGGCTTAGTAATTTATTACACGCATGACGCACCCAGTTTATTTAATACGTATATAAATGCCGATCTTCTTTCTCCTTTATAGTGGTTTTAAGGTTGTTTGCCTCTCAATAACCTTGGTGTCTGAATCATTCAACGCCTACGGATTTTGACGAGACACGAGCCGAAGTTTGTAGCCGGGACCAACACATTTAGGTACGTGCATTTCGAAACACGGAGCCATTTTTGTTTTCGGACAATCGAGTGCTAAGCAAACCTACTGTAGTAAATCGTCGACGTCGACTCCCGATGCAGGCAGCACTATTGCATTATTATTATTTTTTGTGTTACATTATTTATTTTATTCTTCTGTCTTGTAGGTATTGTATATGAGTCAATAAAGATTTTATCTATCTATCTATTAAACTATGAATTGTATCACAAAGTTATATAGAAGCTGACAATGTTACAGATAGTTTGGAATGTCGAGAACTACGCGAGCGAATTAAAAGTTTCAGCAATTTTCAGCACACCTTGTAAGGAAATGTTTCGTTCGACTTCAAATTTATATCCTAGTCACACTAACTAAAAAAAACTCCGTAGACTCCGTACAATATCCTATTACTGTACGTTTTTAAGAAAAGCAAGCCCTAATCACGACAGCACATAGGTAAGTAAATAATGTAAATATGGGTGTGGAAGTCCCGTCACGTGTGGTATAGGTACCTACCTACCTATCATCATTATTATAAGGTGGAATAAAGTCTTCTCCGTTCTTCGGCTCATAAAGTGCGTATTACGTAGTCACGCTGAATACAAAGTAGGTGTTTAAGCTCCAGTGATAATATTGATCATACGAAAGTTTCCTTGCCGCGTCTTGTTTTCGATATGGTAAAAATAAAAGTTGTTCTAGAGACTTACTATGTTGTTAACAGCTCACATATTATGTCCCCACCGAGAGGGTCGAGTTTACCCTGAAATCCCGGCCACCACCACCCGGCGGAAGATAATAATAAATAATATCACTACATAGTATAAAACAAAGTCGCTTTCTCTGTCCCTATGTCCCTCCCTATGTCCCTCCCTTTGTACGCTTAAATCTTTAAAACTACGCAACGGATTTCGATGCGGTTTTTTTTAATAGATAGAGGGATTCAAGAGGAAGGTTTATATGTATAATACATGCATAATATACTTAAGAATAATCCACAATAACCATTTTCCCGTGCGGAGCCGGGGCGGGTCGCTAGTTATGAAATAATAACAATAATAATAATATAATGTGGGACAACTCACACACGGCCATCTGACCCCAAACTAGGCAGAGCCTGTACTATGGGTGCCAAACAGCTGATATACATACATTACATGAATATACAACATCCAGACACAGGGCAAACACAAGTGCTCATCACACGAATGTTTGCCCTGGGCGGGATTCGAACCCGCGGCCCTGTGCTCAGTAGGCAGACGTACTACCAACTAGGCTACGGGGCCGTCAGATCTTCCCTTTGCCTCCACATATTGTATAATGAAGTTAGCGACTTCTGGTTATTAACTGCCCAGCAAATTAGATCTTTGTAAATATTTTAACTCTGTCACAGTGAATGATATAATTAAAATACTAAATATTTCCAGTTGACACATTTATTATTTCATTAAGTTTTAACTTACAACTACAATAAATAGTTACGTACTAAAAATACATTTCTGAGTCCATTAGTTGAGTCAATTTGTCTTAAATTAAATATTTCGTCAACAATAACCTAACAATACAAAATAATAATTTCAATCAATTTGTTTCAATACTGATTGATTTTAAAACAAATAATAAAATACTAGTACGTACATTTAAATACATTGCAAGTAAATTGGCGCGTAGATTACCTATTCGAGATCAATATTTCCAAATGCTTATTTTAAAGCTACAATCAACCAAAATTTACTAAACATAATTTAATAGATGATTTCCATTTATAATAGTCCTTACAAACACTGATGAGTAGTGCTAAAAAGGGTTTCTGGTGCAATTTCCATAATGAATCTTACGTAAACTGCATAGAGTACATAATCATTAATCTTTGAAACAGGTAAAATCACTTCTAACAAGTTGTTTTGATTTTACTTGGAATATGCATGTTTTTTTTATTATTAGCAATTCAAGTTATCGCAGATAACCAAATATTATTAAATACAATAATTTATTACGTATGCTTTATAGTGGTAGATAAAAAAGAGAGAACCTAGTGTTTTGTGTTCATAGAAAATGTTCGAAGAGAGAGACAGATAGAATATTACCGGTATAAATAAATATCTAAAGATATTGACCTGTACGTAATTTTTTGATAAATATTATTTCGATTTTTACTTTAGGTAGATAACACTTTTGTGTTTTTTATATAAATTTCAGCGTTAAATGTTCATGCATAATCCCTATTGCTGAGATTATATTTATAAGAATTACCCTTTTGTAAACTATTATATCAACATCACTGAGCAAAAATCACCCGTGAATTATAACTAAGTGTAGCGCCACACCTGCCGAACGTACGGCGCTGAAAGTTCGGCTGAATACAATCGTAATGCTTTTTGTATGTCCTATGACACATCAGCCGACGTTACGTTACGTTCCGCGTGGCGCCGAACCTTCCGTCGGGCGATTACTTCAGCTAAAACGCATTCAATGTATTTCGCATAGCAAGCGACACATCACGCGGACGGAATGTAAGGCTGAGACTCCACCAAAGCGGAGCGGAGCGGAGATGTCTCATTTTTCAATAGAATTTTGTGCCGCGCGCGAGCTTAGCGGCACAGCGCGGCTCAAGATTCTATACAAAAATGAGACATCTCCGCTCCGCTCCGCTTTGGTGGAGTCTCAGCCTTACGCGACCGAAAGTTCGGCGCGCGTAACTGAAACGTCCATTTGTGACAGATTTCTGTCCTTTTGGCAGATTTCACTCCCCAACCACACCAACTGAAGACGACGCCTGTTTGAAGCGGACTGTATATTTTATAGGATAGAAAAAAGCTGGAATAGTTTTGTGGATTGAAATTATGAAAATAGGAAAAATTACTATGAACGATTAAAACTTGACTTTATTCAGACAAGATAATAAGAAGAAGAACAATTTTGGAATAATGCTATTTTTACACACGCATTCGAAAACAATTGAAATATCAATTCTAATTTTAAACTCATTTATATTTTTCTGCTTTTATAGCCTTGTTTAGAACTATATTTAAAAAAGATTCTATGTTGGTTTCCAACAACGCCACGTAATTTTCGGTCGCGTAGCGCGCTGAACAAGACGCCGCGTTTGGTTTTGGTTTGTCATAGTAACGAAATATTTTGCACCGACCTTTCGGAGTCGTACGTTCGGCAGGTGTGGCGCTACAGTAATAAAGGTAAGACGTTTCATTTCCTGCATAGTGTAAAGAAAATTTATAATGAATACAGTGACATCCATTCGTTTGTATGCGGTCGCTAGTGGGTGTGTGTGTGTTTATTGTGTGATGTAGTGTGCTGGATACAGTCACACGTCAGCCAGTAGCCGCAGGAAGGAGCGCGGGTCGAGCGGCGCGTGCGCGGGCCAGCGGTGCGCCAACAGCGCGCACACGGCCATCAGCGCGCACAGCAGCGCACACGGCAGGGCGAGCGGGGGCGCTACAGGGGGGGGCAGCGCGCGCTCTAGGGGCAACAAGTCTGCGGGACAACGTGTACTAAATAAAAAACAAGTATGTCACCAGTCGTGGCGAGATTGAAGGTTTCCCTAGCTAGGCACTAGTAAAACACACAGAAACTGTCCAACACTGTTATATTTACTGTTTTAGGTACAGTTATAAACACGGGGTAAAAAATACATTTATACGAATTCTTTACGAAATTACAAAATAAATATAAATTTGGTCGTCAAGGCCGGAGTCCGGAAGTTATGGGAAGACTACAGAACAATGGACGAAGATGACGTATGTATGAATGACAAAAGAATTTCAAAATTGAATTTTTTAATTAAGACGAGAAAAAGGAAAATGAGGTGAAAATGAGGTTGCAAAGCACCTCGTTACAAGTATACACAGTGAAATTTTACTGGTTGTTTATCCGCAACATAGTACATATGATACTAAACAACTTTCCATAAGGAACATAGATTGAAATTAAAATTCAATTTGAGGAAATTAATGAATGTGGATGAAGCGAAAGAAGTGTGTCTGGATCGTAGCAAGTGGAAGGAAATGATCTCTGCCTACCCCTCCGGGAAAGAGACGTGACTGTATGTATGTATGTAAAGCGCGACCAGAGAAATAAAAAACCTCGCCATTTTGCGGAATTTATATGTAACTAATTTTATAATAGAAATTATTGCCATAAACAAAAATATACACGTGACGCCCTCAGAGCCGGTTTTTTATTTCTTTGGTCAGGTTTTATTTAAAATTCAATGCCAGCGTGGTCGACTTATGCGACGGAGGGCTATGGCCTGTTGTATGAGCTGTTAACACTTTATTTATAGGGTAAAACAACTTTATAAAATGCATTCGTTTTCGACTTTATGTTAAGGGTATAAGGTTAAAATTAAGGTGGCAATATAGTGGCCACTGCCTTGTAGTGCGTCTCACCTGCGTCTTGCCGGTGCGTGGCGAGGTGTTTGATGGGCGCTCGCCACGCGGCTCCCAGCAGCCGTAACGCGGGTTCGCACGCGCGCCAGTGCCGCAGGTGCCAGAACGCGTAGGCCAGGGCTTCGCTGTCGCCGTGGCGGATCATGTGCTCCGGCGGGAGGGCGATCGCGCGCAGCTCCAGTAAGTAAGCTGGCACGTGCGGGTTGAATTCTATTGCGCGACGCATCGCCTGCCATCCCGAACATAATATAGTATATTTCATTACAAGTGCGGAAAGGCTGTCATTGCAAAGAGTTCCGACAAATGTGTACCCGAGCCGAGGCGCAGCCGAAGGCGAGGGTAAACAGTCGGAACAAGTTGCAATGACGGCTCCGCACGTGTACTGAACGACTATTTTTAAAACAGTTGCGAAAAGTGAAGCAATTCAATAAAATAATAGTTATACTTTGTTTGTGCCAGTGTCTAATGTATAGATCTACCAGAATCTGATGGCAAAAATGGAAAAAAGAAATTGACGCCAGCAAGGTTTCTTCGAAGAAATGGTGATAATGTCGACAATTTCACCACTTTTCAAATGAAATTTGAAGCCAAAGAATTTCAGTTGAAAAATGAATTTTTTTTTGTTTCCATATGAAATTCGCTTTTTTAAAACTTTTTTACCGTCAGATTCTGGAGAGTCCGTTTCTACTCAGTGGAGTGACCTTCCGAAGTCGGGCCACTCTAACCAACTCGGGCGGATCGGGACCGTGGATTTAGGGGGGGGGACTCATGGTGGAGATGCTAACAAGGATACCGTTGCCTCGTCAGCTAACACGTGCGGCACTCAGTGTCCTTTCGCAGGGCGAAGCGAGTCGCGGTCAGATGAATGAATATAGAGGAGCTATAATATGGTAGAGCTATAATTATAGTTACCGCCTGTGCGTGCAGTTCGAGTTGTCGCTGGTGCGGCGCCATGGCGGCGGCGCGCGCGCGCAGCAGGGCGCACGTGTACAGCAGGCACGCAGACACCGGCAGGCCCACGTCGTCGTACCGCGCCAGCACCGCCTGCCAACACACACACACTTACAGACAACTTGTAACGAGTATATACCGATAGGTGGCACTAATACAGGCCGGGCCGGACAGAGTCTATGCAATTGTAAAAAATAACAGAATTTATAAAAACCATTAAATTAAAAATTTCAAAATCCTCACCACAAAACCGTTACTTGATCCTTTCAACAACTAGAAAAAGAGCTGATAATCTTCAAATGGCTGAAGATATTTTCCTGGATCATAGCTAAAAACACTATCGATTGTGACACCTTGCAACCAAAAAAATCTAGATCAAAATCGGCGCATCCGGTTAGAAGCTACGATGCCACAGACAAATAGACAGACACACACGTAAATTTTATAACATCTCTCTTTTCCGTCGGGGGCATGGTCCAACCGTTAAACCACGTGACTGACACAAGCCTACGTCATCTTGCGCTGTTCATCCTTTGTCTATTACACGCATTCAACAAGGATGAATAGGTAAAATGACGTAGGCCCGTGTCAGTCACGTGGTCTAACGGTTAGAGCTTGTTTTCTTAGACCATGGTCGGGGGCTAAAAATGTTCAATGATGTGTAGTAGGTACCTGTACGTCGGCATAGGCCTTCTGTTCGAGCAGCACTTCGATGAGGTTCTCGTGCAGTGAGAGCGCGTGCAGCGCCGGCGGGGCGTCGCGGGCCAGCTCGCGGAACAGCCGCGCCGCGTCACGCAGCCTGCCTGGGGGGAGAAACTGCTCAGTGGAATTGCATACATGCCTGGGTTACACGGGTTTAGTAGCTAAGCGCATAGTGCTTGTCACTACAAGTAGCCCCAATGTGTAAACACGCTGTTTCGTGCTTTATATTAGCGTTTGTGAGTAGTGTAAGTAAATAGAAATCAATCATGTTTACTAAGCGACAAGTCATAAGTCGTAACCCCACCACTATTTACTAAGCACAAGTCGCTTATTGACCGTGTGTAAACAGCTCGACAAGTTAGTTAGTAACAAGTTTTGTTGCGCAAAATCAGGCTGCGGTATCATCGTTCCATTTCGAATGACTGGTCACTAAAACCCTCCACTAACCCCCTAAGGTTACTTACTTGTCACTTGTCGTGTTGGGGCTACTTGTAGTGACAAGTACTAAGCGCTTAGCTACTAAGCCCGTGTAACCCAGGCATTAAACAAGTAAGTATATAGCCGGCACTACATTCTCCACAAAACTAGGGAGACGAAAGGGACGCAGTTATGCGCAAGAGTGGGCGCGGTGTATTTGCATGACATATTTTACAATTTTAGTGCTTTCAAACGTAGTAAATTGACTCAACATGCACAACCTATTCGCACCGAATACACCCTTTGCCTCGACGCGACGCTCTCTCACGGCTAGCCTAGGTTACCTGACGACTGTAGGCGAATATATCTTAGCCGTCATAATAGGAATTTTGCCTGTATTCAAAATAAATTATCTTACACTATGTAGGAAATAAAACATTTGAAATTACTCTAGTGTAACTTATGTAGGAGCGATTTTTGCCAAATTTATGATTTGTTATTGTAAATCAAAATAAAAATCGTACAAAAACGACAATACAAGCTTTTGACATGACATCATAAGCTAGTATTCCCTTTAATTTTTCATATAAAATATTGTTTTTCCTCTTTTCGAGTCCGCATCAAACTCAGACAGTCTCGGCCCAAAAACCAGCCACACGAATAGCGTCGTCAGTAGCCTTCATCAAGTCCTCTCGCGTGCAGGTGACAGGACAAGATGGGCAGCTAATGAGATGGTCCATTTTCTGGGGAACCATACCACACCTACACTCCAAGTTAGAGTCACCTATGAAACCCCATCGGTATAAGTTATCCCTAGTCCGACCCACCTGGGTCCAGAGTCTGTTGAGGGATTGTTATAGGGAAATATTGTTATTGGCATTTCATAAAAAGAAGTTCTTTTGACTAGCCAGTCTATGTCCCTCCTTTTAGTCTCAGTTACCAAGTCTCCTCGCGCACATGGCGGCCCTCCGCTTGACGTGTGCCAGCACGTTAGCGGCGCGCCTCGCCTCCACCCCGCCCGCTCCCCCCGCTCCCCCCGCGGCAGTAGCGGCTCGCCACGACGCCTCCGCCGCGCGCCACGCTCGCCTTAACACGCGTTCCGCCTGTAATGTTAAAGAAATGTTACCACAACACATAACCGCGTTGCGGCAAACGCTGGAATCGGCGGCCGCCAATCAACTCTCAACCTTATTCTCAAGAGAGTTGATTGCCGCGGCCGCCGATTCCAGCGTTGCGGCGCCGCAACGCGGTTATGTGTTTCGGCCCTTAAAGTTTCAACTTTGAACCGTAAAGTTATGAAACATTCATTGTGTTTAAAACAATATGCTTACAATATTTAAGAAGCCTATTAAAGAAGATTCTCTGAAAGCTTGGAGGAGTGAAGTTCTGGCATTATATTTAGTAGGTAACTTATTACTAGCTTTCCGCCCGGCGGCTCCCCCTGCGTTAACAATTTTTCCCATGGGAATGAGGTTTTTGCCCGCGGTAAATGTAGCCTATGTGTTCATCCAGGGTGTCAGCTAACTCCATACCAAATTTCATTAAAATTGCTCCAGCAGCGAAGAAGTAACAAACATACTCAGACACGCAAAAACTTTCGCCTTTATAATAATTTATCCCAAAGAAGAAAGAAAGAAGTAAGGTTGTGCACTCCCAATAACCAACACCTTTCAAAAACATCACATTCACAGAGAAAACAATGGGCAATGTGGGTATGGCCATTCTGCACTAGTGATGTTCCGTTCCCGGGAATATTTCCACACTAAGAATGCTACTTTCCGTTCGAGGTCAACTAAGACGAGTCAGTGATATCTGTAAGGTCGTCGGTCGGGTCGTTAGATATCTAATCGGAAAACACCAACCCTGTTTACTACATCTAGCCAGCTTGTACAGCAAATTTCGTTGGGAATATTCCTGGAAACGGAAATTTCCCGGGAAAGGTGGGAATATTCCCGGGAACGGAACATTACTATTCTTTAAAACAATTTAGTTACCTCCTGCACGGTGGGCGCGTCTTCCTCGGCCAGTAGCAGTAGAGCCGCGGCGCAGTCCGGCCGGTGCGCCAGCGCAGCCCTAGCGGCGGACACGCGCGCCGCGGGCTCCCGCTCGCGCCACGCCAGCGCCATCGCTTCCTCCGCGGGGTCACCCAACACTGAACCTATACTGAACCATGCCTGTAAATGTTGTTACAAGTTCAGTCAATAATTTTTGGAACTGATTATTTTGCTACTATGTTTTTCTTTACAATCTATATTGTCACGAACCTGCCAGAACGTACGAAAGGATTCTACTCAAATTCGATATAAGTACATCTATACAACTAAAGAATAGTGGTGCAAATGAAGATTGACTTCATGACAATGCTGTAACGCACATAATCACCTAGCAGCCACTTATTTATTCGAACATCCCGCGCCTATTGTCTATTGACGAGCATTGTGCAAACAATGGGAATGCTCTAGTAATTTAGTGATTACAATGGCAATACTCTAGAAATTAAGTATGCTGTATACAACCCATTGTTTCCAGTGAGTATAAACGCCCAAGACAACAGCGAATAGTAGTTCATTTCTGAACTACCAAAGTGATCACAACAAGCGATCAAGGAAGAAACCTGCCACTAGAGCGATATTTATGGACTTCAAGCAACTCTGTGATTTCGCTACATTTTAATTGGTAATTAAATTCTGTCTCAGTTATCCAACAATCAATTTATGTTTCCATATCCAAAGAATAAACTTGTTTTGATAATAAAATTACTTTGTAGTGTTTATCCCCCAATAAATTTAAAAAACCTATGATAATTCCAAAATACTAATAATAACTTTCATTTCTAAGAGCTTAATTATGATATTTTTACCTGGTGTTCTTGTGCAGACAGATTCATATCATAGTATGTGAGGGGAGGCCTATTTGTAGTGCTCCACAGACGACCATATTCTGCCCCTCGGAGAAGAGCTAGTGGATTTCTCCAAACCTACACAAAACATTATTTTTTTTTAGTAATTGTTAATCTTCTGCAATTGGAGGTCAAATTAACACGTTTGTACAGTCTGTCCAAAAAGAGTAGAAATTAAAAAGTAGCAACACCGTAGTGTTGTCTCGTTTTCACCATTAATTGGTTGGAAATGGACGACACTATAGTGTTGCTACTTTTTAATTTCTACTCTTTTTGGACGGACTGTATTATGCTTCTATTTCTTTTGTTGACTTATATTCTGCAGCATTTAATTTTAAAAATTATAAAAGCAGAGTATTTCATTAATAATATTGTCAACTGGCTAGCCCTGAGGCATAGAAATATCATAATAATATCTGATTAAGCCTACATATTGATTGATTGCATATCTTACAAGCTTAGAATGTCCCATTACATGGTAAAGGCCTCTCATTGTATTTTTCTTCCACTACTTCCTATCCTGAGTTACCACTATTAAGAAAAAAAAAGTTTCTAGATTGTGGCTCTAACCTTTAAGTCATTCGGTGGATGAGGGATGTGCTGGTGATGTGGCGAGTGCTGTTCCGGCTCCGCTCCTCCCAGCCAAGGGCCGAGGTGAGCCAAAGACATCTGCTCGATGAACGACGTGCCATACTTGCGGAAATACCACCACTCGAAGATCAGAATCAGGCCCGATATTAGCGACGATGTACCAGTAAGCGCTACGTAGAATTTCGGCGTCAAAGCACCTAAGAACATTCCTCCTTCCCACATTGTTTTGTCGGTTTGTTATACGGCTGTAAGTAAACAGAACGAGTCTTCAGGTTTCTCGTTTTTATTGTACACTTAACTAAACACCTTCAATGATTTTATCATTCAACTATTAATTCAGTGTGATCTCAATTTATGAAACAAAAATATTTTGTTTGTTATTATTTTATTTTTATATTCTTTTTTTTTACAAGAACTATCATTCAATCTATCAATCAGTGAAGTTTTGTTTTTTTTTTTCTTGTTCGCTCGCTCGTCCGGCAAGGCAACGGCATAATGTGCGTGCAGCAGCCGGCAAGCAGGCCATTTTTATTCACTTCATACATTATTTCACTTTCTTTCTTTCTTTCTACTTTCTTATTTCACTTCACCGGTCAGTACATACATTATTTAGCCGTGCACTATAGAGACTTTTACCAAATGTTTTTTTTTTTTTTTTTTTGTAGAAACGAAACGCAGACAAGACTTCTAGTTATTACCATATTAAAAAAATATTATTATTATGGTACAATTTAGAAATATGTAAAATTATTTTGCAATTATTTTGTTTAAAGATTACAACTGTTGAATATATTTTTTAATAATGAAGTATTTATTTATCAAATAGATTTTGTTTAAAAACCATACACAATCTATTATTTTTGTAACGATTTATTTCTTTGGTAGTTTTTATGTCACTAATATGGTATTAAATGTCAAAAAATTTACGTAACCTTTCGATTTAATCGAAAAACTTATCCTGAAAATAATCTTTTGAACGAATTGAAGAAAAACTCAAGAAAACACACGAAACGAAGATGAAGCTTGGAAAAAAACATTTGGAAGTGGCATCCAGCTTCATAACCTCGGCTGCTGGCTTCGGTGGGACGGCCTTCTTGGGGCTGCTGTATTTCACGGACTGGAAGGTGTTCGTCACTAAAATACCTTATTACAACGGCAAATTCGCTGATCTACCAAAAGAGGAATAGTAACCTTTCTCTAGTGCAGTGTACATTACTTTGTTAGTCTGTAAGTAAATTATACTTATGTAAGCAATCAAAATGTGTTTCATTTTATACTAAAATAGATTTTGCTTTTTCTGATAATCTGCTATCTGATCATCACAAGACAGTAGTACTTTTTGAGTCCATACACAATTCCATTCATAACACAGGCCACTTATCAGAGTAATTCATTTTATTTTTTACCCTATTATGCAAAGCCAAAAAGGAGATTTATTCCAGACACATCCTTCCTTATTGAAGAGCCGTTGTTATCTCATGATATTGGCTCAGGTTACACAGGAAATTCTCATGCATGAGCATTTCCTGTGTAACCTGAACATGCTATTTAGATAGTCTTTTATGCACTTCTGTTAAAGGTTCTTCTTGACCTGTTCATTTTCTGCACCACATAAGTAAGGAACCTTGATAAGTTATTTTGCTATCCTAAATCAAAGCAAAAAATATATATATTTTTATTCATTGTAATTATTAAATTAAATGTAGAAAGGTTTATTAAAAAACATTGTATTTTAAATAAGACTGTTTATTACCATACAGTGAATGAGATTAAAAAAGTGCAAACGATTCTCTACCTAAATGTGATTTATTACAGTTTTACATACAGGTAGGTATAATTTGTCAATCAACATTACAATGTTAAACATCTCATGAAAAACCAAACAATGTAAAATTTAAACAAACTACAAATTTTAGTTAAGTAGCTGGCTTACCAGCAATAGAAATCATAATAGTTTCTTATTTTCATAAAAGTATTTTATTTCTCTAAAGACAACTTTTAAATCAAAATTAAAAAATGAAATGCCTATTAACATTTTTCAAATGCTTAACATTCATGCAAAAATCTAGACAAATAGCTATAACTAAATAACCATAATTAAGTAGTTCAGGAAATAGTTCAAGTATTCAGAATTACACTTAATTTTATTTATTTCTATAATTTATTTCACAGTCACAATATACAAAACCACATAAAATCAATATTTCAATATAATAAACACTAAATGCTAGCAACTATCCTATTGTACGTGCACAACTTCAGCTTGTCCAAAGAAAACAAAAAGTATTTGATACAAAACATGTTGTGTTTTTATTAGAAAATTCTAACAAAATATTTACAAACAATCAAATTACGATCATAATAACATAAATTATATTATAATAACATTTATAATTAAGTCACTAAATGTATGTAACAAAACAAAAATACATTTTTCTTCAGTGGCCAAGCTAAAGTTGCACACAGTATCTATTAATTAGTATTATCAAATTCATAAGCTTACTTGTAAATTGATTTCATGTACATAAAATGGAATAATACGACTGGTGAGGTACCTGGTCTTAATAATGTATATTTCATTGAAACACTCATGCTTCCCCAAGTAATATTTAACAATGAAACATTGAAAAATAAACTCTACTGGTGGTATAATAAAGGATTTAGTCCAACACTATATTTACAGAAAGCTTCTGTTGACTGTTTTAAGAAAGAATTTTCTACATGAAGACATAGCTGAAAAGTTAAAACTATAAAAGTAATTACTACAGACAAAGGGATTACTTTTACCTATCTTACATTACTGCTAATGTATAAAGTAAATAATTTAAAGATGTGGGACTCCTAGCATATTGAGGCCGGAATTATCTTAATATTGCTACTATAATTGCTTTGCCTACTCCATAAAAGTCATTACCTGTCTCTTACGCCACTCTTCGGATGATTTAATTATTCTAATTACAAAAACTGAAAAATCTGTAAGAGCAAATGCTACAAGTTTAGAAAGATTGTTGTAAAATACATAGAATAGAACTTCAGTCAAAAATAAATAGTACTAACAAGTACTTA
The DNA here is from genome assembly GCA_948473455.1 of Teleiodes luculella. Lineage (NCBI taxonomy): Eukaryota > Metazoa > Arthropoda > Insecta > Lepidoptera > Gelechiidae > Teleiodes > Teleiodes luculella. The sequence goes on from OX419589.1 coordinate 11,394,202, forward strand.
GGCCAGGTACTAGGCTCAGTACAAATATTGCAAAACACGAACATCCAATTTTTTTTTTATTATATTCCAAATACTCTCGGCCCATTCCCTCAAACCGGCACTTTATAAAACGTATCGTGAAAAGTTACTTGATTAATCTCTCTGAAAACAATTTATTCAAAACTTTAAACAAAAGAAGCTGCCTTACTAAGATCCAAGACAACTTTATAGAGCTCTTAAAACCTGCGCTGAAGTATTTTTTTCGTAATGCATTAATTACTTAAAGGGTTAACTTTACTACGTTGCAGCCGGTATTAAACTACGGGGCGTGCTCGAGGAGCCTTGGACCGTTAATCGCAGCGAACGAATTCGACTTTTCAAATTTGAATTTAGAACCGCAGTTCCGGTTCCGGTGCGCCCGCGCCGCTTCCGCCCGCATCCGCATCCGAGTCTGCGTCTTCATCGTCCGCTGGCGCACCGACTACTGCTGTCGGTTCATGGGTTAAAGCTTGCTTTTCACCTGTTAAAAAGAACTAAATTAGCATATAAAATAGAACATAGTGTTCAACGAGTAAAATAAAAAATATCATGTTTACAAATTTACTCTCCCTTTTGATACAATCGAAACAAATCGGATTTAATCTTATACCTAAGGCTTCGTCAACAGTTCTAGTACCTAACTATGGGCTCACCATCAAAACGGAAGTAAGGTTCCTGGTAGACAGGTGGTATATTAGAGTCTCCTTGCTTGGGATTATAGGTATGTTATTTTGTCCAACTGGATCGAATATCTCAAATTCTCAACCGATTCTCGTAAAGTTTTGTGAGTAGCTTTGTTTTTTTTTATGTACAGATTTATTTTGTTAAGTCAGTCCGTGGGATAATAAATAAATACGGAGTTAGGGTTTATTGTTGATAAACTCTCAAAGTTTGCAAAACTAACAGCGACATCTGTCGGTGAATAACAGCAAACAACTATAGGTTAAGTGTGATTCGCGAGATGAATAGCTCACGGAGCCACTATTACAGTTTCGCGATAGCTTGCAAAACTAACAGGGGCATTCATCGGTAGGTAAATAACAGCAAAGTTGACTACAGTTCGTTCACAGAGCCACTAGTTTCGTACTAATATTATAAACGCGAAAGTTTGTGAGGATGGATGGAAGGATGTTTGTTACTCTTTAACGCCAATACTACCAAATGGATTTTAATGAAACTTTACAATAATACAGCTTACACATCAGAATAACCTTATCACAAAAACTGTTGAACCGCCTTCTTTTTTTTCTTTTTTTAATAGACCTATGCTTGTGTCGAAAAGGTACGACCAATCAAGCTTCACCGGACTTGATTGAACCGCCTTCATTTCCAAAAACTGTTGAACCGCGGGACGGTCGCTGGTATCATAGAGTAAGGGAGAATTTTTTGGTGGTATGAAATAGTGTTAGTTACCGGGGCAGGCGGGCGCTCCCTTAGTGCGCGAGCCGGGGCGCTCCTGGCCGTGCGGGGTGACGCACCAGCACACGCCCAGCGCGGGGTGGCACTGCCGGGCGCGGTAGAAGCCGCGCGCGTCGCACGCCGGCACGTACGCGCCTAAGGAAACAACATACGTGCGTACAAATGTATTCGTTGAACAGAGTCCCTATAATGTACCTTCACGAAGGTAAGGTTCCTGTAGGCTTACTTACTACGTAAGAAGCGACAATTAACTCAATTCTTTTTAAATACCAAAGAAAAAACGAATAATATAGATAACTTAAAGCTTTTGGTGAGCGTTATATTCAGGTACATTATTTAGGGATCATGTGAATCCGTTCCATGGCAGGGTGTTGAGCAACGCTAAATTAAAAAATAAACACTAAAAATTAACGAACGACAGATAAAAAAGTCCATCATACTAATATTATAAAGAGGAAAGATTTGTATTTTTGTGTGTGTATGTTTGTAACGAATAAACACAAAAACTACTGTGCCGATTTTTAAAATTCTTTCACCATTAGAAAGCTACATTCACCCTAAGGAACATAGGCTACCCTTTACCGCGGGAAAGTGCCTCATTCCCACGGGAAAAACTTTTAACGCCGGCGGAAAGCTAGTAGTGAATAAACTGACCGGCATGTGGTGCCGGGTGCGCCCTAGCCAGCGCAGTGCAGGGCCGTGCAGCGCGGCGCAGGCAGGCGCACCAAGCCGCGCGCGACAGCCCGGCGCCGCCGCCCCCGCAGCCCGACAGGAACGGCCGCAGGCACTGCTCGCGTTCGTCGTGACCTGCACAAAAAAAAAAGAGATTTTTATAATCACTTTTCGGCGTCAAATTTGAAAGTTCCTTACGATATCATACTTTGTCAATAATACGCAGCCAAAAATAACAATCAACTAGTAATTATTACATTATACAATCATTTGTTCAAGGTTTTCTTAATGAAGTTAATAAGTTTTGCTCAAACCAAGACAGGCTTTCGTCTCACACTAATGAAGAATAAACTCTTAAAATTTAAAGAGGCGATGCGATGCGTGGTTTGAACAGAACTGACAGGTTCGCGCAATGTGTGCACTGCTATGGAGAAGAGCCCGCCGAAGACATTACAAGGCGTCATCATAACAGAACGCGAATACGCGATCATCACAGGTTCGCGTATTCGCGTTCTGTTGGTGTTTCTTATTCGGACGTCGACGCCTGATAATAAGTATGTGGGACATCTTACACACGGCCATCTGAAACTAAACTAGGCAGAGCCTGTGCTATGGGTGTCAGACAGCTGATATAACATCCAAACACAAGTGCTCATCACAAGAATGTTTGCCCTGGACGGGATTCGAAAATGCAACCCTGAGCTTCGAAGGCAGACGTACCTACTACGGGCTACGGGCTACATATATTTCACATACAAAACTTAAGAAGAATAGACAAGACCAAGACATATTATTACGATATTTTTCCATACAAATCGGTACGTACAAAGCTGAAGACCGAAACCGTACCAGATGTTCTTAGGAAACAATTATTGTAACTTACGTAGTGCATAAAGGTTGTGTGGTGAGAGGAGGCCGTCGCCGTCTGTGTCGAGGTGGTTGAACATCCAGCGCACCTCCGGCTTGCACTCGCGGGGGAAACCTGCAACACACCAAGCTATGTTCTACACATTCAACTACTAATTATTATTGTACTAGCGTACATAGAAAGGTCACCCGCGAACCGCACTCTTGTCATTCGAAATTGAGCTCGCGAGCTCCAACTCCTATGTAGTTTGTCTTTTGTTTTTCTCCTCCCCGCGCACTCCGCATGCTTCCCGCTGTCGCCATGTTGCCGCATAGAATGTATTCGACGTGTCTTCTCTGGTACTGTACGTAATTCCTCAATGGTTCTAGAGTGTCCCCTGCGCGTGATCGCGCGTGTAGTTAGTTATCCAGTGATGGTTACAAAAGAAAGGTCAGAAAACAATCGATAATGTAACCGTCGATGGAGTAGGCAACAAATATAAGGCGCGTGCTATCCAGGGCGGCGCAACCAGCGGAAGCCAAATGTCAAATGACTCAAGAGATTGTTGAAATTACGAACTCCCAGCTCTAGACTTGGATGCCCTGAATGTTTCCTCAAAGAAAACTGGTTATTCAATACAAGTTAGGTACAGGAATTCGAGTGTCTGTAGCACGTTTTAATTTTAAAATGTAAAAAAGGATTTGAGATCGGCCTTATCCCAATAAGTTTCATGCTAATATTATCAACCAATTTCTTGGTAGAGCCAGGAAATTACTAGGGAATTTTCACTATCTTTTAGAATCAGTGTTCTAATTCTAAACTGACCATCAGTCACCTCGCCTCCACTTAAATCCACCTAGAGAATTCAGTTGATCCGCGATACATTATAATCTCCAAGTTCCCATTTAAATCAATCGCAAGATCAGTGTCGTGTGTTTCTCCTACTCTGCATATGGACTAACCTTGCCTTGGCGGCGGGGTGGCTCGCGCCTCATCCATGAGAACAGAGAACCAATCCAGGAGTCTGTCAGCCAGGCGTTCCAGAGCGCACCCTTCTACTTTACTCTGCTTGTTCCCGCGGCGACGGTTGTTGCGCCTCGGGTGAGGCCATACCTCGTTGTGGGAAGAAATTTCCCGCAATTTGTCCTGGTAAATGTTAGATTTTATAACAGTGGTAATCATTGTTAGACATGACATCGAAATTTAGAACAGTGTTTTGTTCCAAGCTTCTTTAATTTTGCAATTCTTTGCGCACTAATTGTAACCTGAAGGGTATTCGCTACCAGAAGTAGGTAGGTGTTGACTGAAAATCAGTGTTGTAAGTAACGTTGACTACGTTGCTCGCAGCGTTAATGCTGAGGCAGCACCTTTTCATGTCACACTGCATGTTACTTTGTCATGTATGCATGCCTTTTACTGTATTTGCCTAACACCTTTTTGCATTGTATAGCATTATTAGGTAGGTATTTTCAGTTGTATCTTAGTAATGTGCACTGAGATTTGAATAAACTTCTTTCTTTCTTTCTTTCTTTCTTTCAGAAGGGCATTCTGTTAGATGTAATCTAAATTCTTTGGCTGCTTTAACTGCATCAGTGATTTCGTCGTCAGGTTCGGAAAGGATATGTTTGGGACGGCGGCGGCGGAACCGCATAGTAGGGTGTGGGAAATAGCCCGTACACTTTACAACATAGGGATTGGGATGGGAAGAGCCTTCATCAAAGTAGCGTTGGATGCTTTTTTCATTTAGCCTCTAACGGTAGGGAACGAGGCCGTCATCAAAATAGAACAGGACTCACCTCATCATAATCATCATAAGCCGCTAGATGTTTAGCGGACTTCAATGGGCGGTCCTTGTGCTTCGCCGGGGCGGGGCAGGGGCAGAAGCCGCGGCAGGCCATGGTGACAGGCGGCGCGGGGCGGCGGACGCAGTTGTGTAAGTCCAGCCGACATAGCGACGAGTATGTGCGGTTGTCTGAGCCGCAGAGGAAAGCGCCGCGAGCTGCGCCGCCACAGCCTACACATCTGGACGAAGATGCATGATGATCATGTTAGGTAATACCACACAATTATATAATATTGCAGTATACATCAGACGGAAGATCAATCTATCAATAATAGGACCTTATAAGAACTGGAGGCCATTTTGCGAATAGGTGATGTAGGAGCCCGGCTCGCTCCTAACTTTAGCTACTTAGCATTCGTTGAATGATGATTGAGATCAGATGAGGATGTAGAGTAGAGACGATGCGTCGATGGCGAGATAAAGATGCGAAGATGATGAAACTACTTATTAACTAAAAATACAAGCTAGATGAGGCTGTGTATCTCTTACGTTGTTAAGATTAGACTAAGATGATTGAATGTTCGAAAACACTGAATTAAAAAGTATGAAATAAGTAATGCAAAACGCTCCGCGCGGCCACCGTAAAAGTAGGTCGCAACGGTAGCTAAATAAAGTGTCCGATTCTAGATCGTACAATGACATGATTCCCTACGGGAGAGTTAATCGACTACAGCTGCGGGCAAGGTTAGGTATTTTCCTACGTCACTTTTCAAAATCATCGATCGCGTTTATGAATTGTGTTGCGAATGTTGCGATTCGGCTAAGTAGTGGCAAGTCTGGTCGAGGCCTTCCTTCTCGTACGAGATATAACAAAACTTACGTAGCCCAGGGTCTTCCCTCTTGCCTCTTGGCAGCAGCGTTCACTAGTTTAATCAACCACATCCTCGAACTCACCCGCCTATTGTTGTGAAGAATATTTTACACCTCCCTTTTCAAGTCTATCAAAAGACTGTTAGGGTGCTATTTCACGGGAGACAAAACACAAAAGACGAAAGGGCTAAAAACTAGTGAATGAATGAATGAATGAAATTTTTATTGTGCTTGAATTTTAATTTACTTATCCTAGTAAGACTATTTATCCATACTTTTGACACTGTCAGCTCCCTATATTTCGATCTTAAGCGAAGAGCGGCTCCCACCTGTTTGGCCTTTAGGTAAAGGCACGGGGCGGTCACTCCATACAGAAAACGCATTTTGACAAGCTACTTCTTTTTGAATGACAACTGAATATCAACTACAACTCAATGGCGCAAGGCGCTATGTAAAACATCCCCGAACACCACCGGCAGAGTCCCGCGGCGACTGTGGGGTGTAGGGCGTGGGGCGCTTATATCGGGCGGGAAACTCATTTTGCGCGGGGGAGTGAGTGTCCTTTCTGTACGGGCATTCTGTGGTACGGGTTAGTACTGTTATTTTCTTCTGTGGTATAGTACCTGTCAACGCGGTTTTCAGCGTTCGCATCGGGCACGTCGTCGGGCGTGTCATTGGAGTCGATCTTGTCCAGGGGCTCTGGGTCAGGCTCGTCGTAGAACACGTCTTCATCGTCATCCCGGGCTCCGCTCGCCACTAGGGTGTCCCTGTCATTGGGATAGCATGCAAAACTCATTTATTCACCGTAAACATACAATACACAGCATACAACAAGGCTTATGAAAACACCATGATTATGATTTGGATGGAGAGGGAAGGGGACCAAATACCAAAGACCACTGCGACCCATTGTATCTATTGTAGTCTTTTTTTTTAATTGACCTATTCTTGTGTCAAAAAAGTACGACCAATCAAGCTTCACCGGACTTGCCGGGGAGCGGAAGACTCTACCACAAAGGAAGACTCTACTCCAAATCTATTGTAGTCAACCCTCATAGGCTACATGGCCTCTTCCAAACCGACCGCTTTGAAGAAGATGACGGTTTTGTTTGCTAACCAGTTATTGCTCTTTCAGTTTTAAGTCGGGTGAAGCTTGATTCGTCGTACTTTTTCGACTCACTCAAGCATAGGTCAAGAAAAAAAAGGGCTTGCAGTTATGGTTCATTAGGATAATAATCTATAGCTAGAGGTCCCAGTCATTTTTTTTTTATATTTTGCAATTTATAATCAGGTATAAGGAACCCCCTGCAGACAGCTGTTACATTTTTACGTCAAAAAGGCAGAACGGATTGCAACGAAAATTAGCAGCGTGAAAAATAGCGACATAGGGAAGGATATGACTAGAAGTTAAGTAGGCATATAATTTCAATTGAGTCTCGGAAAGCAAGACCTAGAGATAGATCTGTACAGTGTGATAAAACGTTACTTAAAGTATAGATACTCGATATTTAATCCTAAACCGTACCTACTAGATATCAAAAAAACTGATCAATGATCCTAAAAGAAAATAATATGTAACTGACTTAGCTAAGTGATGTAAATATCCTAAAGCAAATAATAAATTAGTACTAGGTAGGTACCTAAAGTTAAAAATAAATAACTTAAACCTTGCTCAACGAGTTCTATCAAATGCTATCAATAACATTTTATTGCTCTTATAAATGTATTATCTATAAAGTTGCTTTTCTTACCACCCGAATTTATATAAACTTTATCGCAGGTTGATATTCAACAGCTTAGTTGAGCTTACCCCCGTCGTAAGATGTCTCGTTTGTCAGCACAAAGCGCCCTTCCCTCTCGAAGAACACACACCTCGCGAGGACCGCAAGCCAAGGTTGCACACAGCGGATCTGAAACACATGCTACATCAGACAGATCATACAACAATCGGTTATCCGTAGGACTGCTATGTACATTTAACGGCAGCGTAAGGGATCTGCCACAATAGTCGAGCGGTGTGTGCGGAAGGACGGGCGGCGCCGACTGATTAGTCGTGGCGCGAAGGTAGCGGGTTCGAGTTGAGGACAGGAAATGAGGGATGCGTTCCAGGTCGAGGGTGGCGATCGAGTGAGGCTCTTCGCGAGCCCTCCTTTATTTATACTAAACTTAACCAACTAAAACTAAAGTTCGAAAAAAAATAATCAACTTTGTAAACAGAGCCTTGAGAACTTCTAAATTATATCACCAAGTAGTTTTAAATAAAATAGTAAACATTCAAAAAAAGTTTTATTTGATAATACGCAGCCGATATTTTTTTTATATTTCCTATAATCTGATGGGGCTAGAGCATACCCTGAATTTTAGGTCATGGCATGGCCCGATGGCAGGCAGGTACGCACAACCTTAGAATTTCTTCGCAAGTGCAGGTTTATTCACGATGTTTTCCTTTACCGAGCGTCGAAAGAATCAAAGAACATAAATTCGAATATTGAAATATATCCGTATCTACGTGTCGGAGTTCAAAGCGAACTCGCGCCTTCCAAATGGGAAACACGATCCTAAACACTACGCCATCGACTTCAAAAAAAGTGAAAAGGTTTTATTCGAAGTAAGATACTACAAAACCATTTTTCGACTGTAATGCTATTCTCTCGATAGCTAGTTAAAAATAATAAAAGTTTTATAGTAATAAAACTAGTTATATTTATATAATGAAGTTTACTAACTGTGTGGATCGTAAATGTACCGCCGAGGGCCGTTAGAACGACCGCCGCCCCGCGAATCCTGAAACATTATAAGAAGCACTCAAATCATCAATCATTAACGTACTCGCTCAACGTCAATAAATATTTACATAATGTAGCGACATAAGAAAATGTTTCGCTACCGACAGGGCCCAAGAAGGGGCATAAATGATGTCCGTTTGGGAACGCGACCCTTTTAAATGTTAATCATATCGCAATGTAGTACATACATAGATATGCGATGTATAGTACTGTCTACCCGCGGTTACATTCGCATTGTTTTTCGTCAGTAAGATTTTGGCAGTTGTAAAAAGTACCTGCGCACGTACCTACCAAATTTCAGCGGATTTTCCTTTATTCAAAAACATTTTCAGCATTCATAAAAGCATAAAATTTGATCCTAACCCTAATGCTACAACCGGATGAAAGCGGTATAAGAGGGTAGGTATAAGTGCCAAGCATGAGTAATGGAATCAATCAAAATGAGTAATATTCTACGGAACAAGCGGTCAAGGGCTTTCCACAGAAGCCCATTGCGATCAATAACTGGAAGAAAACCACCGCATACCGAATTAAAGACGCAAAGAGATTAACAAGATTAGTGTTACAGATTAGAAAGCGAGAGAGGCATACATTCGTAATAGGGATAACGGAAGTAGGACGGAATGCACAATGTGGGATTAAGGGATGATCTTACCGTGTCGTCGTCAAACTCGAAGTCGGGGTCAGACCGTCTCGCCGCAGCAAGGGCCAGCAGCGTTATTGCTGCGGCCACATACCACGCCCGCATTATACTTTCTGGTACACAAACCTGGCTGAAGATTTCTTGGGTAAAGGGACGGTCGGGTGCGGTGGTAGCTTGACGCGCACTGCCGTACGCAGTTACACCCTCGCCCTCGCATGCGCGCGCAACTCAGACGTATTTCGCAAAACAAACCAGACTGAACGGCGACTCTCGAATAAGATGAGACGTCTCGATTTTCGCGAGGCTACAATCCCCAAATGTAGATTGGTGTCCATTGCGTAGCTATTTAGTCTCAAATACGAACCCTGTAAATTTTCTTATACCGATTACGTAATGTACTGCAAATTAAACTTGTAATATATTTGTTACTTTTTGAAACGGTGCCTTGGTGAATAAACTTCGACAGTCGTAACATGAGACGTGTCTGTTTATGGACCAGTTCAGGATGTAGGGTTCTACTATTCTTATATTTTAATCCTATCAATCTAGGTAAAATTAATCTGAAGGAAATATTATCGCTAACATGATGTAAAGAAAGGACTTAATAACGTGTCAGCCAGCAGCTATTTAAAAAAAAGTCAAATGTTGGAGTTTAATATTGTGATGTAATGTAAAAATGTAAAAAAAATATATATATATATATCTGTAGCCTCTTGTTGCCACAAAAACGACTAGACAGACAGATTTTAATTGGTAGAGTTTGTAAAATTGTATCGTAACATTACACAAACTCGGACAGTACACATACATTACGATAAATAAATACATAAGTACTATATAAAATTCAGAAACAAGGCAAATACAAATGTTCATCCATCACACAAATGTTTGGCCTTCGATTCAAACCCGCGACCCTTTGCTTCGAGAGCAAGCAAGCATACCTACTACCGACTAGGCTACACGGGACCAACGAACTTATTATTAGAAGTAAGCGGCTTCAATTCCAAACACTTTTTCGAAACGTTCTTATCGTAGTATTCAATAAATAAATCCATACATTATCATATTTATGTTTATTTTCCTGCTACTGAAATTACATAAACGCTTACCTACTTAAGTTTATTAAATTGTCGTTGTTTTGCACCCTGTATGGAGTGGAGACTGGATTCCTTGTGAAAACTGAATGGCGACGGCCAGTCGAGTCATTCTGGCGTCGGCGGTAGGATCGATATAGCTTACTAGAGCTGCTATTGAAATAAAAGACTGCTTTATTATCTGCTTGTATACCCCACCAAGGGGCCCTCTCTACCTATGAATAAGAGTGGACAGGCAGAATGATACTACAAACATACATTCATAAGGACACGTTTTTCTCTTGACGGGGTGAGCAGAGATTTGTGTAAACTAAGGCTGCGGCTCCATTGAGGCGGGAGACGAGCGGAGCTGAGAGGAGCAGAGCTGTGAAAAGAGGTACGTGATTCCACTGAGGCGGAGACGAGCGGAGCTGAGAGGAGCAGAGCTGTGAAAAGAGGTACGTGATTCCACTGAGGCGGAGACGAGCGGAGCTGAGAGGAGCAGAGCTGTGAAAAGAGGTACGTGATTCCACTGAGGCGGAGACGAGCGGAGCTGAGAGGAGCAGAGCTGTGAAAAGAGGTACGTGATTCCACTGAGGCGGAGACGAGCGGAGCTGAGAGGAGCAGAGCTGTGAAAACTGTGGCGGAGACGAGCGGAGCGGTGTATAGCGAGCCGGGACGAGCAGTCGAGACCCAATACATTTTATTTGTAGTTAGTTATTTGGAGAGTGCACACGTCATGTCGGTGCTAAGTAAAAAAAAAGCCATTCGCCATGTTTCCATTGAAGCGGAGCGGAGACGAGATGTGGATTTCATGTAATACGATTGGTCGATCCCCACACGTCTCCTCTCAGCTCCGCTCGTCTCCGCCTCAATGGAGCCGCAGCCTAAGGAGAGAACCAAAACCATATTTAGCAAAGTGTTTGGGTTTAGATTCAGTACACATCTAAACTAAGTACCTACTTACAAAGATGTTTATGATTCGTGTGGAATGATTATAATCCACTTCTCTTACTTTTATTCCATGGCATTAAGTAAATAACAAACATTACTCTTGAATTTATTCGTAGGTCACTCGATGTTTTACTTCTTCTAAAATTAATGTGGTTAGTGGCGGTATTCAAACCTGTGCCTTCCCAAACGGCTTTTGCCTCGCACAGATGACTTTCTCAGCAACATCGTGGCGTGTGTAGTCGTTTAAGTCCTCGTTTGAAATATTGCAGAAAATTTACTTTTACGATTCATAAGTTTTTAGTTTTAGATTGGACCAAATTCTTCCTGAATGTCATCCTAGCTAGCAGCATTTTCACCTATTCATTAACACCGAGGGGCATCCAGCTTGGTCGACTAAAGCTTATTCACCCTGATTCAGGGCAAGCTGGAGCCTCTGCGGCTTTTATTCTGCTATATAACTAGTCGTAGTATGGCAATTACTGCGATGGATCCTATATAAGTATTCTAAGATTTTTCAACCACTCCTCGGCCGCTGGAGCGAGACAATGCAGCTCGGAAATTCCACCGTAGAATGAATGGAGTGGGCAGTCGTTCACAATGTGGGCCAGAGTCTGGTCGGGCTCCCCACACTCGCAGGCTGGCGACTTTATGACCCCCATTACAGGTAGGCCAATGAAGGCGCGAAGTCCGTCGTTTCTTCCATATTATCCTTCCGATAAATAAAATTACAATATTTTCACTTAACTCCATTATTCTTTACAGAAATACCTACGTCATAATTTCAAACAACTACTCATCCTCGCAAATACCTTTGTTTGTGAGTACTAAACTGGCGGGAGTCAAGTATGTAGAAGTTTCCCAACTCGTTAATTATGCGAGAAACTTTGTAGTTATGCAGCAAAGTATTCGTAACAGCTCAAAACGTTCTTTCGCGCTACCTACTGCAGGGTAAAATTAAGATCACAGAAAACCAGGAAAAACGTCCGCGTCCCGGGTATTTCAAGAAATGGTTGAAGTTTTACGTTACACCAGGTTACACTACCATAATGTTTCTAGAATACTGTGTAGTTAGTATTACTATTAATACCTGTACTTTATATCTCACACACGCCAGAATTATGTTTGTTCACTGTTTTACTTTGTTCGTGAGACACGAATTTCACGTACATGATAAGCTGAACCACTGAACCACAATTCTGTTCCTTATTCAATGGACATGAAAACAGTGCTAAGTCCAAAGTGCTCAGCTTAGCGGGCTCTTGACTATACGTATCTTACCAGAGCATTTCTATTATTCAAAAATATCCGTCGTTTCTCGCTCGCTATTTCGGGACCTGTCTCTCATTTTATACCGTCTAGCTCAGAGGCAGGAAAGCCGCGCTTTTCTTGTTTAGCTTGAGTGAATACCTGAATCTACTCGGTGGTAAAAATTGGTACACAATAGCGATAAAGCATCGACGATAAAGCTATGGTTTGTTTCATATTAATTCGGACAAAAGGTTATTGACGCCTGCATACAGTGCGCACATTTTTTTCAAACGATACGATAAAATTATAGAAAAATATCGTAAAATACATAATTTGGCATACCGTAGTAGAAGGCGGGGTGAGCGTGTGATCTTGCCAGACATTTTGGCGTTACATTACTTTCTTCAACAAAAGAAAGAGGTCAATGAACTTTTGTCCGGATTTATATGAAACAGACCACAGATTTGAATATTATGGCGTCAAAATGCGTATAAAAATTAGAATTCCCTAAAAAATTTACATTGAGTAAAATATTAAGCCAATGAAAAATTACTAAATTTTTTATTCCAAAATTCGATTTGAAAAAATTAACTAAGCCTTTGAAGACTGATCCATTTTTTATTAATACATTACCTAACGGTATGTCTAGCTTGCAATCTCGTTCGCAACGAATTCCGACTTCTCTTGTATGAGTAACATTTTTGGGCTAAACGCCTACTGAAAAACCAATAATCTGAATTACTAAATTAAAAATCCAAGTTTAAAAAATCACAAATGTATTTATTAACCTGCAAATAAATAACTTACGTATGTAATTAACTCACTTAAACAACTTCTTCGAGAACAGAATTGCGACAACCAAATGCGTTTATTACAACTTATATTCCAACCTTTTATATTTTACTTAACATGCAACTAGCTACAAATATTACAATACAAATTGCCTAGAGATATCAGTTTGAACTACAAGTTATTAATGTGGCTAAGTGACGCGTAGAGTACGCACCGGTGATTGATTTAAGGCGGGTGGATTTCGTCTTAGATGCTGGACAAGTAGTGCCATTTGTCCACTGTAACAAAATTTCATAATTAAATGATGTCGCGAAGGCAACTAACGGATACTGTTATATAAATAAGACTAAATTAAAAAAAATAATAACCCCCGACACAAAACCGTTATTTGATCCTTTCAACAACTAGAAAAGAGCTGATAATCTTCAAATGGCTGAAGATATTTTCTTGGATAATAGCTAAGAAAACACTCTATTGTGACACCTTGAAAACAAAAAAAATCGATGTTGGACGTCCCTAAATTTATAAATAATATAATTTAATAAGGATTGGTGTAAAAAAAATTGCTAAAAGTATTAATAAAGTAAGCATTTTACTATCAAACTCACAACAGTTTTATTATACCCATAAAATATTGATAAAAATAAAATGAGTAGCATTGTCGTTAACTGCTACCTGAGATTATTTTTATTTTATACGAGTATACAATTGATTTATACTCGTAACAGACCACAGATAAAACATGAACGATTCAAAAATGGGACTGCAAAGAGGTGCTCAAATACCTCTTTAAATACAACCATAGTAAAAAAAAACTAAGGTTGAAGTTAGTAAAAACCACATAACATTTTGATTCCAGTGCACGTTACCGCAATGAAAATGCGACCGTAATAGGAGAGAATAAAGTTGTAATTAGGAGTTTACACATGTGTGTCAGACGATCCCACGTCTTCAATGCGTACGACGACGTAATAAATCTAGATGGCGTATACGTATAATTTAAATTTGTTTTATTTTTAGTTCCCGCGTCTATGGGTTCGCTCGCTCCTTCAGAGCAGGTATTCAATTTTTCTGGTTAGACTTTAAATATCAGTTGGGGTTTTAGCGCATGCCCTAAGGTACAGTATACATACCAGTCTGCGGGAGGGGTTGCGGCAAGGAGTGGGGGGGCGCGGCGGCCATCGCCTTAGCAGCCTCCGAGCGCTCCACGCGGAACGGACTCGACATCACGCTCACATTGCTCCTAGCAAACAAACAATGCTCATTACACCGAATACATTTTAATAACTTGTTAATAAATGGTCTTTTTTTAAGTTTTTTTATCCCTTATGGGAAAGGCAAAGGGTTCAAAGCTCATACAGCCTAGTCTTTTGTATGTTTCATTTCATGTCACGGGATCATTGAAATGCAAGGGTGATCTTTACCTTCCAATGACATTGGATTTAACGCTGGGTATCAAACCAGAAACAGCTAACCACTCATATTTCTCACTTTTATTGAATAGTTCTTCGTTAAAGGCACATTATCGCACTAATGCCACCCACCATATTAATATAACAATTACCATGAAAAACTAATTTTAAAAAGGACGAAACAATAAACCCGCCATTTCTCCCGCTCCTTAAAAAAGGTCAATTATTCACATGAATGGTGTCACGCTTGTTCTGTCACTATCGCATTTTGACAACTTCTCGAAGCGTCCGCATTTCTGTAGCAACCCTACAGAAGTTAAAAAGCATTGCTCAAGCCAATGCCTCGAGACTTGTACATTCATTTAAGGCGAGAGCCAGCCTTCACTGAGGCAAGCTAATAAATCAATTTGACTTTAGACTATAAGGTGCGAGCGAGAGATTGCGATTCGATGCAACGTGGGCATTCTGTAAAAGTAACGTAACGTACAATGCGCGCAACTAAAGATGAGACTTGACGGATTACGTGGTTGATCACGTGACGGACCACGGTTATATCTGCGCAGTAGATACAGCGATAAAAGCGATTTTGAAATTCAATAAATATCTTATTAATCCGACCTCATATTTTAGTTTAACTATTTTGAGCACGCGCGACTGTATCTACCAGCGCAAAGTCCCCTCTTTAGCATCTGACAGGTCTCATCTTTAGCTGCGCGCATTGTACTATTGTCAATTCTGCGACTTACTTGTTAATGTCAGATGCCTCCGGGCCTTCCCCAGAGACCAGTGCGCGCCAAAACTCGTGAACCTATTAAGAAACAGTTTTAATTATTTTTAATACAGTAAATGACACTAAGCGACTTTCCACACCAGCACACTGTTTGCGCGTCGCTCAAAAGACGCTAGTGTGAAGGGGCTCTTAACAATCGTCTCATACCACATTTAGGTCTGTTTCATTATTACCGGAAGTCAATTCCAAACCTAATTAATATAAATCAATACAAATATTCTTTATTGACACCAGAAATAAATAGTACTGTTACAAATTTAAAGTTTAAAGTGCTTCAAGTGACCGTGTTTTATTCTCGAATCAGCCTAAATGAGGACTTTCGCACGATACAAATTTACTGAACACAAAATTGCTATAATATATATACATGCAATAAATATACAAACACAGTAGGAGGTACCTCATCTATGACTTTATGCGCGAACTCTCTATTCTTCGCTTCGCCGTTGAAAGCGAACTGATTGGGTGGTTTTCCATCAGGAATCTAAACAAAGAATTGAAACAATAGTTAGAATATTAAAAGAACGAAAATTATTAGATATGTATAAAAAACATTATTTTATACCAAAGCCTATTTATTTCCGCTTTCCGCCGCGGCTCCGCTCGCGTTAACAGTTCTTCCCGTGGGAATGTGGCATTTTCCCGCGGTAAAAGTTAGCCTATGTTACACAGGGCGAATGTAGCTTTCTAATGATGAAAGAGTTTTTGAAATCGTCTCAGTAGTTTTTTACTTTATTCATTACAAACATACACACACACATACAAATTACAAATCTTTCCTCTTTAAAATATTAGTTTAGTATTTTTTGTTTAAAATTATGTAAATAATAGGATAGCGAATTAAAACCACAGGATACGTGTTCTAAGGTGGTGGTGGTTACATTGAGAACGCTCTCGAATTTTCAGAAGAAAATTCCATATAAGATTTAAGTACGGCGCCATCTATTGCAATTCACCCGAACTAAATAACTATAAGATATTTATGTTTGCGTAGGTGTCTTTCTTTTGTCATATTGTGCAGAATTTAATGTTTTAATGATTATTCTAATGTCTGAATTAGGATATAGGGTACGAAAGCGAATCCTCCGATATGGATCTTACATTTATGTAAGTAGCAGGAGTTCGGATGAGTTAAGACAGATGTCGCTGTGTTTATAGTGGTACCTTGTAGAGGCGGAACCACTCGACGGTGGCGCGCAGCAGGCCGGGGAAGTTGGTTTCCACGTCCGCCACGTCGCTCACCTTCCCCGCCATGGGGTCGCGCGTGTCTATCGCGATCAGCTTCCAGTCGGTCTCGCCCTCGTCTATCAGCGCGATCGTACCCAATATTTTCACCTGGAAATTAATGCACATTTAATGCCCGTCCAGATAGATAAAAAGATCGACATATTGCGGAATTTTAAAGGGTTTTTTTTTCCATTATCATCTGCAATCAGCATTTTGCTATAAACAGATATGTGGAAAGTTTGGCATGCGAGTGTGTCTTTCAGTAAAGACATCTACTCATCAGTAAAACAGTAAGGTCAATTCATTTGTCTTGAATGTCCTTTCTCTTAATGTAGCTTCGACTTGTCAATGTTTTTGCTAGCTCAAGGGAAATTGTTGCCATAAAAATATACATGTGGCGCCCCTGGAGCAGGTTTTTCATATGTCACGAAAAGAAAGTTTTCGTTAATTCGTTATAAGGTCTAGGGATTAAAGGGATTCCTTAGGCTAAGGGGAACTGTCAACTGGTAATAAATAATTACTCATTAAGTAAAATTTTTGAACATGGAGTGCAGTAGGATATTAACATAGAAGCCATCAACTCTATTAATTACAATTCGATGCAGTTAGTTACTGATAGAATAATTGCCTTTTTAGCTGTAATTTAATTACACTAAACTATAATTTAAAGAATCATGGATCCTATATTACATCCTAGAGCACCCAATTTATTGTAAATTGTTTATTAGGAATTGAGTGGTGCTGCCATCTGTTTATTTTTTAACAGATGGCAGCACCACTTAGCTCCATGTAGGACATGACGATGATACTTCCAATCATACCTGTATGACGTCACCCCGGGCGGCGACCCGGGAGCCGATCTCGATGACGTCAATGGGGTCGTTGTCACCCCTTGCTTGCGTGCCACCGTCCACGTGCTGTGGGTTCTCCCAGGTCTGTGGTAGCGCGCCGTAGTTCCAAATGTAACTGGTTGAAAAGTCAAAAGATCTTTCAAAAAGGTAATTTTGTACAATAGGCAAAAGCTCTATAATTGGCATGAGGACTACCAAAATAGAATTCAGTTAGGACATTATATTGTAGATATTAATTCTTCTTTTCTGGTAAAGGACAAGTGATCTGTTGTGGGCAGTGTAAGACTGGTCTTAATGGAGATTATTGTCTCATGATGTTAGTTAGTTAGTTAGTTTATCGGGCTATTATCCGCAACTCGACGTCAAACGCGCCTATTTTGCGTATTGTCTCATGATGTCTTCTGGCTGAAATTATGGTGATGAAGATTTCTTAACTAATTGATACATTTATTATCTAGCCAGCTAACTAACCAGGTTCTGACTAGTGTCATTTGTATCTTCATCAAATAACAAGATAAAATATCTTACCCATGGTGAGGAAAGACGTTAGCAACAAAACGCATCATTCCTTTCTTTGTGTCCTGTTTAATGGGGTTAAGGGTTTCTGAGAGACTAATTTCCATTTTGGCATTAGACCAGCGGGGCACCTCTACAATCATGTTGGCAATGCGGTTGGCCTGGTCTGCCCATAGTGGAATGTCGTGAAGGGGAGAGATGGGGCCACATTCATCCTCTGTTGGAAAAAAGTATTGTATGTATTTAGTGCTTGTAGAACTTATTAAAAACATGCCACAATTTTTTTATGCCAACAATTTAATCATAATATCAATATGAATGGTTTGGAATTAATCTATTAATTTATAATCATTCTTTTAGGTCTGCAGCATTTCTTTGTATATAAATTAACAACAACAAAGTTTGTATGTTTAAAAATTCTTTGTTTACATTTCAATAACTGAAAGTGTTTTAATATACCTATTTATTTATTGCTTGGGTATTCTGAAGGCTACCTTTTGACTCCTGTATGTATCTTGAATATTTTCTTGTGTACTGTCTATTGTGTATGGTATCAATAAACTAACTTTTTACCACAGACTAATAATTGTTTTGAAGTGTTTAACTATAATAAATTACAAGACTGTACTTCAGTCATTTCACTTCCATATAAAAGTAGGAAATAAATATACAAAAGTGTTCTATATCATTAAGTAATACTGAATAATTTCTGAAGTGGACTAATATTGACTTAAATGTGTAAGCTATTGTATCATATTTGTATTATGATATGTTTCAAGGTTAAAACTAGATTAGTCACCAAGCAATTTCTGAGGTAATCATTGATAATTCTGATGATATACAACACTTTGATGTTTATCTCTTGTGTGATATGTATCTGAAGTCTAATTTCTTTATTGAATTATACCTACAATGTGAGCAGTAATAAAATATATTAAAATTAATGAATACTAGTTATCAACAAACAACTTCAATTGAAGTAATGTCCTGCGGTATGAAGTATTTTCCCATAGTAAAGAGAAGCCTATTCTTATTCCATCTATTCCAAATTAAATACAAATCTTTTTGGTAAATTAAATATTCAAACGTTCAAACTTACTGTCACTAATTTAATATTAAAGGATATATTAATACAAAAGCAGTTTATTTTACAAAATAATACAAATATTACATTCATCCATCACTTTGAAATTGTCTTCATAAAATTATCTTAAATTGCACACATATTCCTGTCCTGAATGAAAACCAACAGCTTTAGAGTTCTATCTCAACTATATCTCATTATTATTCTGCTTAAAAACCTTGAAAGGATCTAGGTATACTAGAAAACGGTCAAAATCATAATATAAATTCATCACAATATAACTGGTTTAATATTATTACTGAAGCCTGATATATCAAGGAGAATGGTATTTCTGATTGACCTCGTGTACATTCAAATCATGCCATAATAAAAAGTATGAATTCAAACCTAAGAATAAAGATAAAGAGAATCATAGAGCAATTACATTGAATAATCTAATAAAAGTAAGGGTAGATTCCAATTAGCACAAAGTGCAAGAAGAACTACAGCCATTATTAGTTCATTAAATAAGAGTAGGTATTTCGAACAGCTGTTAAAACAATAACCAAGTAAAAGCGGCAGCCACGTCGCCGGCTGATGGTGACCTTTGGCCCGGCAAGGTCTTAACGATAAACAACCAGATAACCTGCAGAAAGTACTTACTGAAAAACACTCTGTAGTCTGGCGCGTACGCCGAACCTCGTTCCTCCGCGATATACATGCTGCGAGGGCCTTCGAAGACGTTGGTACTCTTACAAACACTGGCGCTACCTCTCACACTGCCTCCACAAGCTCTCACCCCACTCGGCACCAACAATCTCACAACAGCGAGTGACAGAAACGGCAAGGCCGCCGCACCGCAACGTGACAATGACATTTTCTTTCAAAATCTGTTGATTGGGGTGGCCAGATACTTCCCCAAAGACTGCCGATTCCGCAAATTCACTTCCGGTAGTTTTTTACTTTTTTTTTTTAAGTTTGTTTTATGCCTCGTTTACACGAACTAATCTAATACGATTTTGAATGAAGCATTTAATACAAAAAAGTACTATCAGTGGACGTCTACTAGCTGAAATGATGATGACTATCAGTCAGCTCAATAAAAAAGCTTATTTATTTTATTGTATAAGACAAACTTGCAATTTCTAGATTAGTAAGTATTGATTTCTGATTAATATAATTCCAAAATGTTGAACTGCTTTTTTTTTATTTTATTTTTTTTAGTTGACCTATGCTTGTGTCGAAAAGGTACGACAAATCAAGCTTCACCGGACTGGCGGGGGAGTGGAAGACTCTACCCCAAGTGTTGAACTGCATCAATCTAAAGCCTGACCAAAGAAATGAGAAACCTCGCCATATTGCGGAATTTCAATGGAACTAATGTTATAAGGGAAATTGTTGCCATAGTCGTAAAAATATACACGTGGCGCCCCCAGAATAGCTTTCTTATTTCTTTGGTCAGGCTATAATACCTGATCATTTTAAAGCCTGACTAAAGAAATAAAAAACCTCGCCATATTGCGGAATTTTAATGGAACTAATTTTAGTTTACACGGCTTCTTATTTCTTTGGTCGGGCTTTACGTAACTACCAAGTCGGTAATCAATCAAAATGCAAAGGTCAGTATTCTATCTAAAGTACCCTTTTGCAAACGGAGGTGGCGTCATGTCTAGCTATTTTTGTCTTTGGGAATTAAGTAGTAACTCCGATAAATTATATGCAGGTAATTCAGGGCATGGGTGCATTAGCAAAATTTGCTTTAGCTTTTGTCCCGTTTGGTTTGTCGGAGCCTTTACTGATAAAACAGAAATAAAACAACATATTGTACAGAAGGCAATAACATTTTACTTATGTTCTTGCAACTTATATATTTGTTCTAAGCTGATATGATAAGTAATTATTAACTTACTTCTTTACTATACAATAAATCATGGATATAATTTTATCAATATTTCCAAGAAAATTTACACTTTTTAGCTTAATAAAATATAAATTTATAAATGCACTGTATACAGGACACTTGAATGTTTGGCAGATTATACTATTAGAATTAAATATACCTTTTTTTTTTCGTAACTGACTAAGTAGAAAATTACACAGTATTTTATAGTATAATATATATATACCTACCCCTACCTACAGCAAACTAAATAAAAAGGAAGACATAATTACACAAAAAATACTAAACATTTAACAATATAACCAAGGCAACAAATATTATTGGATTTATATATTTATATATATCACCTAAATTATTTGTGATATTACAACCAGTTATTTCTACATCACATAAAATCACTAAATAATATTCCAGTTACTAATAAAAATAAAATGACACTCGTTAACAGGCACACAATTTCACGAATACGTATATTGTCAATAAAACCGTTGTAACAATCAATCATCATCCATCACCTAGCACACAGGTAAGTCTAAAATTTAGAATATTATTAATAAAATCTCTAGACAATAATGTAGGTTGTGATTCAAAATAGAAAATGTGAAATTTTAATAATAATGCAAAGATATGGCAACACCACATATTGTAACGGCAGTGATTGGTCGTGAAACCACCGGAAGTGGCTGTGATTGGGTGAAGATGTAAAAAAGTTGCCAGTAAAATTTTAACAGCGTTTTTTTCTTCTTAACTTAAGCCTACAAGTTTCAAAGTCTTTGTCAATGATAATAGCCACACAGCATTATCTTTCGTCTTAATCACTCTGTCCTCAAATGTAGCGGATCTAAGCTAGGCAAATCATTTGAACTACACTCGGTTTGGTGGAATACTTTCAGTTGAACTTCTTTCGCTTTAACAGCCTTTTTCTTAGCGGGTTTGAATTGGGTCTTCCTGCCTCCTATTAACGAAACTGGCACCAACTGCCTTCGTCCTACGACGTCCGTATTTTGTCCCTCGGCGGCTTCTAAAGCTGTTTCGACGTCAATTATCGCGTGATTTCTACATTGTAGCAAGGCGGATAGCTGTAAAAATTAATTAAAATTCAGTCAGTATTAAATATTCAGATATAATACTTAAAGTTTCTTCAAGTAGCTATTGCTATGGCTATTTTGCCGCAATCGTACTAAAGGATTGTGCGTTTTTCGCATAATAATGACAAATAAAATATGTTTATTTTTACAACTAAAATACTACACATAAACTTAAGTCAAACAATATTCTTACCAACATTTAAAAGTTTACAAACGACTATCGATATTTAGGTTTTGTATTAATAGGTAGTAATGCCATCTATCGTCCACCGTCAGTACCTGCACTCGGGGAATGCAGTAACGCCATCTATCGTCTACTGTCCGTACCTGCATGATCTGTTGCAGCGGCGCGACGACCTCTGGCGGCGGTTTGGGCAGCGCGCGCACCAGAGCGGCGGCGGCGGGGGGGAGCTGCGCGCGCACCAACGCCAGAGCCGCCAACTCCCGCGCCACGTCCGCTCCCTCCGCCACGCCCTCCGAACCGGACTCGTTGGACGCCCCTCCCATTTCCGAACCCATCTGCTCGAGCGTCCAACTTGAAGCCGTGTCGCTACTGCTGTAATATAAAATATTTAGAAGTGGGTCCGGAGCGCTCTATTCTGCCAAGTTACACCCTAAACTTCGATCATAAATATAGATTCTAAATTTAATAAGTCCTTGGTCTGTTTCGTTCATCTGGGAATCGAAAAGGATGGGAGATGTTGATGAATGGATCTAACTTTGAATGAATGAATGATATTTATAATAAGAGCGTAGCTGTCAAATTAGGCGTAATTTTAAGTGGGATGTTTTCGCATGAACCTAGTGCGATAGATGCTGTTTTATATCTCAAAATTAAAATAACTGACAATTACCTGTCCCTTTTCATTCTTGAAAGCGTGAAAAAGAAGGTTTTTAAATTTAAGTTAGAACCTAATAAAATAACAACTAAAATAAGACTCATTATGTATTTTATATGATGTAATGATACAGTTTGATTGAAATTCATATGATCCCATGTGTAGAAGGCGACTAAGGGATGTGGTTGGGTGTAGTTGCCGCATAGGCGAAAAACTGGCAACCTGTCACTTGATTCGCTACGAAACAGAGATCGGTGTACCTTATTTTAGATCCATACCAAATCTTAATCCAAACAGTTTGCTGGAGGGGGAGGCAGCATAGAGCTCATGAAAACCTAAGGGTAGCAAGGGCAGAGGATAGGGCAGCAAAGATCTGACAGTTGAACTCAGTATCATTTATTAGGTATGAGATCTTCTATCGTATTTTATAGCAGTTAAGGTTTAATACTTCGCCGCGCCGTGTTTATATAATTACCTGTTGTGATGGTTAACCTCATTGATCTGGTAAGGCAGGGGCCGCGGGTGGTCGAGCGGTTGTCGCAGGTGTAGAGCCAAGGCACACACGTGAGAAACCGGTATTGAGCAGGGCCGCATTAGTGCCGATAACACTGCACCTGGATCTGGATCTAGCACTGCAACAATCAGGCATTCGGAGTGTAAGCGACAGCACAGCGATAACTGCAGGCATACTACGTAAGACGCGACAGGCTCGAAAGCTGTCAAACGCTACATAAGAGCCATAGTAGTTCTTTCCTTATGTCGCGTTCGACAGACCCCCCACACTTTTGAGCGTCGACTTCGTGCGTAGCGCATACAATAATCCGCGTCTGTTTTTTGTTTTACTCGCCTTGCTGCCTTTAATTGTATGCGCGACGCATACAATCATCCGCGTCCGTTTTTTGTTTTACTCGCCTTGCTGTCTTTAATTGTATGCGCGACGCACGTGTGGCACGCACAAAAGACGCTAGTGTGTGCGCTCTCTTACTAGTAAGCCTGCTGGTAGAACATGCTCAGTCAATGGATCTGAATAACTTTCACAAACAAACTTTTTCCGGAAACAAACAAAAACATTGCCTTTTCCAAACAAACTGTCGGAAACTGCACGTATTCAAAACGAATAAAACGTAGAGTTAGGACGAATTTATATCTTGCATGCGTGTGAAAGAGACCTGCGGGAGAAAAGAAGGGGAGGATCGTGTTTCGGTGCTACATACTCTAATTTCATTATATTTTTTTATCATACTCTAATTTTAGTTACTTACATAATTAAAATATTCATAGAAATGGTAGTATTTAAAATTGCAGTATAATAACTTACATATAGTTCGCATAGCGACTAATAAGGCGATGACCAAATGGTGCAAGTTCTGGAGCAGTGGTCCGTCTGTGAATATGAACCCCCACAGTTGAGGCAGCTCCGACCTCATGAACTCTCGCCCGAATAGCAGCCGCACCCATCGGCTAAAACATGCATCAACATCACACAATATAAAATCAAACTGGGTATAGAAATAGCTGTTTACCCTGGGTACTGGTCGGTCACTCCATACAGCAAACGCGTTTTGACAAGCTACTTTTTGAATAACAACTAAATATCAACTACAAGTCAATAGCGCCAGACGGTTGCAATTTATATGAATTATGTCGCCTAGTGCAGCTTCTGTAGGGACTACTATTTGGTATTCTGTGGTAAAATAACGAACTTACAACTCAATATTACTATAACAGATTGGTAGTTATTGAGTTTGGGGGTAAGTTCGTTAAAATAAAACAAGGACCAAGGAAACAAAATATTACTAAAATTACTTATTATTATGAGTGAGTGGTTGTCTTTTTTATTCAAAGTGCAGCCTCAACAGAAAAAAGAAATCTCCATGATATGGGCATTATTTGAATTAAATTTATTAATGTACAGTGACTTACATGCCAAACAGCTCCATAGTAATATTGCAACTTTCTAAATGGTTAGCTAGCTCTTGGTCCTGAAGAATCAAATATTCTTTTCGTATGCGTTCCAAGTATCGTATCATTTCATTTGGACCCTGAGACAATATCAAAATATTATGAAAATAATGAAGAACTCTGGGGCTGAAAAACTCTCGAATGGCGAATACGCAACAAGCCATTTTATTTTTTACACAAGTACGTGTACCATCTTAATCGGTTCAGTATACCCCTTTATCCAGCAGTCTTTCGGCTGCTGATGATGATGATGATCTACGTAAATAAGGAATTTATTAAAAAGAATTATTAAAAAGATCATTTCATTCCTCTTTTTTTTAGTGAATTTACTGATTCTATTGTTCCAAGCGTGCAATAAAGTATATTCTATTCTATTCATAATGTTACGACTATAAAAAACGAAAATAATAAAAGCAAACAAAATCTGGTGAAAATTAAAAGGCTTTCAACTCACATGAACATGTTTAGAAGGCGGGAGTCTACCGCTCGAGCTGGGAACTGCCTCACCAGTTGAGTAGAATTTCTCCAAACCTTTCATAACTGCGTTGAACAGCATGCTGGAAATATGATATTGCAATTACATTAAAACCGTTACTTGACCCTTTCAACTACTAGAGAGGAGCTGATCATGGTCTATGAAAACAAGGTCTAACCATTAGACCACGTGACTGACACGAGCCTACGTCATTTCTACGCCATTTTGCTCATCGAATGCATGTAATAGACAAGGATGAACAGCGCAAAATGACGTAGGCTTGTGTCAGTCACGTGGTCTAACGGTTAGACCATGTTTCCTTACCATGGAGCTGATAATCTTCAAATGGATGAAGATATTTTCTTAGATCATAGCTAAAACACTCTCGATTGTTACACCTTGCAAACAAAAAATACTGTATCAAAATCGGCGCATCCGCTTAAGAGCTACGATGCCAGACAGACAAACACACACGTCAAACTTATAACACGATCTCTTTTTCGTCGGGGGTTAAAAATGGGCAAACAAGTCGTGTGATTCCCGGCTTGGAAACAATAAAGTGGGTAAATAGAACATATTGTGGTTTCCTATTGAACCAACCCAAGTTTTCCGTAGAGTTCAGACGACTAAAGTAAAACACTCAGGAAATGGATAGTAGTGTTCACTTGTGTAATCGATTATAACTGCTATCTCTGCTATTTGGCCAAGTGTGGGGATAATGGCAACACCTTCCAAGAGAGAGGCCTAAGACCAGCAGTAGCCGTCTCTAAATTGACTTAATACTACACCAGATAACAGTTTATATAGTGTAGTAGTAAGTCAAATTCACAGTGATGTACAATACTCACTAGCTGTCGTGTTCTAGGTAGGCGTCATCTAAGTAGTATTTCAAAGTTTCACTGAAACAGTAATTAAAATCATGTTTAATCATAACTAAAACTCCTTAATAAAGCCTAATCAGAAAAAAAAAGTCTAGGAGCTCCCCCACACTAGTCGTGCGTCGCTTATACAATCATAGGCAGCAAGGCGAATGAAACATAAGCCGGACGCAGACCATTGTGTGCGCGACGCGCGACATCGACGCTCGAAATATGCTAGTGTAGGGGGTGTCTAAGGTCGTCACATTTTTTTACTGGAAACAATTGCTATTATAAAATTAGTTCCATTGAATTTCCGCAACATGACGATGATTTATATTTTTATTATTTCAGGTTTTCTTTATTTGTCAGGCTTTAAATAAGATATCCATGATGCATATACCTAAGGGTTGAAGGAGCACGTTTTCTATCCATATACAGCTCAAACATTAGCGGTGCCAATATCTCGTGCATGCCTTGTCTATAACCAACTGTATGAGATCGCGCCCAAAAGAATAGGACTCTCACCTGTAAAACAAAATACCCTTCATGGTATAATATTACTACACCTACAAACATACTACACACTAAAACTTCAAACCATTTTGAGTAAAAATTTTTGACATAGGCTTCAGTTGGTCTGCTGAATTTACTTTTAAGATCAGTATAGATTATTAATAATGATCATACCATAAGGTCCTGAACTTTAGATTCACGAAAATATGGTTCATCAGGGAATGTCCGTACAACATCTTGAAGAATCAATGCTTGAAGTTCCGTATCACAGAAATGCTGCTTCCATACACTCTGAAAATATATGAAATAAAAAAAAAATTGTTGTTTTTTTAAAATAGGAATTCATTATGTTCATTATTATAATGCCATAATAGAAACCAGTCATGATTATGAATTTACTAATGATTTAGAAAATTTAACAGTAATTTAGATATTACAACATTTGGTTCTTTTAAAACATGTTTTACATAGGTACATGTTATTTCTGTTTAAAAAGTAATAAACTATTACAAAGTTAAATAACAGATTCATCAATGAAAGTTTTTGAAAACCTCTGGATGCACAACATAAGTAATCAATTTGTTATAGTATGATGCTTCCTTAGTGATTTCTTCAATACCAATTTATTCAGTACCTAGTGCATGACAGTTTGTTGCAGAGATGAATGGAGGTTGTTAAAGCTGTTAGTAATGATGATGATTATAATTGTGTCTCACCTCATCATTTTGTGAAAGTGGATCATCACCAATCACTGTTCTAGGGTCCATAGATAATTTTGCTTTAAGATCATTGTAGAAATTTCTATGTGTCTTTATGCTGCAACATAATCAGTTTCATAATCAAATAAAGAAATCAGTTGATAAAAATTGGATTGTATCGATTGGATTTAGAAGAAACTATTTAAGTTGTAAAATTATTCAGTAACTTTTACAAGCTATGAAATAATTAGATTTAAATTAATTTCCAAGTAGAAAAGTATGAATTATTATAGACCTGAGAAAGCTTAACAACTGGGGGTTTTGAACTATAATAATAATTATAAATGCATACCTTTTATAAATATCATCAATGGAAGGGGGAACGGCTTGTAATAAAATGGCCCAAGCTAAACTACGCGGCCTCAAAAGCTTCAAGTGTGTAGCTGCCATTCTGAGATTATCCATATTCCATTCTGGTAGCGTTAAACTGAACATAAAATTAATATAATTTAGAGCACTATACTTTGTGCTTCTTTTTAACTTGAAAATTTGGATAGTGAGCATAAAACTTATTTTATTTTGAATCCAGAATTAATTTTAATAATAGACACAAATAACATTAATAAATTAATCTAAGCCCAATATTTAAATAAATGATTTTTCATTCGATTCTCTAGCTAAATTAAAAGGACAGAATAGATTACGATATATTTTCAGTAAGTAGATAGACCACATAGAGGCAGGATTAAATAATACTTTTCAACAAAGCAAAGCTGTTAGATAGGATATGTGGAAACACAAGCATAACCAATAAGCACAAGATTATTTTGTACTTATTCTTTTCAAAACTAAACCACCATGAACATAATTGTACATGTGTTTGGTTTTAATGAACCTTATCATGTTTGTTAGTAACTAAAATGATACACAAAGTAAAGTAGGTAGGTAGGTACATGAAACAATGAGATAAAAATGTTAACTGACTCATAATCAACAGGATCTGAACCGCTTCTCGACGAGGAACCCGGAGACCTCTCCATGGCGTTTTATTTCCTGCATCAAATATGGTAATTAAATAGGCATATAAAACTAATTACAAATATAACGACGTCTTGTTTGTACACTTACCAATAAGTTTTCTTTAAAAGACACATATAGTAGATTTTTTGTAAACTTATTCTTTTTAGTATATCAATTATGTTTCAGTGTAAATAGACCTATTCCTTTATTATATGATCTAGTGAAAAACAATTTAATTCCAATCCAAAAGTAGGTGTACGGTGTGTGTAGTGTAGAGTGTATTGAACTCTCAATCAATTCCCATTGATTGATAGATTGACAGACAACAACTGACTCAAAAACGTAGTGATGAGCTACATCCTCTTCGCATTGACTGACTGACTGACAACAAAAAATATCTTTTAGAGCTATCACACTGGCGACAAAGACAAAGTCGTGCAAAAACGAAAAGGGACGCAGTTATGCGTTAGAATGAGATACCCGCGCTCCGGGCCGCGCTCACTCTTGCGCATAACTGCGTCCCTTTTCGTTTTTGCACGACTTTGTCTTTGTCGCCAGTGTGATAACTCGCTTATGTTTGTGCTTTCGGAGACAACTTAAAAGATAAATTTTTTTGGTCTTTTATAACTTGGTTGCATTGCAAAATTTGCAAGCAAGACCTCTAAATTTGTAAACCTTGGCGCACACGTACATACACGTCAAGTTTTGCTGTCCGTCCACAGTCCACACTTGCGTGCTAGACGTGCCGTGCGTGCGTGCGTAGCGAGATAGGCAACTCACCCACCCACCGCCCACCACGCACACGATCACGCGACACGCACGACACGACCATTACATATTATTATGGTGTGTGTGTGGGATTGATGTGTGTGTGTTGTAGTTATTTTTTTTTTCCATAATAGCACTAGCTTGTATTGTATGTAGGGCACTACACTCTCGACAAAACTAGACGAGACATGGCCAATACGAGAGTGTAGAGGGAGTGTTGGCCTATATTGGAGATGTCTCGTCTATATTGGCCGTCTATCCGTCCCGTGTCGGTACATCAAAGGAGTTTTGTCAAGTTTTGTGTATAGGCAAAACTATCGCTCCAGATTCTCGATGCCTCTGGTGCCAGTTGGCTAACAGTCGCCGAAGTGAGCGCACGTTATTTAATTATTTTACCGTTCTGCTACACTTTTTCCAGCGTCTTTTAATTAAGTACTTTTCATTCAGGGATGTCTAAATAGTTATGTATTAATAATCCTACTAATATTAAAACGCGAAAGTTTGTTAGTAGGTATAGATGTATCTTTGTTATGTACCTACTCTTTCTTAGTTTAACACAAAGAAAAATAATTAAATAGGTATATGAGCCTTAGACAGATTTTTTTAAATTAATAGTTATATATATCAATTTTGGTTATTTTCATGAAATTCATTTCAAAAGTAAGAGATTCTCAGTTTCCTCATAAGAAATATTTAGTAATTAGTTGTAACCACCGATTTGCATTCGTATCTGGAGATTTATATTATATATAATACGCTGCAGCGAATATTACAGTAGCGGCACATGACGCCCACCCCGTACGATAGCCTATTGTCAACTGAGCGAATGGAGAATGTGGAGTAGCGGTCTCGTGTGAACGCCAATGTCTCGTGTTTCGACAAAAGTTTGGCCTCTCGACAAAACTGGAGTGTGTAGAGCGGGCTTTAATAATAAAGGGTGTAGGAAGGCGCGTCATGTATTTTTTTATGTTAAAAAAATTACGTGGCGTGGCGTACCGACGACGTACGTACGTACGTACGTAGCGAGCGGCTAGCTAGACCCACACGTTTTTTTATTTTTCGACGTTGGTGATTTGTGCTTGACTTGACGGTAGCAAGAAATTGACGCTAGCAAGGTTTCTTCGACATTTTTACCACTTTTTAAAGGAAATTTGAAGCCAAACCAAAAACAATTGCTTGAAATTTCAGTTGCATTGACATAATGTATGATATTATGACATTATGAAAATCGCTATATTTTAAAGCCCGACCAGAGAAATAAGAAACCTCGCCATATTGCGGAAGGAATTTCAATGGAACTAATTTTCTATGGGAAATTATTGCCACAGTCGTAAAAATATACACGTGGCGCCCCCAGAGCAGGTATCTAATTTCTTTGATCAGGATTTAAACATTTTTTTGCCATCAGATACTGGTAGACCTATACTAAAAATAGGTAAATAGTATTTACTAGTTAGTATTACTAGTTACTTACCACATCACTAGTGGCGTCAATATATACATATATCCGATCTTATAGTGCTATCTCGCTCTACTGCTAGTTTTTGTTGCGCAAATGCAGCAGGCAGGGAGAAAAGGAAAATGTCGGGTGTCTTTGCTGTTGTCTGTGGATCTATGGACAAATCTTTCTCTTTTTAGTTGATTGAACGCGCCCACCTCCCGAACTGGGGATTTATTCAAAGGAAGAATGAAATTGGTTTCGAGTGCTACCTCGTCAAATACTCGATGATCTCGATATTTTAGGAGTGCACCCACCAGGCCATTGTGATGAAGTGCAACATGTTAACCGTTATAGTGTTCTTGCGCGGAACATCGCAAGCGCCTGTGTTCTTACGATGACCATAAACGACAGCGGCAACCATGATCGCAAACCTGCCTTTATTGTTCGCCAATGGAAACCCGACGGCATTGACAAAAATTACAGCGTCAGAGTTGGAGAAGTTCATCTCGTTTATGGTGACATGTTCCTGGGGGCACGATACGGCCAGAAACATCCGCCAGCCGCCATGGTGGCCGAGCGATGTTGCCTTCTCGCACCCCTTCGTGCGGCCGAGCTCCGTGCCGAAAGACTGGGAGGCGAGACTCAAGAACCTGGTAAGGAAATGCTATGACTACCACAAGAGTGCGTTTCTCCTGGTGTTTTCAGCGCAGCTGGCGCGCTACCCGCGCAATCGGCTAAGATACGTAGATAACCATGACCACACCACATCTCTTTACTACAGACCTAATAGCCGTCTGTTAGTGACATTTAGAAATGAAAATCTTTTTTATGATAAGTGTATTACTATAGATCTTGATGATGATGAGCCCCAGGTTAAATCTGCTGATATATACCTGTGTGACAACTGCGATAGCCACTTTGATAATTTTGAAGTTCTTAAAGCCCATGAGAGACTATGCAATAATGAAAGTTTGCCATCAAGTACTTGTAGCGGTGGACTTCCAGAATTTTTAGCTGCTCTTAAACTTAAAGCAATAAATGAAACAACAGAAGAAACCATATCATCTACTCCTGATCTGAGCAATAAACCAAGAAATTCAAGACAAACTACAAACATTGACCGTGGCCCCCCATATCCATTTTCATCTCTAGCATACATAAAAAATGCTAAGACTATTTTTCAACGAGATACAAGTTACATAAGAGAAAGAATAGAAAGATACTGCTGCACCACAACACCACTTAGTAAAATTTTAGCTAATAAAACCAGGGGTCAGCAGTTTCCTGTCAGATATAGACGACCCATAGATTACTGGAATCGTAGACACATATTTCCAAACCAGAGGAACAAGAAAATACTTGATTTGAAAGCCCAGTTGCTTTTGCTGAAGTGTCGGCCAATCACTGTTGATGTAGAAAGGATGTCAGCTGAAAGCATGGAGGCATACATGGAAAAACTCAAGGAGGAAGCAGAGAACAAGAAGTTGTGTACAGATGATAAGGAAGATGTGTATATAGTTGGTGACTGTGAGCAGCCAAATGACATTGAGATGAAAAATTCACTTGAAAAGGACACTGATTGTGAAGTGATTGATCTGTGTTCAGATGATGAAAGTTCTAGTGTAAATGAAAATTGCGATCCCAGAGCTGGTGTAACATGCGTGATACGTGGTGGGGCAGTTCTTCGGCGAACGGCTGCGACGCCGCGAGCGTTGCCTGCTGAGCCATGCGGTGCACGCGAACGCCCTCTGCCACCAGCTATTTTACACCCGCATCCTGTTATCCTAATTGCACACACTCTGAACAACCTACAGACTATACCCTTAGAATAAATTTATGTATAAAATATTGTATCTGTAACATCTAGGTCCTTTACTGCCTATTATTTATTTTACTGATTATTAAAAACTAAATGTTAAATGCATTATATAGGTAATTTATTTCTGGCTGTCCAAATTCCAGTATTTCATTAGTTCTCATTTGTCATCTGATTGCTCATTTCTCATTATTTATTTGAACTTACTGATAATTAAAAATTAAATGCGATATGTAGGTTTTTTTCTATCCATACTGTAAAACGTAAGTTTCTTATGTGTAGTAAAGCCAAAGTTTTCTACAATTTGGGGAAAATTGGTATTTTTCTAATCCTATCCTATGCTTGTGTTTGTGTCGCAAAATCGTACCGACGTATCGTATCTATATTGTAGAAAACTTTGGGCAAATTGAAGTTGAGGGTTATTAATTATTGGAATGTAACCAAGCTAAGTATATTTTCCCATTTCATTAAAATGTATTACCAATAATGTGATAAGACTAAGAAAGGGACTGATGCTTACATCAGTCTAGATTTCTAACACAAGGTTCTTCCTCTTTCTTAGTCTTAACATACATGCATACTAGGCCTCCAGCATGAGTTTAGGACTGCTAGCGTGAGACAAGCATCTCTAGCGTGAGCGTGATACACGACACGACGAACGATCTAGTGTGAGACTAAGATATCTACCGTGAGATTAGAATTTCTAGCGTGAGACATGGTCATAGTCTCATAACAACTAGAATAGAACCTTCATGCTAGCGTGAGACAAGCATCTCTAGCGTGAGCGTGATACACGACACGAAGAACGATCTAGTGTGAGACATGATCATTATTGATCCAAAATAGGAACCTTTAGCATGAGAGTAGAGCAAGTGTTATGCTAGAACCTTTATTTGAGGTTAAAAGCCGACCAGAAATTTAAAAAACCTCGCCATATTGTGGAATTTTAATAGAACTAATTTCCTAATGGAAATTGTTGCCACAAATAAAAATATAGGTACGTGTGGCGCCCTCAGACCAGGTTTTTTATTTTTCTGGTTAGGTAAGTTTACAAACATAAGCGTGTGTGAGACTAACGCCTAGTGTGAGCCTATGACCTCTAGCGTGATCGTAAACTCAGTATGACACGAACCTTCATCGTGAGACTATGATCTCCAGCGTGAGACACTAATTTCTAGTGTGTGAGATACGAACCTCTAGTGCAAGACACGAACCTCTATCGTGAGACTGATCTCCAGCGTGAGACACGAACCTCTTAGTGTGAGCCACGAACCTATTAGTGTGAGACACGAACCTCTTAGTGTGAGACACGAACCTCTTAGTGTGAGACACGAACCTCTTAGTTTGAGACACGAACCTCTCAGTTTGAGACACGAACCTCTTAGTGTGAGACACGAACCTCTTAGTTTGAGACACGAACCTCTCAGTTTGAGACACGAACCTCTTAGTGTGAGACACGAACCTCTTAGTTTGAGACACGAACCTCTCAGTTTGAGACACGAACCTCTTAGTGTGAGACACGAACCTCTTAGTGTGAGACACGAACCTCTTAGTGTGAGACACGAACCTCTTAGTTTGAGACACGAACCTCTTAGTGTGAGACACGAACCTCTTAGTGTGAGACACGAACCTCTTAGTTTGAGACACGAACCTGTTAGTTTGAGACACGAACCTGTTAGTTT
The DNA here is from genome assembly GCA_948473455.1 of Teleiodes luculella. NCBI lineage: Eukaryota > Metazoa > Arthropoda > Insecta > Lepidoptera > Gelechiidae > Teleiodes > Teleiodes luculella. Next base: position 11,428,228 of record OX419589.1, read on the forward strand.
GAGACACGAACCTCTTAGTGTGAGACACGAACCTCTTAGTTTGAGACACGAACCTCTTAGTGTGAGACAAACCTCTAGTGTGAGACGTGAATCTAGCGTGAGACTACTACCTCTACAGTGAGACTAGAACCTCTAGCGTAAGACTGGAACCTAGCTAACATTAGGATTCAATAAGCCTGACCAAAGAAATAAAAAACCTGCTCTGGGGGCGCCACGTGTATATTTTTACATCTATTATGGCAACAATTTCCCTTATAAAATTAGTTCCATTGAAATTCCGCAATATGGCGAGGATTTTTATTTCTTTGGTCGGGCTTTATTGACTATACTATCTTCACAATTCATTAAATCGTTATAAAAGCTTCTTGAAACTATCTCCAAGCAAGAATATTTTAAGATTTTCGTCATGGGATCATCCAGTATCTCAAGAATAAAGCATAACTTAGCTATTTAATGTATAGGCGTACGTAATATTTATCAACATTTTATTTTATTATTGAAATACTACTTAATTATATCAATCAATGCATCAACAAATCCAGCAAATGATCAAGTGTTTTCGGTGGCTCCACGCAAGATCTATGAAAATCTAACTCTTCCTTGGTGTCTCAGAGGATCGGGCGAGACAAATGACCATGCACGACCGCCACAACCGCATACAGTAAGTATTGAATTTGTTGTATTACGTATTTCAGAATGGTAATTAGCAATCCTTAGTATAGGTTACCACCTATATACGTAAGTATAGACGTACTCGTATATTTGTCCTCAAAGCACCACTTTTGATTTAAAAATCAAACCACAGTTCTGAGCCGTGGTGGTTATTTGCCTAATTTGTGTTGAGCTGCTGCAAGTCATAGGAATAGTTTACGTGTAATAAACGCTTTAGTTAGCAAAGTATGACTAAGAAAATTAAAACCCCCGTGCCCGTCCACGCGTGACAGACATAATTTTGTCGTGCGTATTCTCTTATCCTATTGGAGGATATTTCAAAATGGCGGGTTTTTTACAGTTAAATGTGCGACAAACTTTTGTCATAGCACTGCATATTACGGGTCCTGCTTTGTGGTGCAACTTTTCAATGGTATTCCCCATGGTCCAAGAAAAAAGGTCTATCAATTAGACCACGTGACGTGACTGACACAAGCCTACGTCATTTTGCGCTGTTCATCTTTGTCTATTACACGCATTCGACAAGGATGAACAGGCAAAATGACGTAGCTTGTGTTAGTCACGTGGTCAAATTGTTAGACCTTGTTTTCTTGGACCATGGTATTCCCTAAAGAGCAAACAATTTGTTCGCTTCGACTTTATGGAAGTGGAATTCATAAGTCACTGTTATCAGCAAGTCCAATTAAAAATATGTACTGATTATAAAACAATAAAAAAATGATTACTCTTCAATTATTTTTTGTAATTATTTAACAAGGAAAAAGTACATAAAACATAATTATTTCATTAAGTAGGTAGTCTATGGAATCATATTTCTTCGTTAACTCTATGGTGGGAGGTGAGTGGGCGGCGGCTTTCTTCGTCCGAACCATAGATTACATCTTCATCTGAATCGTTGATCATTGAGAATGCCGGGTTGTCTTTCGTAATGGATGTTTCTGGAACGAAATTAACTATCAGTTTTGCGAGTCGCTTTATCTATATATATATATATATAAATGAAACCCGTTTTCCGTTGTCACGACATAACATGAAAACGGCTTGACCGATTTGGCTGATTTTTTTTTTTAAATGTTCGTTGAAGTCCAAGGATGGTTCTTACGGAGAGAAATTAAAAAAAAAACCTCATTCCCACGGGACAAATGTTTAACGCGGGCGGAGCCGCGGGGCGGAAAGCTAGTTTTAAATAAAATTCTTATTTTTATAAGACATTTAAATGGTGACATTTGACGATCTAAATGGGCTCCTTTTTTATTACTACTGCGACAAAAAACTGAAAATAACGCTTATGGCGTCACAGCTTGCTACTGTAACATCTCGAATTCCCAACTATGGATAAATTGTCAGGAATAATATTTAATTATTATGTTGGAATTATACATTAAATAATATTTGATTTGCATTCGAATTGTGCTATTTTAGCCGTATCCTGCTTGTGTTGTGTGAAGCTAGCACTAAAATGTAGTTTCTTATAGAATACAAAATGAGTACCAACAGAAATTTTCACATTGGAGTACCACAAGGGTCAATGCTAGGTCCTGTGTTGTTAATTATATATCAGTTACTTGGTTTATAGTGGAATTTGAGCTTTGAGTTTATTTGCGACTGTTCCCCAGATAAGTCATATATAAATTAAAATCAAGATGAGACAACAACACAATAAATTGTAACGGGTTAAACTCACCATGTGTAGAATTTCCTCCAGGCGAAAATAAGTACGCTAGAATGTACATCATGAAATTGAAGAGGCCATAGGTGGCCATGAAAGGTGCGGAAGTGTCGTAGTGGGTTTTCGGCTGCGACGCCCAATGGTCCTGCAACGCCGCCGGACCCCATCCTTGCAAGGCTAAGATAGTGGTGATAAAAGTTATCGTCCCCACTACAATCGAGATGCAGCGAAGTCGAATGTCTGCAACAAAGATAAAATATGTAAAGCCCGACCAGAGAAATAAAAATCCTCGCCATATTGCGGAATTTCAATGGAACTAATTTTGTAAGGGAAATTATTGTCATAGTCGTAAAAATATACACGTTGCGCCCCCAGACCAGATTTTTTTATTTCTTTGGTCAGGCTTTTTTAACATGCAAATCAATAACGGAAACTTTTAAGCAATACTGCACCGTTCGTCCATTTCCTTGTTCGTCTAACAAAACATGAACCCGGAAAATGGCAAACTGGGGCTCCGAAATGCTTTTAAAATTATTATCGTTTATAAAATTACTAAAGCACGTTACTGAGTCAAAAATCGAATATTATTGTTAAGTTTCTTCAATGTGTGAATAAATATTGTTTCAAAAATTACACTTTTGGTACGTTAGATAAAGTCAGACATTGGCAATCAAAAGTTGTACTAAAGTAATTAATTATAATAGAATAGAGAATAATTCTCTCTCAAGTAATAAATCATTCAAAATATCTATGTACTTATTAAATTACTAACAAGAAACTTAGGTACTTACCAAAAAAAGGCATATTTCTCAGGTCACTGTAGGCTTTAATTATTAAGATAAGTAAGTACAGGAAGTACAATGTGACACCACAGAAGAACATTATCTTTATTATCTGCAAATAAACAACAGTTAATTATTATTTTTAGTAGCCTATTTTGTTTCGCACTGCTGGGCAAAGGCCTCCCCTCCATTACACCATGCATTACGATCAAGCGCACTTGTGGTCCAATCTGTATTGTACGCGTCCAAGTCGTCAACAAGTAGAGAAGTACCTACTTGTAAATTGTACAAACGCGTTGCTTAGAATTTATTTTCGTGGCTTTATGTCACGTAAAAAAAAATCCCACGGGAATAAGCCTATTATTAAAAACAGTTCATTGGTTTCTGGAAGTGCAAAGTAATAAGCAATAAAAAAAGTTAAGGCTTGATACGTCATTTTGCGACAAACCTAGGTCTATTTAAAAAATAAAGCTTTTCCTGTAGTACAATACTGGTCTACCTAAATCTCATTTCGCGTCGAATAAGATAGCCTTTACTTTTGTACAAGCAATATAAATTTGAATGACTTACTGGGTAATTAGGGTTCATAGTGTAGTTGTAAGTAGGGTCATCGTAGGCGTAGTATTTCTGCCAGAACGCTATCACTATAGCCGGCACCCACATGAAACCCACCACCACCAGTTTGAACAAATAGAACGTCAGGAAGCCCCGTTCATTCTGAGAAAACGAAGAAAACAAATAAATACTTCAAAGAGAAAACTAGATTATTTTAAAAACCAAAGAAAGTAGGAAATTTTAAAAAAGACATGCCGAAATATGTCACAGTTCCTACGAGAATATTTTAACGTCTTGTTTACTGCTCATATAATACAATACAATATACTGTGGGTAAACATTATAAAGGGTTGCCTGGAAGATATTTTTACATAAGCAAACCCGCGAACTTTCGGAAGGAAGTCAACGGCCCTAGTCACTTGACTATTTTATTTTGACGTCAATTTTAATATAAGTCAAAAGCTGGAACTAATAGGCTATTTGACAATGCGAAAAATAAAGTGTTAATTACTGTAATCAGTATGTAATGTAAGTTTAAAAATGGATATTTACTATGGGAAGTTGAAAATAATAATCCGTAAATAAAAATGTTTTTTTTTTTTTTTGGCGTTTGTCACGTGACTCAAAACGCTCCTGTTTGGTCGGGTATAGGACATAATGTCACTAGCCAGTAAACATCGTTTTCTACTTAAGCAACTTGTAGTACAACTTGTAGTACAACGTGTTGTAGTAGTACTGGCTAGTGACGTCACCGATGCCATTGCGACGCCATATTGTCAAAGTAGCGTTTTGGCGCGCTACTTAAATATTGAATTTTTATTTTGATATTTTTCAGGAAATATGTACCAGAATTAAAAAATACAACTATTACTGGGATCCACAAACTACTGAATAATAAAAAATATATTTTAAAAACCAGTCAAATAGCCTATTGTAATGTAGAAAAGACAGTCGAAATTAATTGTCGAAAGAAACGTAGGTATATGTAATCGTTGGGGTCTAAGAATCATTCGTAGTGTAACGAGGTGCATTGCATGCAACCTCATTTCCACTCCATTTTTCATTTCTTTCTCGTCTAAATTGAAACATTTAATTTTGGTATCCCTTCGTCTCTATACGTCATCCTCCTCCATTTTCCTCTCTTCCATTTTCCTTCATGCCTTCCCTTGACTTCCGGTTGACGGCAGAGTTTAATTATTTCTTTAATTACTTATAAAATTCTATAAATTGTGTATAGTTAGTTGAGTTAATACTAGATTTTGTTTGTGTATAAAATGTAAATATAAACCAGTTTGGCCCAATCAGTTCAGCGTTCTTATTTTACTGCTAGGGCGTGAACTTCAATCTTCAGCCGCTCCTAACGGCTCGCCAAGATCCTGGCGAGCCGCAGAAATGAAATGAAATATGTTTTATTCGAAGTAAGATTTTACAAATCACTTTTCGACGTCGAGGCGAGTTCACAATTTGGCTGTCTTCTGTGCAGAAGAATTCGCCAGAAGAAACTCCACAGGCGTTGCATCTTTTCATAATATTTTACAAAATTATTATTTTATGCAGACGCGACAATAGTATCTCACCTGACGCAGTCCGTGGTAAAGAGCAAGCCACGACAGCAACACAGCTGCGAGAAACGTGGTCTGCATCACCGCGTCGGCCAGCGGAGCAAACCACCCGCCAGACACCAATCGTAAGGGGTAGATAGGATCTGGTACCATAAACCAGACAATCATTAACATTTCTTAAAGCTTGTAGGGTTTTATTACAAAATTTTTGGCAATATAAAATATCGAAAACGCAATAGTTAGTGCGAATAAGTAAGTCACGCACGACACAACAGACAGGAAAGATTCAAGATTTAAATAATTTATTCATCTTATGTAGGTTTTTAAAAACAATGAAGTCTTCTAGCAAACCAGAATTCAGAGAACGGGAACTTCGGAAACGGGAATTTGAAATTCGAAACACCGAGAAAAGGCGATCAAGAAAAACATCTAACTTAAAACAGTGAAAGGGACGAACAGGCTTGCTTGACTCCTTGCATGGTCCAAGAAAACAAGGTCTGACAAGAAGACCACGTGACTGACACAAGCCTACGTCATTTTGCGCTGTTCATCCTTGTCTAACACGCATTCGACAAGGATGAATAGGCAAAATGACGTAGGCTCGTGTCAGTCACAATGACTCCTTGAAAATTTATAAGTAGGTAGCTAAAGTCTGAGCAGAGAAATAAAAAACCTCACCATAATGCGGAATTTCAATGGAACTTGTTTAGTGGAAATGGTTGCTTTAACGTAAAATATACGCGTGGCGCCCCCAGAGCAGGTTTTTTGTTTTTCTGGTCAGGTTTTAGCTACTTATAAATTTTCAAGAAGTCATTGTGACTGACACGAGCCTACGTCATTTTGCCTATTCATACTTTTATATACTACTTAGTAGGTATGTTCGTCGTTTACATTATAATAAACAGATTATAAATTTGCATTGAATTTTATCTGTCTGTTTGGGCTCATAGTCGGTCTGTTATCGAAATCTTTAAGCCAGCAATTTAGATTAAACAGACAGAGGTCATTTTCATTCTGGTCAGTCAGAATGGCGGACGTGTGTGTACCTATAGAACAGTCATTTTAGAAAATAACTACACAACCACGAAACCAACGCGACGCGATAAGCTGATGTTTACTAAAATATACTACGCATTAGGTTTAAGGCTACAAAACATAATCAACTGCTTAAAGATAAAATGAAGACATTTTACCGAGCCCAAAACCAGGCTTAAGCGTTAACGTAGGTTATTATTTATTCTGTGACGTAGGTAATATTTCATCCTATTAAATAATAATTATTCTAGGTATGGGTACTTATTACATATCAATATTACCAATTTACGTAAAAAATTACGATATGTAACACCAGTGGCGTCATCTAGCGACGCAGATAGTCAACCATAGTAACAGTGTAGTTCATTTGGTAGGCATTATTCTGGTCTGTACCGTAGTGGTGTAGGGAGCGAGGTCAACCACCTTAGTCATTCTAAGTACCAACAGGACTTCGCACCACGCTTGCTGAGTCAGTTAGTTGCGAATGACGCTAAAACGTCGCGAACGCAAACTAAGAACACAGGCATTTCTTGGGGCTTGTTATTTAATAGTTTATGGTTAGTGGTACGCACAGACAAACGCAGCTTGCAGAATAATATAATGTATAATAAAATATGAGGAGAGTAAGGAGTTAATGCTATCGATTTCGCACTACGATTTATTTGTACCGTTTTGTAAACCGGTTCGGTGCCATAATCAATGCTACACCGGATTAAAGTTTCCGAGGCGCAGTAAATGTGATTTAAAGCGATTTCTGTTTTTAGCGTGTCTCGGAACATAGGCGAAGAGCATTATGATGCTCCTGCTTAGAATATTGAACCGATTGAAGGATGCACCTGCGTTTTGCTTACCATTATACAGTAGTAGTAACGGCAGCAATATAGATAGCCACTTCTGTTCTATAGCCCAGTCTTGAGTCGCGAATTTTCTAAGAGAATGCGCGAACCAACACTGAAACAAAAACAATAATGTAGAATTTCGAAATAAAATTAAAAAAAAAAACAAAAGGAAAACTTTAAGGAAACTTACCGATATAAGGAAAGTCGTCAGTAGAAAAATAAATCTAAACCACGTTTCCATTTGCGTAAATGACGGATTGTAAGTCTTGAACTAAAAAGAGAAAATAAGTATTATACATTTATATTTATCTCAAGAAAGAATAGGGGAGTTGCTCTGCATCTGTTTCAGCTATAAATAACGGAGTAACTTGAAGTCATGATAATATTTGGGGAACTCTCATTTAATATGAGGGGACATCTCACACACGGCCATGGGTGTCAGGCAGCTGATAAACATAAATAGGTATATAAATAAATAAATATACAACATCCAGACACAAGGCAAACACAAGTTCACATCACGCCAATGTTAGTCCTGGGCGGGATTCGAACCCGCGACCCTGTTTCAAAGGCAGACGCACTACCAACTAGAGTACGGGGCCGTCAAATAAATAAATAAATAATAAATATGTGGGACATCTCACACACGGCCATCTGATCCCAAACTAGGCAGAGCCTGTACTATGGGTGTCAGACAGCTGATATACATACATATATAAATATACAACATCCAGACACAAGGCAAACACAAGTGCTCATCACACGAATATTTGCCCTGGGCGGGATTCGAACCCGCGACCTTGTGCTTCGTAGGCAGACGTACTACCAACTAGGCTACGAGGCCGTCAATGATGACTAAGATGACGCCTCAAGGCATGAACGTTGTCTTATTTCGATTAGGTATATGACTGATATGGGTACAGGATAAAGTCATAAGCGAAACAACGGTTAGTATCAAACTGCTGGATAAAAGCCTTCACATTCACAACGATCGTTTCTCCTTTGCCCGCATCCAGCGGCTTTCCGCGACCTTCACAAGAACGTCGGCCTCACCGTGCTTGGATTAAGTCAATAGATTTATCAGACGTGAACAAATTTAAATATCGTGCGAAATTATATCTAGACATTACGATTATCGAGCGATAACTCTGATTGTGTAATACCCGGGGGTATTTTCCTTGGTAAAATGTAAAATTCTTGTCAAAATTTGTTCAACTACTTTCAAATTTAGTGTTGCATAAGAAAGAATTGAACAAGAAAAAGCCTGACCAAAGAAATAAGAAACCTGCTCTGGGGGCGCCACCCACGTGTATATTTTTACGAATATGGCAACAATTTCCCTTATAAAATTAGTTCCATTGAAATTCCGCAATATGGCGAGGTTTCTTATTTCTTTGGTCGGGCTTTACAAGAACTATAATAAGTGAATACTAACATAGAAAACAATTTCTCTAATATAGTAACGCTTGTGGAACTCCTTGAGTCCGTAAAAGCGTATGTTGAGGACGTAGTGCGTGTATTCCAAAGAGCCAAGATGGAGGACCAATACCTCTTCACAAACCTGCCTTTTACATCTCAGGTGTTGAGTCCTGAAAGAAGAAGACTTATAAATTCCTAGTTAGTGCTGAACAAAAAGAGCACCTAGTATTTTTTTAATACTCGTATTCTGGCAACTTTGTTTAACTTCGAGCTAACAAGTCCACTCCTAGTCGCTTCGCACTAAAACTATTTTATAAACTCGTGTGATGTGGGTGGTGTCATACATAATTTAATGATCTCGTAAAACTGCAAAAAGTAGAAGTGATTTTATTAATTCTTACCTATTTGTAGCTTGACTTTCTGGAATTAAATTGGTCGTGGTATGGTCGCCTAATACACCGTCTATTGATATACTTATTTGAAAACTTTTGTCGAATATTTCCTCTGGAATAAAACAGAAGTTGATAAAACTGAGTTGGTAAGCACGTTGGCTGCGTATAGGCCGAAGGTCGTGGGTTCAAGTCCCGCCGGAAGGTATGCGTTTTTGGTTGTTTTCTATGAATCTAAAAATATGAATAAACTGAAATCCATCGATAGTTCAGTTACCAACAATAACAAATGCAAAAATTCGTTAGTTTGTTTCTCTTTCGAGACTTCTTTAGCCATTATCGATGTAATTCACTAAGCAGATTTATTACAGAGAACAGAAACAATGTCATTCTTAGATAGTTTCACGGAAACGCGAAAGCTATCAGCTGTGTCTAAAAAATATAATGCCCTGTTACAAACAAACACTAAAAAAAATCTTGTCTCAAACAAAAAAATCTAAATTTGGGGGAGAGCTTCGCCGCACAGACAGCTAGTTTGTTTACATACAGAAAGACACGTAATTTTTTTTTCTTGCTAATTATTGGTCTCACCATCGTTGTTGTCAGTCAAAATCTCGGCAAGGAGCCAAAGCTCTTGTACACGTGTGCCTAGCGCTGGGCTGCGCAAATGGAAAGGTCCTTCAAAGATCGCGCTCGCATTAGCCAACGCTGACGCAGCTGATACTGAAGTGGTCGATGTTGGTGACGGGCCTAGTCAAAAGAAGACAAATATATAAATCTTGAACAACATAATAATGGATGATTTGTTTTTATCCTAGGTCGCCTAAAATTAATATCGTCGCTGACAGACAACTGATCAGCAAACAAGATTGCTAAATGTATGATGGATGACTGCGTGCTTGCTTTGTTCACTTATTGGTGAATTCCAAAAACATACAAATCATCCACGTCTATATTTCGTAAAAAGACTTACTCACCAGCCAGTCCTATGAAAACACCCAAACCAAAACAAGCGAAGAATGCAACAAAAACCATCACGAACTCTCCTTTGTGCATAGAATATATTCTCATTTGAACTGATCTGAAACCAAGCAGTTGATTAAAATTAAAATTATGTATAATATTTAAGGAGCAATATTTGAAAGAGTAAATGCGCATTATTGCGCATTTTACGATAAAATGACAATATATAAAAAAAAACTCGTTTACCTTTCACATCGATCGTGGTGATATGCAGGGGCAATATATTTATTAAATTCACTGAATAAATCACTGAACTGTGACAGGGTATTGCGAATCTTGTAATTCCAACCACCTGACGGCAAATGATAGGAATATCCCACATTCGCTGAATCCATGGTTACTTTTTTTGCGCCTAATTTGCTATACTAATTTAAAAATAACGGAATAGTAATAAATAAATCAAAAATAGGGTTTTGGTTTAATTAAAATAAGGTTTAAGTACTAACAAAAAGGTTTTGATCCACATGTAGAGCGCTTGTTTACAAGCACACTATTGATTTTTAGGGAAGCGACGCGATGGTGGTCGCACCGCGCCGCGCCGCCACTGCCGTGACGTGGCGAAAGTTTTAGTTGATTTGCACATTATTTATTTTTCTTCTTCACAATAAACTAAGACAAACAAATGTCTAAAACTGAGATTTATTTTTTTATTTTCGGTCAAGTCGAGAGTTATGCCTTTAATATGGGTGAATGTATCAGATTAAAACTACCTTTAGCTGATTAGCCGAAAAAAGTAGTAATCGCACAACTAAGCTTCAATTTATGAATTTTAATCATCGACGACATTTAATATTTCTTTCATTATATGATATTGGGTTTTAGTTTTTTAAATAAATTAACGTATTTGTTAGCAGGGAAAAGGCAACTAAGTTAATAAGTTAATAAATTTATTCCAGTCACACATTTAATCATTAAAATAAAGGTTTATTTATATTAAAATTAGATAGTCAATGTAGTACAACCACAGAATAAATAATACGGTACAACGTAAGTAGGTTTTGAAAAAAAAACGTCATATTTATACCAGGAATCGGAATCGGAACGGAATATAAATATACAGGAAGTTTGCGTGTCGCTGGGTCTAAAGATCCCTACTATTATACAGAGAATTTGATGACATTATTATGAATATACTTTATGAAGCACAACAGTGCTATAAAAAACGATAAACTTAATATTATGGCATAACAATGGTGTGGTATGGCGGTAACGGAAGTATTCACATCTGTCAAAAACATATTAAAAATTCAGTAGTTAGTTACATATCTTTACTCATACATACGACAGCCCGCGGTATGGGGCCGTCCATTAATCACGTGATCTTTTTTTTAGCATTTTTTAACCCCCTCTCCCCGTGGTGATACATGGTGAGGTTTGAGACTACCCCCATCCCCCCACCCAACATCACGTGTATTTTTAGTACCTGTAAAGAATCTTAAATATTTTAGAATATTATCTTTAAATACAGTTATGAACCCTTATCTACCCCTTTGATTCGTTTTCGTAATTTTGATTTCGTAATTGTCTATGAAAGAGGAACTCTTATTTAAATCTGAAATTAAAGACTATGATAAAAATGCCTAGACAGAAAGGTTGCAGGTTGTTTTTGATAGGAAAAAATAAATACACGTGATGTTTTACCAAACCCTCCCTCCCCCCTTGTGATATTTCGTGATTTTTGACAAACCCCTCCCCCCCCTTTGAAACCTCACGTGATTAATGGACGGCCCCTATGTCGGACTTAAGTACCACAGTCACAGAAGAAAATAAACAGCACTAACCCGTACCACAGGTAAACTTTTATCAATTACAAGTAGGTACAAGAAACCTTTATGTACTTACAGTTACAGTCACGTAAAGACACTAAAGCACAAAGTTTGACTACATTTATTACATTTATTGTACTCGTATCAGTGTACTTTGGCAGTATGGTATAGGTAAATCGTTCTAAATACATAATAATAATAATAATATAATATACAAAGTTACAAACTATAGCTAAATTTTAATTTTAGGTGTGACTTATACCACATAATTCCAAAGTTAAAATCTATAAGTCCTGTTTACATTTTAGTTCCAAAATTATTTTGAGGGCAATGAACTCAGTTACAAGAACTATTTATTAATCTGTGGTGGAAGTGAGTTCGTTTTAAAATTTCTTGGAGTTAAAGATATTTTTTGGTGGTAGTGGAAAATCCGTATGGAATTTACTTACCTAAGCATACCTACTAATTTTTCTAGGCTACCAATAATGCCAGAACTTTAAAATTCTTATACAGGGTGTATATTACAGGTCTGTTTTTAAGTGGTTTTTAACCCCCGACAAAAAAGGGGTGTTATAAGTTTGACATGGAGGTGTGTGTCTGTCAAGTAGCTTCTAAACGGATGCGCCGATTTTGATCTAGTTTTTTTGTTTGCATGCAAGGTGTCATCATAATCGAGTGTTCTTATCTCCAAGAAAATATCTTCATCCATTTGAAGATTATCAGCTCTTTTCTAGTTGTTGAAATGATCAAGAACGGTTTTGTGCGGGATTTTTTCTTTTTTAATTTAATGTAATATTATCCAAAGTCAGCTCCCAATCACGGTTAGAAAATGAGCACAATTCGAATATTGCAAATACGCAAACTGCAAACTCTATCGATGAACGACAGTGCAGTGCTGTTTTTGTGCAAAAATTGTTATTGCTGTTATGTTTACTATTTATTTATTTCTACTGTTTAGTACATTTTATTTATTAAGTTAAAAAAATAAACGACTAAACAATGACGGATTAGTGCTCGAATTAGGTACACTTTAATGCTAGAATTACACTTTTGTCTCATGCTTCGTCTCGTGTAACCAGAAATAACTACATTTAAAGCCCGACCAGGTAAATGTACACCAAACCATATTGCGGATTTCAATTGACCTAAATGGAAAAAAGGTAAAAATATAGACGTGACGTCCCTAGAGCAGGTTATTTATTTTTCTGGTCACAGCTTACACTATCACCTCGTGTCCTCTTCGCACATCGCGCGATCGATGGTAAATCATCTTATGGCTCCGTGGTCAAGTGGTCAAAAGCTCGTCTGACGTTACGGAGGTTCCGGGTTCGAATCCCGGTGGGGATCCGTCGAACAAATATAACTTTGTAAGATTTTCCCCAGTTTGTTTGTTTGCAGGCTGAATCACCTGATCCAAAAAGAAAGATGATTCCGTGCTTCGGACGGCACGAAACGCCGTTGGTCCTGGCTACTATTTACGGATGTAGTCGTTATAGGAGCCAAGTCGGAAACATAAGGCGGCTCAACAATTCCAATAGCAGGGTTTGTGAGGTAGGTTAACCTTGAAACCCATTCGGTAAGCAAGAAATTCGCGCACGAGTTGCATGCTAGGCGAGACTAGAGACACGACACGACACACGAGTGTGCATAGACGCTCGCGGCACAGTAGACTCAGAACCAGAACATTACGTTATCTCCATACCAAATGGCCGCATCGGTTTGAATGTGAGCGCGCCGTCACGCACACGTTTGCATGCATTTTGCCCATACTGTCGCCCCCTTAGGCTTCATTTCACTGGCGACAAAGTCAAAAGACGAAAGGGACGCAGTTATGCGTTAGAATGAGATACAAATACACCGCGATCCCTCTTGCGCATAACTGCGTCCCTTTCGTATTTTGTCCCTGCCGCCAGTGAAATACCTGCCTTAGCTAGTGTGTGCGTGAAAGCGCGTGCCTACACTAGGGACTACTATTTCTACACGGTGCGCGGCGCGGACGCAACACATTCAAACCGACGACAGCCGCACGTTTGTATGAAGATAACTTACTGCACCCATAACATGCAATGCTATGACATAAGTAAGTTTGTCGCGCGAGAAACCCGCCATATTGAAATATCCTCCAATAGAATAAGAGAATACGCATGACAAAATTATGTCTGTCACGCGTGGACCGGGCATGTTAGATGGGCTGGTTTTACTGTGCTCGCGGCTCGGGCGGGACTCGTACACGAGTGTCAATAGCCAATAGCGTTTGTCGCGAGGTACTTGACTCACCAAGCCACTAGCTTCCTCGCTTCCACAGTGCGTAGGAGCAAGGTGGTGGAGAGACTGCATATTATTATTATACAGCGACCCGCTCCGGCTTCGCACGGGAAAATGGTTATTGTGGGTTATCCTTAAGTACATTATGCATGTATTATACATAAAAACCTTCCTCTTGAATTACTCTATCTATTTTAAAAAACCGCATCAAAATATATTGCGTGGTTTTAAAGATTTAAGCATACATGGGGACAGAGAAAGCGATTTTGTTTTATACCATGTAGTGATTATTTACTTACACCTCATACAAAACAGACCTGTCTCATACCCTGTAATATTAATTCAACAAATTATACAAAATAATATTATAAACCTTGTATTGTTCTTTGTATAACATGATTTGAATTATCTCTGAAAATAACACTAATACTAAACTCAATTTACCTATTTCCACTTACCACAAAAGGGAACATAATTTAATCTAACCAAAATACATAGTAAGTAAGTAGCTAGGTACATTTTTAGCACAGAATTGTAAAGGAAGTTTTTTGTTTAGTGCTAAAAACAATCTTTAATTCATGTCCAGCAACTTTTACAAATTGAAAAAACTTATTTTTTTATAGGTCACAGTGTACAGTACAAGTTCATAAGTGCAGTCATATCACATGTTTTTATACTTTCAAGTAACTTTTATCCTAAAAGCTTGTTTTTATTATTTTTATGTGTTACAAATACAGTGTACGAGGCTCAACTATTTACTTTAAATTTATATGTGACAAAAAAAGGTAATCTATAGAGGAGAAGTAGAAGAAGCACATAGTATGACTGGACTTATGATCGCAACTGTACATGACTTGTATGTACAATGCAAGTGAACTAGTTCAGTGTGTCTTAAAACATAATGATATGTTATATTATAGTATAGGTATTACACCATTCCTTGATAAATAACTCAAAAAAGCAGTAATTTTGATCTACTTCCTAAGCAATTATTTGCAGTTATTTACATAAGAAAAATGGGGTATCTACCATGGTTTTTGTTTTCGAGCCTGTTAACCAGTGATCATGGTTAATAAAACTGCATCAAAATATTGAGCAAGACCAAAAAAAACAGCTAGAAAATTCCCATTTTTAGTCATGTAAGTAATAAATTTAAAAACAATTGTATTTAATTGTAAGTTAGATTCAATCTATTTACCTTACACGGTAAGAGTTTCGCTCAAAAATCGCAGTCATCGTCTTGAAGTTTTTTCAACAGTAGTCGCTTCATTTTCTCAGGCACAGGCACTCCAGAGTGAGCAGGCTTGGGACGTCGCTTCCATGCTTTTTTAGCACTCCTGGTCACACTTCCAGGGCAAATGGCAGGCTTATTTTCCTTGGGTTTTGGGGTACAAGCAGTATTTTGACACGTCTCAGTTGTGTTACCTGAATTAAATACAAAACAATATAAATAATATTACTGAGGTGCAGTATCTAATAAGTCTCTCAGACCAATATTGTTATAGGGGGATAAACACAACTTTTTATTGCCAAATACAATATTGAAATAAGTCGGTGTACCTATTGTGGCAAACGGGCTTACTCTCAGCTTCAGGGGGCTTATCCACCAGAGATGTGCTATGAAAGACGTGCTATGAGAAAAAAGAAAAAGAAATAAAAAATGTTTATTCACATAAGCTGTGACTGAATTAAAAATGTAAGACAATCAAGTCAATGATACTATATTGAAGGTGGTGGTGGTGGTATATGGTGAAGATAGCGCAGTACTGGTGGAAATGGATCCACCAGCAAAGATTTTTTTATATGGAAGGATGTGTGCTATGGAGGTGTGCTATAGATGCGTACTATGGATGCATCTTCCTCGCTCAGCTATTCGGCGGCGCATCTTCATAGCACATCTCACTCGCTCGCACAGCTACATAGCATAGCATAGCATTGGTAGGGACGGTCACGTAGTTTTACAGAGTAGCTATCACATCCGCGCAGCATAGCTTTGTAGCACAGCTCTAGTGGAAAAGCACCCCAAATTCTGGAGCACAAATGTTTTTTAGAGCATCCCATGAATAGCAGTATACGTACCTTTGCGTGGAGTATGTTCAATCTTTTTAGTCGTGGTCTTTTTTAGTATAGAATTATTCGGCAAACTAGTTTTCTTCAAGGTATTAGTTGTTTTCACATTTTGCATTTTCGGCGTAACTTTTGATTCTCTCGGTGCCATTGTAATATTTGATATACGGGTGGAAAGGACAGATAGTTGAAAAATATATAAACACCAAATAGGACCACAACCACACACAACAAACAAAAAATTCAAAGCAAAATTAACCTTCCTTCCATCCAATTCAAAATAACGAAATGATTTTTTTTGGTTGTTTTGTTCTGTTCAGTCCTGCCACCTCTCTGTATTCAAGAAGCGTTTAAATAAAACGCCCTTGAAAGAGCGCTGGATTATTTTTATGTATTTCAAATAATAACAATATTAAATTAGATTTTTTAAATAACTTTAATAATAGTGAAGTTAACACGGTTTTGTCGATCGTAAAAAGCGTTAGATTTTCCGCTATAAGTTAATTTCGTTATGGCCCCAAGGGCCCCAAAAAGCGCCAGATTTGGCTTTGAACGCAAGTGAGAAGGTGGCAGCACTAAGCAGTTTTTTTTTCATGTTATTCTCCTAAAAAAGGCAAAAGATCTGAGTCGTAAAGCCTAATTATCATCATATCCAAATTACATATTATAATATTCTCTGTGTCCAAATCTAAACAAATCCTTTGGTAGAATCTGTGGTGTGGTGTACGGGGGTGGGGGGGCAGCATCACAGGCAATCACAGTATCATCAGTAGGCCTACCTACTATGTAAGTAGCGGCAGGCTCGAGAAGCTGTCAAACGCGACATATTGACAGAACTACTATGGCTCTAATGTCACTATGTCGCGTTTGACAGCTTCTCGAGCCTGTCGCTACTTACATAGTAGGTGGGCAGGCAGGCACCTAATTTATACATACATTATTGGTCGTACATTATAGGGACTTATGCTTTAGAATCATCATAGAATTTTTGATAATGGCAACACATAACTAGCGTCCATCTTTGATTTGATGTGTTAGTACTGTTGTGTTGTTTTGTAGAAATTGTTACAAAAATAATAATTAAGGCACAAGTTTACCGTTATTTAGAGAGAAACTGTTGTATCATAGTCACCTGTAAGTTATTTCATTAACATTTTATGCGTATGCTTAATTGATATTGCTGTTTATCAAAAGTGTCACAATTTCATTATCGTTCGTTCTATTAAAAAGTTTCCCTGTAAAATCATTGCTATTGACCTAGGTAGGTACTAATTAACTCAGCAACCTTCGATTATTTTCAGTAGATTTAAAATAATCGAATTTATGCAGTTTGCTTCATATAGGTAGTTGCAATTTAGTGAACTTTATTTCATTGTCATGGCAGATGAAGTGTGAAAATGGATAGATTGAACCAACTGCGAGGGGAGGCGGGAGGATCTAAAGATTCCACGCTGGATACCTCCGCGGCTCCTAGCGAAGCCTACATAACCGCCAACGAAAGTTCTAAATATTTTTCCCTTACTGAAGATGAGTCTTCTTTTGACATCACCCCCATCAAAGATGTATCTTTGGCTTCCACTGTTGAAACTGAAAAGACTGGAACCGAGGCCGATCAGCTTATTTCCAACTTGTCGCCAATAGCAAAGAAAAGAGACTCAATGGATGGCTATAAAATTGGTAAACAGATTGAAGCTGCTAACATTCTATCAGGGGGAGTAGACATATTTGATGACAATGATAACTCATATGATGGGGATGAACTTGTAATTGATGACAATGCGGACATTGAAGATAAATCTAATTCAGAGTTGAAGTTGGTTGAGAACCCTGATTTACCATTTCAAAAATCTGAGGAAGTTACTGAAAATTTGGTAGCTATAGGAAGTAAGGATACAGAAGTAGTGTTGCAAATAGATGGGAAAAATGTCAATGCAATTGATATTGGTAATGGATTATATTTGTATCGAAAAGCTGGAGAGGAGGAACTAGCAGCTGTACAAATTGTGGCTGATGATCATGACCAACCCTCTTTCAAATTTCTTAAAGTTCGGTAAGTAAACAAATATTAATTTTTTTATTTGACTGCTCAGGTTGTAACCATTCAATTTACGGGTGAAAGTTATTAAGCTTGTAAATAATTCTGCATCCCTCATCCTAATATTATGATACGGAACCCTAAAAAGGAAAGATTTGTATTTTTTTGTGTGTGTGTGTGTGTGTGTATGTTTGTAATGAATAAACTCAAAAACTACAACTGATTTAAAAAATCTTTCACCATTAGAAAGCTACATTCATCCTGAGTAACATAGGCTACCTTTTACTGCGGGAAAATTCCTCATTCCCACGGGAAAAACTGTTCAACGCGGGTGGAAAGCTAGTATTGATATAAAAAGCAATATAAATCCATAGTGTTACATGTATGTGTAAACTAAGGGCACAAAGGGTTTTAGCACTGGTGGTTACTGGTTGGCTTTAGTGAAAGTAGTAACACATTTTGTAAAACAAATACTGGAATTTGTAAAGAATTTATTTAAAAACTGTGACATACAAAGTGTAGTCCCTCAGTACACACACCCAACCTTCCAATTCTGGACAACTATTTAGTTTGCTGGCATATCTTGCTAATAGATATTTTGTAAAACATATATTAATACTTACACAATATATAGAATGCAGTTTACAACCATAGTATTGTTATTATTATGTGATTTTTGTGGTCTCAGCAGGGATTACACAAAATTAACATTAAATAAGTTAATACTTTATAAAAACAGTATTTCTCGGTGTATGTTAATAAAAGTCATGAGAAATATTGTAAAAGTAAAAGGAAGGTAAAATTACAAAATAATTTTGTAAATTTCATATTTTTTTGTGGTCCCTCAGTTCAGAAATGTAAATTAAATTAATGAAAACATCCTAAAACTAGCTTTCCGCCGCGGCTCCGCCCGCGTTAATAGTTTTTCCCGTGATAATGAGGCATTCTCCTGGCCTATGTTACTCAGAGTGAATGGAGCTTTCTAATAGTGAAAGAATTATTGAAATCAGCACAGTAGTTTTTGAGTTTATTTATTGCAAACATACACACACACACACACACAAAAATACAAATCTCTTTATAATATTAGTATGATTGAGAGCTTAATAGACAAGATATTTGATTTTAAATATTTCCTTAGCAGTGTATGTAGTAGGGTGACAATGAGGGTGTTTTTTCCTGAAATGTTAAATTTCAGGATTTCCTATGCTTTAAAATGTTTTACATTAAATAAAACTATTAAAATCTAAGTTATACCATGTAAGTTACCAATGATTTTATGTATATCACTACATAGTATAAAATAAAGTCGCTTTCTCCGTCCCTATGTCCCTATGTCCCTATGTCCCTATGTCCCTTTGTACGCTTAAATCTTTAAAACTACGCAACGGATTTTGATGCGGTTTTTTTTAATAGATAGAGTGATTCAAGAGGAAGGTTTATATGTATAATACATGCATAATATACTGAAGGCAGAGTTGGGCAGTAGTTAACTACTTAACTACGTAATCAGTAATCAGATTACAAAAAGTAGTTAACTACAAGTAGTTAGATTACAAGTAGTCATGATTACTTTTTCAAAAAGTAATCATGACTACTTGTAGTTAACTACATGTAATCAGGTTACAGTAATCGAGTAGTCTGATTACAGTAGTTAAGTAGTTAGATTACTTGATTACTTTTATTATTTTTTTCAGTTTACCTATACGAAATCTTGTGGTATGCTACAAATATAAAATGTATGCTTTGAAAATTATTTAGCTACGATGTTGGCTCGGCGAAAAATAGGCTGCCGCATGCAACAAATGCCGCAAATTTATGTAGCATAACATAAGAAAAAGTGCGAAAATTATGTATCATGCCACAATGCAGGACAATGTTGCCCATCTGGCATGCGACAAATGTTGCACGTGTGGCATGCGACAGATGTTGCACATGTGGCATGCGACAAATGTTGCGTATGTTGCATGCGGCAAATGTTGCACATGTCGCATGTCTGGATGAAAATCGATATCTGGGTTCCCCAGTGGACTTCGATGACGAATATGACATCAGAATGGAAAAAAAATGGCCGCCATTTTTATTTTTTTTGTTTCTGGACCGATTGTTTTCAAAATCGATATCTGGGGTCCCCAGTGGACTTCGATGACGAATCTGACATCAGAGTTGGAAAAATGGCCGCCATTTTGTTTTTTTTTGTTTCTGGTCCGATTGCTTCAAAAATCGATATCTGGGGTCCCCAGTGGACTCCAATCCAATGTCGAATCTGATATCAGAATTGCAAAAAATGGCCGCCATTTTGAACTTTTTTGTTTCTTGTCCGATTGCTTCCAAAATCGATATCTGGGGTCCCCAGTGGACTCCGATGACGAATCTGACATCAGAATTGGAAAAAATGGCCGCCATTTTGAACTTTTTTGTTTCTGGTCCGAATGCTTCCAAAATCGATATCTGGGGTCCCCAGGTGGACTCCAATGTCGAATCTGATATCAGAATTGCAAAAAATGGCCGCCATTTTGAACTTTTTTGTTTCTTGTCCGATTGCTTCCAAAATCGATATCTGGGGTCCCCAGTGGACTCCGATGACGAATCTGACATCAGAATTGGAAAAAATGGCCGCCATTTTGAACTTTTTTGTTTCTGGTCCGAATGCTTCCAAAATCGATATCTGGGGTCCCCAGTGGACTCCGATGACGAATCTGACATCAGAATTGGAAAAAATGGCCGCCATTTTGAACTTTTTTGTTTCTGGTCCGATTGCTTCCAAAATCGATATCTGGGGTCCCTAGTGGACTCCGATGACGAATCTGACATCAGAATTGGAAAAAATGGCCGCCATTTTGAACTTTTTTGTTT
Source organism: Teleiodes luculella (assembly GCA_948473455.1). Classification (NCBI taxonomy): domain Eukaryota; kingdom Metazoa; phylum Arthropoda; class Insecta; order Lepidoptera; family Gelechiidae; genus Teleiodes; species Teleiodes luculella. Next base: position 11,449,162 of record OX419589.1, read on the forward strand.
CTGGTCCGATTGCTTCCAAAATCGATATCTGGGGTCCCTAGTGGACTCCGATGACGAATCTGACATCAGAATTGGAAAAAATGGCCGCCATTTTGAACTTTTTTGTTTCTGGTCCGCATGCTTTCAAAATCGATATCTGGGGTCCCCAGTGGACTCCAAAGTCGAATCTGATATCAGAATTGCAAAAAATGGCCTCCATTTTAAACTTTTTTGTTTCTGGTCCGAATGCTTCCAAAATCGATATCAGGGGTCCCCAGTGGACTCCAATGTCGAATCTGATATCAGAATTGCGAAAAATGGCCGCCATTTTGAACTTTTTTGTTTCTGGTCAGATTGCTTCCAAAATCGATATCTGGGATCCCCAATAGACTCCGATGACGAATATGACATCAGAGTTGGAAAAAATGGCCGCCATTTTGAACTTTTTTGTTTCTGGTTCGATTGCTTCCAAAAGCGATATCTGGGGTCCCCAGTGGACTCCAATGTCGAATCTGATATCAGAATTGCAAAAAATGGCCGCCATTTTGAACTTTTTTGTTTCTTGTCCGATTGCTTCCAAAATCGATATCTGGGGTCCCCAGTGGACTCCGATGACGAATCTGACATCAGAATTAGAAAAAATGGCCGCTATTTTGAACTTTTTTGTTTCTGGTCCGAATGCTTCCAAAATCGATATCTGGGGTCCCCAGGTGGACTCCAATGTTGAATCTGATATCAGAATTGCAAAAAATGGCCGCCATTTTGAACTTTTTTGTTTCTGGTCCGACTGCTTTCAAAGTCGATATCTGGGGTCCTCAGTGGACTCCGATGTCGAATCTGACATCAGAATTGAAAAATGTGGCTGCCATTTTAACTTTTTTGTTTCTGGTCCGACTGCTTCCAAAATCGATATCTGGGATCCCCAGTGGACTAAGATGGCGAATCTGACATCAGAATGGGAAAAAATGGCCGCCATTTTGAACTTTTTTTGTCTTGTTCGATTGCTTCCAAAATCGATATCTGGGAGCAATTTGGAAGCAATAGGTCCAGAAACAAAAAATTCTAAATTGCGGTAATTTTCCAGTTCTGAAATCAGATTTAACATCAGGGGGCCTAAAAGCGCCATATAAGAAAAGTGAACTGCGAAAGGATTCATTAATTGAATAGAGAATGTTCACTAATTTTGAATGTTAGCTTTATAAATTCTCCGTTCAAAATAAAAAATACTAGTGAAAGAATTATTGCGATACGTCAATTAGTTTCCAAGATAGAGAAGTTTAAAGTGAGCGCGCGACGAAATTCCGCGTTCAAGCGCGTGACGTCATAATGCAACGCTCGCTCAGTCCGTTCCCGCTCTTCCGTACGGCTGCCTTGCGTTATTAGGTATTTTGTACTTGGATTTCTGAATTAAAAAAAAAATTAACAATCCAAATACCATAAAATCATGTGTTGTGCCAAAATGTACAAATACGGCTATCAATGCGCCGGAAAAGTTATTTTTTGTCGTTCCAATGGATGTCAAAATACGAAGTAAATGATTACAAGCTATGAAGAGATCAGATCCTGTTAGAAATCGAAGCACATTTTATTGTTGTGAAGATCATTTTGACTTAAGTATAAGTAGTGATTACCTTTTTATGTACCTACTAGCTGCCCGCCCGTGGCTACAACCGCATTGGATTTCGACTTTTCCCGTAGGAATGAGATGATTTCTAGCCTGAAAAAGTAGCCGCGCGCGCTACTAGTATTAGGTAGACTTAATCCATCCCCCCGAGATCTATTCTATATCTGTACCAAGTATCATCAAAAATTCCCGCCGCGCTACTAGCTATATTTCCCGTGGGAATGAGATATTTTCCCACGGTATAATAGCCTTTATATTTTGTATCTCTGTACCAAGTTTCACTAAAACTTTCTGCCAGACCTCCCATTTTCCCGTGGGAATAAGGTATTTTCCCGCGGTATGAGATAATCTATATCCTACTCCAAGGTCTATTTTATCTCTGTACCAATCTTTATCAAAACTTTTCACCTGTACTACTATTTTTCCCGTGGGATTAAAGTATTTTCCCGCGGTAAAATGTAGCCTATACATATCCCTAGGGTCTATTATATCTATGTACCAGGTTTTATCAAAACTTTCTACTCGCGGTGACCTTTTTCCCGTGGGAGTGAGGGATTTTCCCACGGTAAAAGGTAGCCTATATCCATCTCCAAGGTCTATTCTATCAAACCCCAAGGTCAGATAGCTCGTAGATATCAAGTTTCCGCCTCACGACTCCGCCCGAATCTTTCCCGTGGGAATCAGTTGTTTTCCCGCGATAAAAAGTAGCCTATGTCCGTCTCCAAGGTCTATTCTATCTGCGTAACAGACAGACAGACATAGTTACTTTCGCATTTGTAATATTAAGTAGGGATTAGTAGTTTTCGGTTTTAAGACCTAATGGTTGCCTGGAAGAAATCGCTTAGAGCGATAAGGCTGCCACTTGCCTTCTCCCTTTTTGAGTATTGTTAATGTATTTGTTTTTGTTCTGTGCAATAAAGTATATTTTGTTTTATTATTTTTATATTGACCTATATTACATTACCTAAAACCTAAGGTCTCTGATACCTACTTCTAGCTATAGCTAGTGGCATTACGAAATGAAATACTTGGGTATTTTAGGTACTTCAATAAAAGAATACTTATAGAACAGATACTATTATCTATTTTCGAGAGTTATATTATAAAAAGTTTAACTTAACTTACCTTTGCATTTTTACTCCTCGCCTTTCGACGGCAAAGAAATCACTATTGTCGCTAAATAATGAGCAACCAAGTCCTTCTATTTTAGGTAGATTATTGATTGTCCATTTTCGAACCCTTCATCTATTATTATTAATTCAATTCATATAACTGGAAGCGATGAAATAAAGCAAAACACTGCGCGAGTAAACTACTGCGGAGCGGAGTGTTGCTATGTGACGTCACACGCGGTCACGTGACTGTCAGCGGGACTCGATATTTATGGGAACTTTGAATGCATATAAAATCAAAACTACTTGATATTTTTTAATGAAACAAAAACTAGTGTATCTGTATATATAAATGCTCTACTGTAACAAAGTTTCAAGTGATTTTACATACTTAGTAACATTCCTTATTCTAAGAGAATCGCGAGCCGATTCGTATTTAACGTAAAATGGTCAATTCATGATACGATTCACTTACAATTCAATTCGGCAAGTGATTCTCTTTTCTTCAATAAAAAAAAAAAAAATCTGGTTCTGGATCCCTGATTTTTTGGACCGAAAGTCAATCTTACTTTGAAGAAGTGTGACCAGTATAAAAAAAGATATTTCATTCATTCAGTCTAGTATTGTACTATATAGATAAATCACATTTAGATTTGTATTAAAAGCATCACTTTGTCATAGAATAGAGGAAATATTTCATTTACATAAGTTTACTCTAGCTTTTGAACGAGTATTGGCCTTGAAATAGATAAATTGATAATGTTTCTTTTGTAATGGCAACTCAATTAAAAAAAACTAAAAGAAAACGTTTGTTGTCAGTTATCTGGGTTGTCTGTCACTTCACTTGTCTAGTGATTGAGTGACAGCACGTGACAGGACAGCAATATCACTGACAGAGAACTAAATAAAATGGCCATTTTACAAAAAAATCCGAATCACTTTCAGTCATCATTTTTTTTACTGTTGCTCAATTAGGTCATTTATTAGTCCACTTTGTAGTTTTTATAAATGTCTGGAATATTCGTCACCTAAAAATCTTTATTTAACGCATAAAAAAATATTTTTAGCCAAATTTGAACTCCTAAATGTTAGTTTAGACTAACATTTTAGAATTCATAAAGAGATTCATTACACGAATCACCAACAGTGACCATTTTACGAATTTGTATGGCAATTGTAACAATATGAAATGAATCTGTTATTCGACCATTTTACGCTTTTGATGAATTGGAATATGAATCACCGCAAGTCGCCGTTTTACGAAAGTGGTGCGCGAATTGCGATATGATTCGTCAATAACGGCGCTTTTAGGCCCCCAGAGTCTACTAGGAACCCCAGATATCGATTTTGGAATCAATCCGACAAGAAACAAAAAAGTTCAAAATGGCGGCCATATTTTCCAATTCTGATGTCATATTCGACATCAGAGTCCATTAGGGATGCCAGATATCGATTTTGGAAGCAATCGCACAAGAAACAAAAAAGTTCAAAATGGCGGCCATTTTTTCCAATTCTGATGTCAGATTCGACATTGGAGTCCATTAGGGACCCCAGATATCGATTTTGGAAGCAATCGCACAAGAAACAAAAAAGTTCAAAATGGCGGCCATTTTTTCCAATTCTGATGTCAGATTCGACATTGGAGTCCATTAGGGACCCCAGATATCGATTTTGGAAGCAATCGGCCCAAAAACAAAAAAAAACAAAATGGGGGCCATTTTTTCCAACTCTGATGTCATATTCGACATCAGAGTCCATTAGGGATGCCAGATATCGATTTTGGAAGCAATCGGGCAAGAAACAAAAAAGTTCAAAATGGCGGCCATTTTTTCCAATTCTGATATCAGATTCGACATTGGAGTCCATTAGGGACCCCAGATATCGATTTTGGAAGCAATCGGACTAATAACAAAAAAAACAAAATGGCGGCCATTTTTTCCAACTCTGATGTCAGATTCGCCATCGGAGTCTACTGGGGATCCCAGATATCGATTTTGAAAGCAGTCGGACCAGAAACAAAAAAGTTCAAAATGGCGGGCATTTTTTCCAATTTTGATGTCAGATTCGTCATAAGAGTCCACTGGGGACCCCAGATATCGATTTTGGAAGCAATCGAACCAGAAACAAAAAAAGTTCAAAATGGCGGCCATTTTTTGCAATTCTGATATCAGATTCGTAATTGGAGTCCACTGGGGATCCCAGATATCGATTTTGGAAGCAATCGAACCAGAAACAAAAAATTTCAAAATGGCGGCCATTTTTTCCAATTCTGATGTCAGATTCGTCATCGGAGTCCACTGGGGACCCCAGATATCGATTTTGGAAGCAATCGGACAAGAAACAAAAAAGTTCAAAATGGCGGCCATTTTTTGCAATTCTGATATCAGATTCGACATTGGAGTCTACTGGGGACCCCAGATATCGATTTTGGAAGCAATCGAACCAGAAACAAAAAAGTTCAAAATGGCGGCCATTTTTTCCAATTCTGACGTCAGATTCGTCATCGGAGTCCACTAGGGACCCCAGATATCGATTTTGGAAGCAATCGGACCAGAAACAAAAAAGTTCAAAATGGCGGCCATTTTTTCCAATTCTGATATCAGATTCGACATTGGAGTCCATTAGGGACCCCAGATATCGATTTTGGAAGCAATCGGACTAATAACAAAAAAAAACAAAATGGCGGCCATTTTTTCCAACTCTGATGTCAGATTCGCCATCGGAGTCTACTGGGGATCCCAGATATCGATTTTGAAAGCAGTCGGACCAGAAACAAAAAAGTTCAAAATGGCGGGCATTTTTTCCAATTTTGATGTCAGATTCGTCATAAGAGTCCACTGGGGACCCCAGATATCGATTTTGGAAGCAATCGAACCAGAAACAAAAAAGTTCAAAATGGCGGCCATTTTTTGCAATTCTGATATCAGATTCGTAATTGGAGTCCAATGGGGATCCCAGATATCGATTTTGGAAGCAATCGAACCAGAAACAAAAAAGTTCAAAATGGCGGCCATTTTTTCCAATTCTGACGTCAGATTCGTCATCGGAGTCCACTAGGGACCCCAGATATCGATTTTGGAAGCAATCGGACCAGAAACAAAAAAGTTCAAAATGGCGGCCATTTTTTCCAATTCTGATGTCAGATTCGTCATCGGAGTCCACTGGGGACCCCAGATATCGATTTTGGAAGCAATCGGACAAGAAACAAAAAAGTTCAAAATGGCGGCCATTTTTTGCAATTCTGATATCAGATTCGACATTGGAGTCTACTGGGGACCCCAGATATCGATTTTGGAAGCAATCGAACCAGAAACAAAAAAGTTCAAAATGGCGGCCATTTTTTCCAATTCTGACGTCAGATTCGTCATCGGAGTCCACTAGGGACCCCAGATATCGATTTTGGAAGCAATCGGACCAGAAACAAAAAAGTTCAAAATGGCGGCCATTTTTTCCAATTCTGATGTCAGATTCGTCATCGGAGTCCACTGGGGACCCCAGATATCGATTTTGGAAGCAATCGGACAAGAAACAAAAAAGTTCAAAATGGCAGCCATTTTTTGCAATTCTGATATCAGATTCGACATTGGAGTCCACTGGGGACCCCAGATATCGATTTTGGAAGCAATCGAACCAGAAACAAAAAAGTTCAAAATGGCGGCCATTTTTTCCAATTCTGATGTCAGATTCGTCATCAGAGTCCACTAGTGACCCCCGATATCGATTTTGGAAGCAATCGGACCAGAAACAAAAAAAAAACAAAATGGCGGCCATTTTTTCCAACTCTGATGTCAGATTCGTCATCGGAGTCCACTGGGGACCCCAGATATCGATTTTGAAAACAATCGGACCAGAAACAAAAAAAATCAAAATGGCGGCCATTTTTGTTCCATTCTGATGTCATAATATTCGTCATCCAAGTCCACTGGGGAACCCAGATATCGATTTTCATCCAGACATGCGACATGTGCAACATTTGCCGCATGCCACATACGCAACAATTGTCGCATGCCACACGTGCAACATTTGTCGCATGCCACATGGGCAACATTGTCCTGCATTGTGGCATGATACATAATTTTCGCACTTTTTCTTATGTTATGCTACATAAATTTGCGGCATTTGTTGCAAGCGGCAGCCTATTTTTCGCCGAGCCAACATCGTAGCTAAATAATTTTCAAAGCATACATTTTATATTTGTAGCATAACACAAGATTTCGTATAGGTAAACTGAAAAAAATAATAAAAGTAATCAAGTAATCTAACTACTTAACTACTGTAATCAGACTACTCGATTACTTCATGTAACCTGATTACATGTAGTTAACTACAAGTAGTCATGATTACTTTTTGAAAAAGTAATCATGACTACTTGTAATCTAACTACTTGTAGTTAACTACTTTTTGTAATCTGATTACTGATTACGTAGTTAAGTAGTTAACTACTGCCCAACTCTGACTGAAGGATAACCCACAATAACCATTTTCCCGTGCGGAGCCGGGGCGGGTCGCTAGTTTATAATATTTTATACAGAACTAGTCTAATAACTACGGTATAAATAAGGTTATTTATTGGTAAAAAAACAATACTTTTAGTAACAGATTTATTTCAGGCCATCCCTAAAATATTATTGTTTTACTTGTATTATTTACCCCCTTATTCATACATATTTCTAAAGGTGAAACAAAACAATATTCTGTCTCTGTCCAATATTATAGTAGGTATATAGACCTCTTACAGATTGACATTTAAATGTTTGAAATGGCCAGAAATATATATTGTTTAACTTTATGAAATGTTTATGAATAAGAGGGTAAGGTCAGGGCACTGTTTCATGAATAAATGAAATGAAATAAATTAAAAATTATTTGAAATTAATTAAATAATTGAAAATAAATTAAGTAAATTAAAAATGTGCCCAATTTTTGCAAATTAATTGATTTTATGCTGATAATGACTTATTCTCTTTTCAGGGAAAATGCTGAAGGAAATCTGGAAGTTTATGAAGAAATTGAAATTGAAGTACCCAAGGAAATAGTAAGTGGAATTTATTTATTTTATTTGTAACAGCATTTTTTTACTTTTTGTCAGTTTGCAAATTCATTCGCTACACATCCTTAGCAGTCAATGAAATAAATTTGTCTGACATACAAATCTGTCAATAATAACACAGTTTAATAGTATCACACTCCTTATCATATTTTTTTAAAAAGATAAATAAACTTTATGTATAAGGAAATCATGTAGTTACTAGTTATTATGAGCTTAATGCCATTCTTCGCGCAAGGAATAAATATAATTGGCAGTTACTGTGTCTCTTTGAGAGCTTATTGTGTATAATAATAATATAATAATAATAACTAATGAATCTATTTGTTATTATCAGTCTGATAACCAATAAAAAATTTTATTTTGTTTACAGCCTGCAAAGGATGATAAGTTCGAGAAGAATATTTCTCATGTTCCTGTCAAAGATAATAATCAGATCAAAAATGAACCTACATGCAAAGTTGCTGAGAAGAAAAAGCCCCAAGAAGAGCAACCAATTGCTTCTACTAGTGATAGTGATGAAGTAAATAAAATAATACTGTCTGAAACGAAACCTGAGATCAATTTGAATGGAAAAATGATGAAATACAATGAAACTAGAAAGTCTCCTGTTATACACTCTACTCCTAATAAAGAAGGCATTCCACTTACGAAGACAATGGTAAACATGCAATTACATCCTAGTAGACCACTGGACAAGGTCAAGACCATTGAAGTACACACAGATAATATCAAACAAAGAACGACTGATATTACTCTGAAAAGCAAACACCCTACTGATGATCAAAAAGGTTGTGTTGCAAAAAGTAAAGAAATTGACAAACCCATTAAAGTCTTTGAAAATATTGGGCAAAGCAAAGAAGAACAAAAAATTGGTGATATGGGCAATCCTGATAAAAAGCAAAAAGAAAGTGTTATGCCAGAGAAAGTGAGGATTCAAGTTACTGATAGTTGTAAAGACAAGAATATTACTAGCCCAACTGATACAAAAGCCAAAGATGACAAGAAAATTGAAACCACGGAAGAAAAAAAAGACAAAGAACCAGCAGATGTTATTAAATCTGGAAATTTGAAATGTGAACAACATAAAGAAGATACTGACAAATCTATTGAACAAAAACCTAAAGAACTGAAAGAACATTCAGAGAAACTTAACAATGATAAAAATGGGATTAATCCCATTGAAAAACCTCATGAACAAATTGAGACATCTATTTTAAAATCTAATATTGATAGCTCTCATAAAGAATCTCAAATTGATTTAAAATCTGAACAAATTGCGGAGAAAGTTTCGACTTTCCCATTAGATCCGAAAACAGTTAAAGAATCCGATATAAAACAGAAATCTGTGTTAAAAGATAAGAAACAAGAGGATAATCCAGTTGCGCTAACACAGGCAGTGCTAGATACTTCCAAAAAAGTAGATGAAAACCTCCCTGCGAAACCTGAGGATTCCCAGCAAGTCATCTCAGAAGAAGGTATAGCTACAGATGTCAAAAATGAAAATTCTAACACTATTATTGCTACTGAAAAAAGTACGAAAATTGTAATTAAAGGCAAAGATGCTGAAAAAGATGTTACAGCTTCATTACAACAAATGCCTTCCAACAACACCAAACCAGATACCAAAATTACCCCAAGCGTAAATAATAGTCATGTACTCTCAGACTTTAGTAATAAATGTGAAATAGTTAAACAAAACATTGAACAAGAAAGTACTACTAAACCAAATGAAATTAATTTAAAACATGATTTGGTTGCTGAAGATGGTAAAAACGCTAAATTAACAATTGCTTGTGATGTTGATATACTGGAAACAAAAGAAATAAATATGAATCTAAAAAGCCTGGAACCACCAAAACCTATCATATCAGATACCATTAAAGATAACCTTATTATTGAGACCAGTGTAAACAAGCCTGAAGTCATATCAAAAGAACCTGTTGCTGTAAATAAAAACATTCTGGAAGATATGGGAAAAAAAGATTCAAAACAACAAGAATCTATTGAGACAAAATCTGATTTGAAAAAGCAAAACGAGCAACAAGTCAAATCAGAATTGAAACCTAATAAGTTGCCCTCAGTGTTTCCAGTAGGGTCACAGAGAAAAACAGAAAACAGCAAGATTCCATGCAGCGTTGTAGAAAAGAAACCAGCAATAAATAACAATGCTGCTGTTCCATTTGGACAGTGGACCTCTGTAGATAGAAAAGAATTCCTTGACAAAATAAAAGAAGCAAAGGCTCCAGTTAATGCATCTAATTCCAAACCTATAAGTAAGCCCAATGACTTAAATAGAAGAGACGTCCTACAAAAGATCGATAGCCAAAGACAGTCAAGTAATGCGGCTTCCAAAACACATGAGTACGCAAAACTAAATATAAAGAATGAAACTCCAACTTTTACCAACAAGTCTACTATAAATCAACCAAAGATAACGAAAGAGTCAAAAGTTCATTTAAAAGTGGAAGCTCAGTCTTTGAAAAATCCACCAGCACCTAAAAAAGTTGAAATACCTACTGCTGGGGAAAATATCTACAAAACACAACCCAAATGCACAGTGACCAGCACTTATGCAGCTAAAAAAGCGGAATTACCTACTTCTGGGGAAAATATCTATAAAACACAGTCAAAGTCCACCGTAACCTCTAATTTTCCAGCCAAAAAAGCGGAAATACCTACTCCTGGGGAAAACACCTATAAAACACAGTCAAAGCCTACCGTAACTACTACTTTTTCAGCCAAAAAAGTAGAAATACCTACTTCTGGGGAGAATATCCATAAAATACTTTCAAAAACAGCATTACCGAGTACATATCCAGCCAAACTAGAAGGACCTAAGCGGAATGAATTTAATAATCAAGATCTGATTGATAAAACTGTTGAGGGAATCATAAATAGAGTTGTTTCTACTAAACATCAAGACATCAATTCCAATAAACCAAAAGAACCAATGAAAACGCAAACTTCATTTGCAAGCAGTTACAAGTCTAGAGATAGTAAACCTTCCATTTTAGATGCTATAGAGATGAAAATGAATGAATTACACGGTATTCCCTTCGTAGAAAGACCTCCTCATGAACTGCCTAAAGTTTACAATCGTGATATTAAAACATACGGCAAAACTGATAACGCGAAAGTACCTACTGATAAAGTTAACCAAATACCTACTCTTTTGCCAGTTTCTAAATATCAACATAAAGTTGTAAAGAACGATGTAATAGACCTCGATTCGGAAGAAGAAGTGATTGAACATGAGCCGATTACTGGCGATATCGATTTGCACAACAGATATATATCTACATCTAAACAGTCAAATACATCTGCGGAAACCAATATGGCACAAATCGGCAGTGATAGTTCTAAAAAAGAAAGTATCATAACTGAGAGGGACTTTGACAAATTCGTAAGAAGAAATTCTATTACATATGAAAATTGTCTAACAGTGAACATAGAAAAAAATAAAAATCGTAATGTAGTTCAAGGTTTAATACTAAAGAATGCTGACAAAACCTCAAAAAAAGAAATGCCTGAAGCAAAAATATCTTCACCAAATCAGAAACCTACAGAATTACATAATCCTAATAATTTCCGAGCTACTTCCAAATCAGTACCAGTGGGTGAAGATGCATTCAATAAAAACTACCATTCAAAAATACAATTAGCTTATCAGACTGCTTTAACAACTAAGCGTCAAATGGAATCTCCAGTAACTATTCTTGAAGATAAACCTGTGAAAGTAGTGTTTATCGAGGGTAATTCCAATTTCCAAGTCTGTCAAACCAGTATTCAGGGACAAAGTTTGTCTCCCAGTAAAAAACAACTAGTGCCAAAAGAATCTGACCCTGTTACAGTCAGTACTTACGATCCTGTAGATTCAGAACTGTTAGACACGATTGAAGATATAAAGCCGCAAGATGAAATAAAGTCAAATAAAACTAAACATCAACGTAAGCAAGTTCTTACTCCAGTGGAAACGCCGGAGCTAGAGCTTATTGTGCCTGGTGATTTAGGCATTGAAGTTTCTCCGAAAAAGAAAAGGCGCATGGATGATATTAAATTAGACAAGAGTCCAAGAAGTGTTGTTCCCAAAAAGTCTTATTTACTTGGACGAAATGCTCATACAGAAAATCCTGCTCCTCCGGATTTAGTAAAAGATGTTTCTGCTGAATTAAGTGAAGAAAAAAAAGATGTCATGATAAGTCACAACAACACCGCATCAGCTATAGATAATTTAGTCAAAGCTGCAGAGTTAATTGAAAACCAATCTGGAAATTTCAAATCAAATAGTGACATAACTGTTTCTGACAATGCTACGTCGATAACTCCGGCGAAAAGAGGTCGTGGTCGACCAAGAAAGTATCCTCTACCTGATGGTGCACAAAATGCCTCAAAAGCACCAAGCCCGCAAAAAAAGCCACGTCTTACCGATGTTAAACAAAAACCATATGCAAAAAAATCTTCTAGTGATGAAGATAATAGTAATGACAGCAGTGACGATAGTATGGTCAGAGAAAATTGGACAATGGGCAAGATTAATCAAAAAATTGTCTGTCCTATCTGTCACAAATTATTTAGATCAGAAAATGTAGTGTTTAAGCACGTAAAACATTGCACTGGCCCGTCTCCTAATAGGTCTGATTCTGATAAGAGAAGTTCTCGTCGATCTAGACTCTCACACGATTCCAAATCTATGGATAGTAAACTTGACGACACAGATGGTGAAACTGACAGTCTAATTTCAAAGAAAAGCACACCGAAAAGGTTGAAGTCTAAGGAACTAAGTTCAGATGGTAAAGAAGATATTATAGTAATTGAAGATACTCCAGTTAAAACCAAGGCAGAAAGAAGCGTCGAACCAAAACAACACGAATCAAGAAAACCAACAAAAACTAAAGCGGAATATAAATCATCTACACTCGCTTGTGAATATTGTGGAAAGACTTTCAGACAACTATCTTATTTGGTGAGCCACAAATTACTACATAAGAAAGAAAATTTAAAAACCGAAACTCAAACTGGTGAAAAAACTGTATTTAGTTGTGAAGTATGCAAAAAGGAATTCAGAAAACTGCATCATTTAGTTCAACATCGTTTTATTCATGCTTCAAGTAAATCTTCCAGAAAAAGCTCTTTTGAGCAAGACATTGAACATAAAGCTTCGAGAGATAAAGAAATTAAACAAGCTGAAGATCAGAGCGCAGCTTTCCGTTGTGAACCTTGCGATAAATCTTTTAGGAAACTCCATCATCTAGTGGAGCATCGCGAGACACATGACGGAATTAACAGACAAAAAGGTACTCCTGCAGCTCAAAATACCGAAAAGGTTATACAAAATCCTCCACTTCCTCCACAATGTGATGTCTGTAAGAAAACTTTTCGCAAGCTACATCACTTGATTGAACATAAGGAACAACATCATGAAACTGCCTCTGAGATATCTGATGACAAAAGCGTAAAAAGTGCACTGTCCACTAAGGACATTATTCATGAATGTTCACTTTGTTATATGGTCTTCCCTAATGAACATTCATTGAATAAACATTCAGTATTTTGTCAAAGGAAGAAGCGGCAGCCAGCCAAACAGTCTAAACCGATCAATGAGACAGTTCCTGAAAACGAGACTCCCATTGAAAAAGAAAACGATACCCTTGAACCTATTGTATCGAATCTAAATGAAGTTATAATCACAGATATAACTAAAAACGATGTTGTTGTTTCCGAAAAAGAAACTGAGGTTGACTTGACAGTTGAAGTACCAAAAGCTACAGAAAATACGGGTAGTGTAGAAGAATATCACATGGAGCTTCCAATAATACCCAAAATAACAGAAATTGAGAAGACTGATACTTCTCCGGTCGAAGCCATTAAGGATACTCCACCAGAATTACCCCAGGAGTTAAAAATTTCAGAAATATCAAAATGTGAGCCAATAAATACTACTAAAATGCCTAAAAAGTCAATTCCTAAAGAAGTTTCAGCTGCTAAACGGAGAAAATCGAACCTTCCACTCGCACGAATTAAGGAATCCATTGCTCTGGAATCTAGCGATGATGATGACGTGCTGTACATGTTTAACCCGGAATACAAAGATTCTTCCCAAAAACCTGATACCGTAGAATCGTTCATGAAGGTGAAAGCCAAAAAACGAAATTCCCTACAATTTGAAAGGCCCAATTCAAAAGATTTAATAAAAAGGCGAACTTCACTTCAAAATCTGGCTAAAGTTCCCCGAATAAAGGCAAAAATAACTGAAAGTGATAATTCCGCTGCACAAACTTTACAACCAAACATTTCTAATCCTTCTAAGTCAGAATCTATTGATTCAGATGATAGTGATGTAAAATATTCATTCCCTGATGTGGTACCTCAATCTTCAAACTACGTTAAACCGCCTAAGGAGAAAAGGCAATCTGTCACTGAAAAAGTGCAAAAAACGGAGCCTGAAAAGACACCGAAGGATAATAAGAGGAAGTCATTAGCAGAGAAACGAAAATCGCTTGTTGGAATAGCGAAGAGGAAGTCACTGGGGAAAATAAAATTAGTTAAGCAAACAGAAAAGGCGACACCTATGAAAGAAGTTAAAAGACGTAAGTATTTATTTCTAAATTTTATGTTACCCATTTTACCTATTGCAGAAGTAGGTCATAAGGACTACGCCATTCATATCCTAGGCCTTTCGCAGGCGGCTTAATTAATATTACTGACTATTCTATGGTCTCTGTCTTTTTCTGTTGCACCTCTATTCACTGTCCTTTACAGACTAAACCGAATTGGCAATAACTTCAGACTATCCGGGCTAGTGGTCTACCCACTGACCTCTTGTACTATGAATGGCAGAATGCGAATGAAACTACTGTTATGCTGTAGTATAGCCCTAAATTACTTGATCCTTTCAATAACTAGAAAAGAGCTGATAATCTTCAAATGGATGAAGATATTTTCTTGGATTATAGCTAAGAACACTCTCGATTGTGACACCTTGCAAACAAAAAAACTAGATCAAAATCTACGATGCCAAAGACAGACAGACAGATAGACACGTCAAACTTATAATACCCCTCTTTTTCTTTGGGGGCATGGTCCATGAAAACAAGGTCTAACCTTTAGATCACGTGACTGACACGAGCCTACGTCATTTTGCGCTGCTCATCCTTGTCTATTACACGCATTCGACAAGGATGAATAGGCAAAATGACGTAGACTCCTGTCAGTCACGTGGTCTAATGGGAAGACTTGTTTTCTCAGACCATGGTCGGGGGTTAAAAATGTGAATGTAATGTGTTCCAGGTCGCGTGGAAGTAGAGCACCGCTGTGACTGCGGGCAGTTGTACAGCAGCGCGGCTTTATTGGCGCGGCACATGTCGCTGGCGCACACCCCTCCCCGCGTGCGTCGCCGCCGCACCGCCTCGCCGCCCCCCGCACCCTCGACAACCCCTGCACGCAAAACTAAAAACCCTACCGAATCCCGAAAATCTAGTACCCGCAGTGACACTCATAATACCGCTCCGAAAAAGCCCGGTAGACCATCAAAAAGCAGTACTCGTACACCAGTAAGCAAGTTGAAGAAAGAAGACGCTAAAGTTGCGGCGGCCGGCCTTCAATCGTCGCGGAAAATGTCTGCGCACCGCGGTGTACCCGTTCCCGAGAAAATGAAAAAAATTATAGAGAAGTTAAAATAACGATGCTGTGTGCAAGTGTCGAGTTGTCGAGGCTGCCGGTGGGAGGCAGGACTGATTAGGTGAGTTATTAAAAATATAAAATTATATTTATATATACAAATTGACAACATCATAATACTTAAACGACTCTCACAGTAACGTAACATATGGACCATGTAACATAGGAATATTTTTGCAATTTCGATAATCTTACAACCATCAAATTGAATATTTTTATCGTGAGGTCGTTAAAGTGTTGATTTGTCTTTTTATAAGAATTGAATTTGGTTATGTCAATTTGTTTTAGATGAAAAGTTACTGTATGATATTTATGTTTCTGTTAGGATAAGAGTTGTTTTATGTTTTTGTAGATTTGTGCAATTAATTTAGAGTCTGACCAGCATCTAAATCTAAATGAACGTGGCCAAAGAAGGAATTAACGCTTCGTCTTGAAAAATGAAAAACTAATTTGTGAGAAATGTAATTTTTGTATGCAAGGAGCGCCTTCGTCTACGTTCATTTAGTTGGATTCTTATCTGACTGTATAAATAATGTAAGTGATGTTGAAAAATATAATGTTTATAATGATGATAGATTATTTCTTAGAGGAGGAAAATATTTTTTACCGATTAACCATAATTTAATTGAAATAATACTTTTGTCTTTTTGAAAACAATCAGATTTAGATTAAGGATTCATAATAAATTCAAATTCTTATGTACATTTAGTTATAATTGCTTATATCGGTGTATTAGTTTTTATTAATGTATAAAATTAATTGGTTTTGAAAACACAGACAATTGGCAACAGAAATCATTGTCTTTGTTTTCATACCCACAAATAATAATTAAGTAAATGTGTTTAACTTACGCACTTCCGTTATTTCACTAGTTACGAAATGTCATCAAGTCAATAGTTTAGTCGCAGTTGTTCTAGTTTACAGTCTACGCGATTGGATCGCTTGCAGATAAACTTAAAATCTACCTACATAAATTAAAAAATCGTGAATAGTCGAGTAGAATTTCGATTTATTATAGGATCCGAAATGGATCTTGAGACCAAATGCTAATTGGATCAACCGCGACAAATGTGTTAAATTTAATTTAGTTTAAAAGTTGTAAGTTAGGGAATATTTTAGGAAAAGCTTCTGAATAAAAGCACAGCCAGAAAAATAAATAGTCACTAGCCATATTGCGGATATTCAAAGGAACAAACTACTAACGAATTGTTGCAATAGACTAAATAAGAACATGTTAACCTGTTAATTTTTCTGGTTGCTCCCAATAATGATTGATTAGATAACTTTCAAGAAATGTGGGATGGAACAAGCTACAATAAAGATTTTTAGGAAGATTCTTACTATTAAAATGTTTTTAGGAATAAGGCTGCCTAACATTAGATAATGACACAATAGTAAATGTGGAAAGGGTAAGTAAGACTTCGCGTCTTCCTGCATCTCTTCAATTGGTAAAATAAAAGGTCACGTTGATGTGACCTTTTTGCTAGATAACACATCCTACTAAGTATTTACAGCTCTTAGTTATTCGAGCGGACTTTACATTTTGTTGTCTTCCTCACTCCCTGGTTTTTAGAAAGTGAACCTATACTTACTGTTTCGCCTTTGATTACTTAGAAAGTGATTGAAGATATATCAATTTAACAGTAAGAATAGTTTGGACCAAATGATAAAATACTGTTTTTATTAAGTTGTTTTTAATTTAAATAATCTTTATTGTATTTCGTGACTAATAGGACAGTGTAAAAATCAATGTCTGCTAAAATAAAAATAATAGTATGTAGATTTACTGGAATAATATTTTAGAAGCATTTAAAAATGAAGTTTTATATGTAGATGATATCATTATTTTTAATATGATGAAAATGATGATAATGCAATTTTAATGGGTTAAATAAAAATAATAAACTTCAATAAAACTGTTTTTATTTAAACGCAAATTTTAATACACATTTAAAATTAAAATTGAATATCCTAATAATAAAAACTATCTAAATAACTAAGTGAAAATTTATTTATTTTAGGAGAGTACAGACAATATATAATACAATTTATTTACACTTTATTGACATCTACTTTATAAAAAAGTGAAACACTTAAATATTTTTATGTATTACACAAAAATTATGAAGTGCAACAGTGAAGCCAGATCAAGCTGAACACTGAACTTGTTTCTAGCTAATATACAAACCTAACCACCTAACTTCACCGCTCCTACATTATACCTTGTAACATGACGGGAGATCAACGACAGACCATTCCATGCTAATAAAGTCGTGAATTGTTTTTCTTCAACCTCTTTCGCATATTATGTCGACTATACTGGGCTCCATAAGTTGTGGATCGACACAGCGCAGTTGTGCGGAGGCGAGTGCGTCTTCTAGAAGCGCGGCGAGTAAGCGGTCCGTAGCAGGAGGCGCGGCGGCGCCTAACCTGGAGTGAAGGAAGTGAGCGTCCACCTGAAAAACAAACGAAAACTGTAGCGAAATAGGTACAGCTCGCATGGACGCGCCATACAAATAACGCGCGTTTTTAATTATCAGCGCCGTTTTTAATTATCAGCGCCATTTTGAGTAACTACTGCAAGATGGTTTAGCACGAGATCATCAGTATCTTGCATGAGTGTGAAAGAGACAGCTGCGTACAAGAAGCAGGTGTCAGAATCTTGACATGGCTTGTGTAACTACATACTAGTACTACTACATCCGTAGATAAGTAAGAGAGTAGTAGCCGAGCAAGACTAAATGCTTACGTGCTATCCAAAGCATGGAATCATCTCTCTTTTCGGACGAATTGTTCTCAGATTCAGTCTGCAATATTCTAAAATCCTAACTAAACTAGGGGACTTAAAAAACGACATTTGTTCGACGAGTGCCTCACCGGAATTAGCACCACGACCACTCACAAGGCTGTTGATCGTCTAATGTGGACCGGCAAGGTGCGATAGTCGTGGGTATCGCGTTTCTACTGCAGGGAGAACTAACATTCTGTACCTACTTATAGAGGTACCTACTATAGGGCTGACACATAGAACTGCGATGCGTTGCGAAGCGAGCTCGCAGAAAGTTGCGATGCGATGCGAATTTGCAGTTATGTGCGGGAGCCCGGTCTCATTATTTCTGTGGTGAGTAAAGTCTAACAAAAAATAAAATTACAATCGTTATTATGGTAAAATTATTATGGATATTGACCTGCAGTTGTTGCAGTCCATGCCGGCCGAATGTGCGCACACGCACGCACTCGACCAGCGCTTTTAGCGCCACCTTTAGCGCTCCTTCAGCCAGCGCGCCGCGATCCGCGCCTGCCGGCCCGAACACCTCGATCCGCTCCGAGAAGATGCGAGTTAGTGGCGAGAAGGAAGATGGGGCCCGTGTCCAGATCGTCCGACGGCTGGAGTCGCTGGAAGGTTTCACGCTGGTTGGGAATAACTGCGCAGCAGCACTGTCGGCGCTGGCTAGAGTCTCCACCACGCGGCGGCAAACAGCGCGCGGGCCACGCGGCTCGGGCGCTCGCAGCCAATCACGAGCAAGCACCGATACACGCAGCATCTGTGCCGCCGTCTGCCCAATGTACGCCACCTCCGCATCCAACGCTGCCTGTGCAGCTGTTGATAGATGCACAGTAATACTGTTTGTATCATGAGCATCCACATTCACTCCAGGAGCCGCTTCTTCCAATAGTTTCAGAAGATGATTGTGAAGTGTGGACACTCCAGTCTCCTGCATCTCCAGACAAAGCTTTGCCAAAATCAGTAGAAGTTCGAAAGGAACATTGTTGGAGGCTTGAGGTACAGACAGATTTTTTACCATATCAGACAAGTTAATCATTGTTTCTGATATTACTTTCCAACAAGCATCTGCTACAGCTTTAGCACACCAAGATTTCAACCCAAATGATAGATTATTTTGTAGGAATGCCATCAAATCTAGAAGTGAAGCTTGAACTTTTTGCATTAGGTATACTTGTAATGAATTCAAGATATCTTTGAGGTCTGCGTTATCTGTACCCTTGCTAGCGAGTGATTGTCTTACTCTCATCAGACTATCCTTAAATTGAGATTGTATAAATAGATACTGTATAGAAGCCTTCTGATTTATACATTGTATTACAACATTGGTAACCTTATTAGACATAGTATCATTAGATATTATTTCTGTCATAGCTTGCAGTTTTCTAAAGAATTTATCCAAACCTCTAATCAATATTTCTGTACCACTGTTTTCAGGTCTTTTAATGACTTCTTCAAATAACTGAAAGACTTGAGTCATAACTTTGTCAGCAAATTCAGGCAGAGTTTCACTGTCCTGATCTTGGAACAATTCATGGTAACAGGCAATTACAATACCAATATCAGCTAGGAGCGAATTGTTGCACTTCTCAACCCACTCAAGAATATCTGTGGAGTCTACAATTTCATTTAAATATTGCAGGTGTTTGTCAAGGCGACTTTCAGCACAGCTTAAAAATATATCTTGAAGAGATGAGTCAGATTCTTGCAGCTGTCTTAATAAGCCAACACTCTCTACCAACTCTGATGCAGATGTTTCTGAATTAAGCAAGCGCTCCCTCAAAGTTTTCTTTAACTCGTAAATTATTTCAGAGCATTCAGTTTGGATACTTTGAAATGAGGGTTGGTTGCCATATTTTTGTAGCACTCGTTGAGCGTGCGTGTAATCATGGACAGCGTCAGCGTACCGGCTTTCTTCAATCGCCTTGTTGAGCTGTGATGGCAACAGAAATAGAAACTGTAACTTGTCCAGAAGTTGACGTGTGCCACACAGGCGACTTACATTGCTTCCACTTTCTCTTAGAGATTCTGATATCTGTGCACTAAATGATGTGATCTTGTTCATGTTTTCGCTCAGTTTATTCATTTCTTCCTGCATTATCTTGAAATCAGAACGCATTTTTCGCACAGTCTCTGTAGCTGATATGAACTTGTTGTAGTTTTCGTAGACTAAAGTTTGCATCTCTGATTGTAGAAATTGGCTTTGTGTGACGATTTCGGCTTCTTTATCCATTATTTGTTTCAAATTAGCCAGTTTCATGAGTCTTTCCATGTACATGTCCGGATTGAAGCTACTCCCGTTAATATCGAGAGGATTTTCACTATTTTCTTGAATATCAGTCATGACGATGATTATTACCAACAGTTCAGAGAAAAAATACTATTTTTACGATACGATTTTCCTCAAAAACCTTTCTTTTCCTATATTTAGGTTAGGTTTTTTTTGTTTGTTGTGTCAGTCCGAACGAGTCGACATCCACTGTCAATCCATCAATCGAATAGAGTTGCGGGTGGGTAATGGTGGATAGGATATGAGTGACTTGAATGAGTTAACTCATATTAAATTCAAAATAGAAATAATTAGAATTAGAATTGTACTTAATTAAGATGGAGAAAACAAATAGCCTTATATTGTTAAGTTAGGAATTTAATTTTTGTTGGTATATTGTTGTTTAGTTTTATAGTATACTGTTTTTATTTTTTATAATTTACCTACTTATTTAATTTTGAATATATTATATAACATTTTAAAAAATAGCCGTAATACTTTCAATAAAAAATAGCCCGAAATAAATTCCCTTCTCTTGAAAAAGGCGTAATGTCCTCAGTCAGTAGTGAGTGTTCACATTTTTTACCCTTTATACGCCTGTGTTTTTTACGCATTTGCTTAGAAATGATGATTGACAATGGACGTGGAATATATTGATTGACAGTAATGAATGACAGTATGACACACAGTACAGAATGTAAGCATGTAAACAAAAAGCAGCTGATACTTTTGCAAATAGTTTAGAAAAGTAAAATGAATGAAATTTCGAAATGTCAAGTGAAATTAGGACACAAAAAGATACAGTGCATCCAAAAGTTGACGTAGAATATTGGTGAGTATTTATGAAAGTTAGATTTTTGGTTATATAATGAAATAATATTTGTCTTGCTTCATACTGTCTCTCTATAATAATAATAAATATAGACCCTTGTATGTAATAAATAATATATGTGGAGAAGAACGAAGAATACGCCAAAGACACTAATTTCGTTAGATACCTACTACCTAGGTACTACTACTATTTGCTTTATTTTAGAAATTTCAGTTAGGTGCATTGCATTCTATTTTACTTACTATTGTCACTATTGTTTCAGTGGTGTCTGTGATTATGGAGGCCATTGCTTAGCACTTGCAAGAACTATAAGGGAAAATACTCCAAATGCTACAATTTATTGTAAACGAGGTCGGCAAGGTAAATTAAATTCTAAATTTATTTCAAATTAGTGCTTCCAGTGTTAATTAATGCCTAATCAAAAAAATATAAACCTCTTCTGAGGGAGCTACTTTTATTTTATGTCTGGCAACAATTGCTATTATAAATTAGTTATTATTATTAGGTACCTACTTATTATATCTGGTCAGACTTAAGTTGTTTACACTATGTTTAAAAGTCCTCTAGGAACTGAGGTCTAATGTTTCATTAGAGTGGATCATTTTATTGATATATTATTTATCTACTTAAATACAAGGTTTCTTAGACATTAAACTGTAGGTAAATTATATTATGATACCTATTGATTATTTTCAAGATGGCATTTTACTAAATAATAGAGTAAATAATATTTTTAAATAGCTTTGAATTTTCAAAGGCTCTGAGGAATATTAACATTTACAACATTTATTTATTATTATTATAGTACCTATGCCTTTTTCAACCATGTCTTAAACTGTCTAATTAATTTAATATACCTATTGTAAAAATGATTTTCAGGATCTTTCGAAGTAGTTGTGAATGACAAGTTGATATACTCAAAACTGAAAACAATGGCATTACCAGATTACAATGAAGTAGCAGATGTAGTAAACAGTGTATCACAAGGAGAGGAACCAAAGGAAATAAAAGGACAACAACCAATTAATTGCGTAATATCATAACACTTCATTTATTTAAACAAACCAAAGCACAAATAAGTATATCTAGAAATATTTATAGTTTAATTGAGTTTAAATAATAAATGGAATAAGCTCATCAAATCTTAGTCTAATATTTTGGATAAGATTTTTTTTTATAAATTATCTATTTTTGGACGGATTTGTTCTTTTTATACACAGATACCTACATAAGTCCACACATGGAAGTTGAGTTTTGGTAAGGTCTCGTGTAACAAATTTTTGAAATTGACCTTAGTCTAAATTAATATTCAATTTCCCCTTTCAAAAAATTAAAAGCATTAGGTACTTATAAAAAAGGTGCATACCTACTCTGATAATTCCACATTCTGTCATAATCTACCCAAGAATGTGATTTTGGCGGAAGTCTTTAAAAGATAAAGATTTAAAGCCTGACATAAGAAATAAAAAACCTGCTCTGGGGGGCCACGTGTATATTTTTACGACTATGGCAACAATTTCCCTTATAAAATCAGTTCCATTAAAATTCCACAATATGGCGAGGTTTTTTATTTCTCTGGTCGGGCTTTATTTGTCATCAAACATGGTGTAACAGTTGTTAAAAGTAGGTATTTAAAGTCCTCCAAGATTTGCTGCCAAATTCTATCAGCATGCAAATATATTATTAACTCATTAAAATGTTCGCCCAGTCACAGAAATAATTATAATAAAGGTAGTAGAACAACCTTGGTTAAACCATTTGATGTTCGGAACAGAGAAACAAAAATTTAAAATATCTGGATAATTATGTTCTATGATTTATATCACTTCTTACACCCCCCTGACTCGGTTTTTCGCATTATTTTTTAATGCACAGATTTTCGATCTCTACAGTTTAATTAAAGATAAAAACAAGAACCGACGACGCAAACATTCATTTCGAAAATATCTTTAAAAATTAAGCAAAGCAAAATCGTCTAATATTTTACTTACTGCTATTATCAAAAATACATAATAATTGATATAACTTATTTATTTTTATGCTTTGTCAACTTCCGCATAACTTACATAACAAAGGGCTCTTTTATTTTCTTTATTATAAATAAGTGATATACCTAGGCCATAATTAACCTTTTAACCGCCAAGCATATGTTCTAAGAACTTGCTCCCACCGCCAGCCATAGAAACAAAATCTGTATCAATCAGTCAAAACATAAGTCTTATTTATGAGACGGCGGCGTTGTGAGCTCGATTTGGTAAGTCTTATATTTCAGACCATGGCGGTTAAAAGGTTAAAATCAAGTACCTATGTAGGTATACCTAATATTTCAATGTTCATTATACGTAGGTATATTAACTGTGTATAAATATATTGGTATTACTTATATAGATTGGCTAAGTAAAAAGAATTCGGCTTGCAAATATCTTGGTTTCCAGGCCTACAAGTAATTTCACAGCTCTCATTTTATTTTGGCTCATTGCATAGCTAATATATTCTTATATTTGTAGTTCACAGCACACGGTACATTACATAAATAAAAAAAATACGTGGGGACATCTCACATCCATCTGACCCCAAGCCCCAAACTAGGCAGAGCCTGCACTATTGGTGTCAGACAGCTGATATACAAACATATATTTAAATATACAACATCCAGACACAAGGCAAACACAAGTGCTCATCAAGTCATCACACGAATATTTGCCTTTGACGGGATTCGAACCCGCGACCCTGTGCTTCAAAGGCAGACATTCTAGCAACTAGGCTACGGGGTCGTCAAATAATAATAATATATATAATACAATTATAATAAAAATGTGATTCTTTGGCAAGCCGTGTATTATCTCTGCAAGTGCAATGTTAGTAGTGTACTTTTAAAAATTGGGCTTCTGTTAGAAACAGTACAGTAATAAATGATAATTTTGTGTTATATCTCGCGTACTACTTACTCTGAAATATTAACGTGTCGACGGCATCACATTATTAAGGCCGGTTTACACGCTCTTAGTCTTTAGTCAAGTTCTTTAGCGAAGTCCTTTAGTAGAAACGTGTGGACGTCACTTGCTTTAGTAGACGTCACTTGCTTTAGTACTTGCTTTAGTACGGAATTTAGTAAACTCTTTAGGAGAGTGCACAAGTGCCGGCGGCGGCGTGCGTGTTTTTTGTTTTTTAAAAGATGGCTATTTAGTTGTATCTTCAAACCAAATGGCCGGAATATTATTTTTGAATCTTTATAATAAGAATGAAAGAAATGAAGAATATTTATATTTAAATTTTGGTCGAATAATAAATTTGTGCCTGAATATTTTGTTCAATATTGTTTGTGGAACGTTAAAAACAATTTATACAAAAATAAACAGGCTAGGCATTCGGCATACACAGCCATTGGCGTATGCGAGACGTCGTTGCGCCTTCGTTGTGGCGTCGAAATGATACTCAACTGGAAGATGTGTAAACGTTCACTCGCAGCGCACTAAATCACTAAAGAACTTGCCTTTCAAGTTGTACTAAAGTACTTAACTAAAGACTAAGAGCGTGTAAACCGGCCCTTATTTTAATTGTTTACTCTCACAGTTAATTTACTTAATGTAGTAATAATATATCTCTATACTTAGATTTTATCAGAGTATACTCTTAATGAATACAGAATAAAGTACCTAGGTAGTACCAAGTACTTATATTAAATTATACCACTATTTATTTTTACATAAAATACTTAAAATATAGTAGGGCTAAGGGTGAAGGATATAATGGAAATATCTTTTAAAAGTATCATAACATGGTAACGTAAATATAATTCCCTTTTCTAGTAGGTAAAGGTATTTAAAATGTTACTTTATCTACTTCAATACATACCATTTAATAAATAATAAACGTATTCAGCGTTTATTATCCCTGGCTACATATTCAACCGATAATCTCCTATCTGTCCTATGATCAAATTTACATGGACATGAACATGCACAAGGAAAATTAGTTAAAAAATGGCTACAAAACCAATCACCAGACCTGGAAATAAACAATTCAACTATGTAGGAACAGCTGGCAAGAATGTGTTATTTTTTTAAGATCCACTAGAAAATGTAATACATCATCAAGAGAACAATAAGTTGATGACATTTATATTTTACCTTTTCGTTCACCGCATATAGATGGGTAATTACGAAGAGAACATAATTATTTACGAAGAATTAGGATTTACTGTTCTAGAAAAACATAAAGGAAACACGTAAGTATAAAATTCGTAATCAAGAGTTTCAGATTCAGTTAGAATTACATTTGATCGGCTCAGACTGATAGTGCACATTCAAAGCCATGTGGCTAAACTTATTTTCTTTGATTATATTATCAAAATGGAATATTTAAAACAAAAGAAAAGTTATCTAACTATGCTTGCAGTCCTTTGGGGTATGTACTTTTAAGTTATTGAGTCCGAGTCGATTTACAAATACTTAGTAGAAATGAAATGCGCATGAAAAATATTAGAAATAGAATATTAGAATAGCATACATCAACTTTCTTTCACCTGCTGATGTCCTCGTCGCTAACAATGGGTTTCACCTCTGAATAATTTCTTAATAAATTATCATTAGACCCATCTGTAGAGCCAATAAAAGTCAAATAGATGCCAAAGCGCATTTTTCCGGCAAAAAGTTCTGAGATCGTTCGTAGAGGTTCAACAGTTTTTTGTCCTGTTTTTTGATCAATGCATACCATAGTACAACGAGTACAACTCCCATCAACCTAAAATTGTAAATTTAACTTACAGTTTCTAAAAACCACATAATATATTATTATGACTCAATTAATTTACTTCTTTACTTACCCTGAATTCATATTTTCCAATTTTTATTTTCTTCCATTCAAATTCGGCTAATTCTTGAGCCATATCTATTATGAGGTTTCCTCGAAATCGATCAGTTAGGTCGTCAACATTGTCTGTAAAATCTGGATCTGTAATTTTACTGCCCAACCAACGAATTGATGCTCTATTTATCAAAAGAAATTGAGACTGATTGCTTAAACTTAACATAGACTTTTCGTCATCGTTATTTCGTTTTTGGGTTCTCATGTCATTGTCTGACTGTCTAATTAATCGAAGATAAGAGATTCCAAGAGCTTCAGATATCCAATCAGATACTTCATCTCCACAATCAATGCCTTTGACAGTATCCATACAAACTCTCGTTTGACACATGGTGGCATCTGTTTCTTGATCAGTCGAGCTGATATCAATTGGTACCGAGATTGGAGATTTGCCTAGAAAAAAAAGAGCAGCATAAAGTAACTAAAAAAATACGTTTATAAATCACAATAAAATAGAATGCGGATTGTATTACCTACGTAACCTCGATTATGATTTATGAGAATATCTTTTTTTATCTTCTTCTATCTATCTATATTCTATACTATAATAAAACTGAAGAAACGGCGTGTCTGTACATTGATTTGTGATGAAGGGAGTGTAGCTGAACACATAAATAAGGTTTTGAAAAAAATGAACGTCTGTCTGTTTGTCTGTTTGTACACGCTAATCTCTGGAACCGTTGGACCGATTAAAATGAAATTATGCATAATGGTACCTTATATCCCCGGTCAACATCCTAGATACTTTTTTATTACGGGTAATAAAAAAAAAACAACGTGGGCGTAGCCATGGACGGACAGCTAGTACGTAATAAAATTATGATAATTACCTTCAAATTTTAAAACCAAGAGTCTGTTGTTTAAGTCGATAATAGGAACTATTAAACACATTTCCGAACATTGTTTCTGTGTTAGGCATACTCCGTTTTCTTTTACTATCATCCATTCTCTGTCGAATTCGAGACCTTTTGGTCCTATATTCCAGGCTGTTTTTATTTTGAAAGCTCCACATGATTTAACGGGGAATATAGCAATTTCACTCAAAATTACCCCATCGCTTGGTATACATTTTTTTAATGGAATCGGTGTCGCTACCGAGACATTTTTCTGCTCTTTTCCAGCATCTGGTTTGTAAAATGTACTAGTAATCTTTTTCGCATCGCTCTCTTTAAATTTGATTGAATATTTTTTAGAACTCTGCCTACGTTTCGGCTTCTTGTATTTTGACAGAACAAAACACCTACTAATCATCAGCATTAACTTGTCAACATCTTCATAGGTGTTATAGTAGGCAAAAGAAACTCTTATAGCTCCAGTAGGTTTTCCGTTTATCAAATCTAGATCATCTCCGCATTTGTGACCAGCTTTGTACATTTCCCTCATTTCTTTGTTAGATGCTTTTAAATGTCGCTGACATGAGCCAGAATTGCAAAAGCACCCTGTCCTCACATTGATTTCAAAAAGATCTGCCATGTGTTGGAACTGTAATGATAATAATTGTTAACACAGATAATTCAAAATGGCTAAAGGCCCTAACTCTACACCAGAGTGGAAATTTTTTTTGTAAAGGTAACATATTTTAACCATTTATTGAATAATGATAGAATCACAACCATAACGGTCGTATGAACAAACGTCATTTTTCCATAAATAATAATGGAAATTTTAGTTGCAGTTGAGAAATTTATTTAATAGTGAGTGATTAAGCAAATCTCACCTCTGCATATCCGATATATGACTTATCATCTCTTATTAAGTTGAAAGTAACTATCCCTCCTTGCGTTTTAACATCGGTAAAATCTGAGTCTTGATATAGCACTGCGGCTTTAACACCATTTGAATGTTCCAACTTCCTTAATTGTCTGTGTAAATCTTGAGCTAAGTAAAAGGTGTGAAGCGAAATTGTATCCATACAATCATCGTTTACCATTTTGGGTACAAGATCATGTATCAAATCAAAACAATGTTTTAGAGCAAGAATTGCTAAAAATGGATGTGTGCCATCTTCAAATCTAAAAGTTAAAAATATATTAATTTATATATTATAGTTACAGGACAAAGTAAAAATTTTAACTTTTAACTTAAAAATTTTAACTTAACAAAGTAAAAAAATTTAACCATATTTAAAAAGACTTTGTTTTGGGTATGCTATGATGCGTAATAATTATTCGGATAGTTGTATTGTAGCAGACACTTGCCTTTCACATAGATTTTGTCTTCTAACATAGAAGTCTTCACTGCTCAATACGACATCTACTGTTCCACCTCCAAAGTATCGTTTTTGGCTCAAAACATGTGCACTGCTATTTTTTACTATAAGCGCTCCAAGCCCAGTAGGATAGCCAAATATTTTGTAAAATGAAAAAGTTACAAAATCAGGCTTATATCTTGAAAGATCAAGTTTATTAGTGGCCACGAAAGAAGCAGCATCCAACAACACATACCAGTTGCAATTAATTTTACATAAATGTTTTTTTATGTATTTGTTTAAAGTACCTTCTTTAATACAATCTATTGCATGTAGAGGGTACTTAAATCCATTAAAATTACTTTGTGCTGGAAATACAAGAAGTGTATTACCCTCATTTTGATACTTCTCTTTCCAATTTGTCATAGAGCTACTCTGTTTGGGGTCCACATATTTCATAAAATCTTCATGAGATATATGGATAATATCAGCATTTTTGTCAGCAGCTATTTCTCTTAATCCAAGGACAGATGTATGGTTATCTCGTAAATAAACAAAGGAGCCACAATTAAGGACTTCATGCTGTTCATGAGCAAACTGAAAAGATTCTACTACTAGTTTCAGAGCTTGAGTAGTTCCTGAGGTGAATATCACAGTATAGTCTGAAGGGTCAGTGTTGAAATGCCTCAATATCAAATATCTGATTTGTTCTATGCAGTCTTTTGTGTACTTGTCTGTGTGTGGATTCATATAAACATTGTTCAGCAGATCTTCATTGATTCTTTGTAGTAAGCTTTGTGGATATAATGTAGCCCCTGCATTTTCCAAGTAGCACCTCTCTAAAAATAAAATATATTTTTTCAATAGGTAAGTAAGGTTGAATAGTATCTACTTATCATTTATATGCAATTATTTGTGCAAGTACTATGGGAGCAAGTAAATGAGTAACTTATTTAAGACTAGATATTATTACTAATAGGTAGGTAAATAAATAATTATGTATAGGGTTAGGTTACATTCTAGATTATGTTATTGACTGGCACATTAAAGATAGGTACCTAATTCATTTAGTTTGCCTAAGTTTAGAGATGATTCCCTTAAAATGGGTACTATTTGAAAAGTTCAAAATCAATATATGTGTAAATTAATTAATTCAACAGCTAAATAAATAATATAGTAGGTAAATATAGAGAACATCAACTGTTTAAAATGTTTGAATTAATTTATCTTGATATTTGGTATTTTGGTAGTTTTGTACACTTTATTTTTATATTATATAACTTAGCCAACATTTAAGAGAAATGTGTACTACAATTTTGAGTACCACTTACGATATTTGGTCTTTACTGGTTCTATGGACTCATAGAAAGTACTTAAAAGTTAGAAACTTGTAAATATTTAATTATAACTAAATTACCTTTGAGTCTAGTGAATTCGGCTGTGATCCTTCGCATATCATCACTGTTAATAACTCTACTGAGCGTGGTCATCTCTGATGATTCCTCACGACATGGGAAAAACCTTTAAAAAGTTGCACAATAAGTGAAACAATAATATTTACTGCTATACTCGACGAAACACACTGATCCTTACGTAAACACAGTTTCCTAATGATGAAACCATTACGCTCATTACACAGACAAACAACCTTGATATCATTCATACAGTATTATAAATAATTGCTGCGAAATTGTTTTGTGTACGATGGATGATAACCAATACCCGAGTGACCCGGAGTGCGTTCTGTGGCTTCGAGCGTAGTTGTTTGGGTAAAATTTAACCCGTTTGAGTTGCAACCGAGCCACTGAACGATCGAGTTGTTTTTATAACCTCAAATATTTGACGAGAGAAAATTCTTCTCCTGTCTCAATTGTTTTCTACTTTTATATACATTACAGACGTATTAGACGTCTGTGATATACAAATTTAACAAAATTATTCGAAAGTAACTACGAAACAAAATGGCGGGCTTTTTGAGTCTTTTGACTTTGACATAAATTGCAAGCTTTAAACGTCAAATAGCTGTCAGAGTAAAAATTAACCATCTCATTAGACGGTTGTTTGGTTGTTTCGCTCTGAGCCACGGAACGGGTGAAACTACGCTCTGACAGCTGTCAGGGTAAAATTTCACCGAGCCACGGAACGGTTAGAGCGCGCACCAGAGCGCGCTCGAGTGCACTCGTACGAAGCCACTGAACGCGCCCCCGAGTATTGTTTTTTGATATACTGATTGACAGTGACAGTTGCGTTGACTTGACAGATGGCTGCGATGTAGAGCGGTGCGTTGTAACTCATCTTATGAAATGAACTGTTCTGTTTTGAATTGAACTGAATCAATCAAAGAACTATAGTTGGCTGAGGGAGAGCAGTTAATGATAATGTATGCTATAGTTTATTGATTTTTCAACAGATGACGCCTGTTAGCGTATACTATAAAATTATAATCGAAGCGAAAAATTAAGATCATTGAGCAGAGACTTGGTGGTATAATTGGTGGTACGCCTGTACGGCCCGGATAGCCCAGGAGGTGCGGGTACAAGTCCCTGCCAAAGCTCAATGATCTTAATTTTTCGCTTCGATTATAATTTAATGTATGCTATGTACTACATAGGCCCATAAACTACGTTTTTGAATAAGTAGTTTACAAAGATCACAAAGTTTTGTTGGTATGATAGACCACAGAGTTGTATACGGAGTATGAATCACATAATATGTTCTTATACCTGTCCTGCCTCGTCGTTTCTGCTTGTTTATTTCACGTTTATTTAGTACCTACCTAGGTACTTACTAGTTAGATGTTTTTTTATTCATGCTTAATCTAAGTAGGCTATAATATGAGTTTAACCCTGGGCACACACAGACAGAAAAAACCGAATGGAATGCAGATTTATCGTGCACATACCAGGCGAGCTGTATGGCGCAAGCCGTGCGCGAGTAGCTCACTTGGTGTGTACTGAATCCCTAAACGTGTTGTGCGACTAGGGTAATTAATAGGCAGAGGCACTTACCACTACCCATTCTTTCCATAGGTTCCCCAATTGGACATTATATTTTTGGTACTATTTTGAACTTACCTTTTCCCGGGGTGCTTAGCTTCTCGAAACATTTTGGCTTCGAATGCATGAGATCTTCGTTTGAGATGACCGATTTACTTATTGCACGTTTATAACTGGCCTTGGTGGGTGTAATTCGGCATAGTTAGATACCTTTATGTGCTGAAAAGAAGGTCGTTTCTATGGTAATTAAATTACATAACAATAATAAATACCTTGTATTTTTTTGAATCCGCAAGCGTGTGGTTTCTTACTCTTCAGAACTAGAAATATTTCTATCAACGTTAGTGGGACGATTTAAGTATTTAAGTTTTCGATTTTATTGTCCTTTTAACGTCTTAGTTAGATAATTGCAAATGTTACACTTAATTACGCACTGATAGTGATATTAAAGGAAACGGGAAGTAATTAAGTGAGATAGCACAAAAATGCATTTAATTTTGCTAATTGTTTTTCTATAGTTCTAGTGTTGATCGAACAATAACTATCAATTTTACGACCAGGGAAGATAGGTTGATTAAATATTTAGTTACTATGTGTGACTGACACGCAAGTTTTTTTTTTGAATCAATAAACAATAATACATACCAACCAAAGTGTAATCGAACCACACCACCGGCACAGACTCGTCTTTTGTTTTTTTTTTTTAATTGACCTATGCTTGTGTCGAAAAGGTACGACCAATCAAAACAAATAAAACTGGTTATATCAAAAATATACCTTACTAACAAACACACAACTAATCAACTAATTTATTTTAGAACTATAGAAAATTTGTTCTTTACTACTCGCTGTAGTAATTTTTTTTATGAAGGGCCTTTGATGATTAAAGTTCTCTTAAAATTTATTCCAGTTTCAATAGAAGCTAGAGAGCGTTAAGTTCCACGTGCTTAAAGTTCAAAGTTCAAAATGTGTTTATTCGAAGTAAGATTTTACAAATCACTTTTCGACGTCGAGGAGAGTTCACGTTTTGGCTGTCTTCTGTGGAGAAGAACTCTCCGGAAGAAACTCCACAGGCGTACAAGATTCCGTAACCTCTTGTGCCTTCGATAAACTAAAATAACATAAGTACCTACGTAACAAGCAAGTTCTAATAGGTAACATCAAGGGGATACGTCCTCTCTTTGCGATACCTTTGACATCCAGCACTGTCTTAGCATAAATTGCGTTATGTCAATTTAATTATTGCTTTTATGAAGCGCTTTTAGTAGCTTTTAGTCGCAAGCGACGACAGCGTGATCGACCCCCTAAGTGAATTGACGGCCGCGAGCGAGGACACTCTATAATAGAGCTCGTACAGACTATATGAGTAGCTATATGTATTGGCAATAATGGTAAAATCAGTCTTATTACGGAGTAGGATGTGAAGCTCGTAAGGTGTCAAACGATACGTACCTAGTACTAATGACAGGCAGGAATGCGGTTTGTACAATATTCGCCCTTATTCCCAGCACTAATCCCCGTGACCGGCCGTGACGCCATTTTTGAAATGCGCTTAATTGTTTTGGTCGCGTAGTAACTTATAACATCCTTGATAATAACAGATTCTATAACTGTTGCTGTTATGTCACTTTATTGCGTTTGACACACAGGTTTGATACCTCCTCGTACTACATAGTGAGCTTACAGACCCCCTCGTCCACCGTGGTACGACTGGACAGTCCGGCCGGACTATGTCAATTGACAGACCCCTGCCCTGGCGCCAGGATATTATGTATTTTAAGACCAAAAAATATGATAAGAATGTATTTCGCTTACTCTGGTCTATTTTGGAAAAATGTTTAGCCTTCGCACTACTACTTTCACTTCCATACCAGCCAGAAATATAATATAATAATCAAGTTGGAAGTCGTATTGCGGAAACTTTTCAGAGTTCATTGCTAATGACTCAGATAAACTCACCAATCTAGGCTTATTATCTGGACCTCGCCGATTAGATTGGCCTGTCTTGGTAACCAGTAATTTTGCACTAATGTACGCTGTGCTTTTTGCTTTCCCTATAAAATCCCCCTGCATCACACTAAGGCCTCTCATTTTGGAAAGCAGGTTTTGCTATAATCCTTATGCCTTAGGTGAGACGACCTCAGTTGTGATTGATTACCTATACGGATAAATGCTGCTACCCATTCCCTGGGTATGATTGGTCGCCTAGTATACGACACCATCAGGAGGAGTTCATTTCAGCCGAAAACTGTCGACTGCTGAACAAAAACTTCCCCCAAAGATCTCCACAACGATCGGTGAATCGTTAAAAACACCGATGTTTTCTATATATCTAAATGGAAATGCAAATATAAAACAAAAACTGGAAGAAATAAAAACTGAAAAACTGAAAATCAATATTGAAAAGAAAAGTGTTTTCAGCGATTAATTATTATTTGAATGCTAATTCGTTCTAAAGGGTTTTCGGCTGAGTCTCTCTTCTTTAGGTAGGTACCTACATAATGTTATTGGTCAAGTGTTTACTATTTCTAAAGATCTATCGGCGAACTGTACCGGCGCGGCGGTATATAAATGTGTCGGGTAAGCAAGTTTTCGTTCTACCGATATAATCGATGAACAATGATTTATATTTATAATCGTATCGATCAAGGGTTATTCTAGATATGATTCTGGACTCCATCGGTTCTACGCGCAATGTGCCCCGCCCACTGCCACTTCAGTTTAGCGATTCTTCGGGCTATGTCGGGGACCCTGGTTCGCCTGCGGATCTCATCATTCCTGATTCGATCACGTAAGGAAACTCCAAACCAAAGCCCTCTCCATCGGTCTGTGGGTTACTTTGAGCCGTCTTATGAGGCCCATTGTAAGCGGCCATGTCTTGGATTCGTAAGTTATCACGGGAAGCACACATTGGTTAAAGACTTTTAAATTCAGCCTTGGTATTTGGGACGAAAAGTTGGATTGGACGATTGATCTCTTTCTTTGGACTGTACCTGACGGGAGGGATTGGGTTGGCCCAATCCGATACTCGAGCGAGACACGGCAGATTGCTTGTTACGTACGCTGAGGTTTTCCCTTCGGTGGATAAAAGTGAAAGAAATGAGAAGTATTTATAAACCAAGCTGCATCGCGATGGACAGAATTAGTGATTCTGTATTTTGCAGTCCTGGAAAAAATATCAATAGGGTTAGGTAGATACAGATTAGTACCTACATACAGTAAATACATAATATTATGTACTTGCTTTACCGATAGGAATTTCTAAGATTTATTTAATACTAGCTTTCTGTTCCGCCCGCGTTTTACAGGTTTTTCCGTGGGAATAAGGTATTTGCCCGCGGTAAAAAGTGGCCTATGTGTTAATCCAGGCTGTTAGCTAACTCTATACTAAATTTTATTAAAATGGCTCCAGCCGTTTAGCCGTGAAGAAGTAACAAACATACACACACACATACACACTCACACACTCACAAACTTTCGCCTTTATAATATTAGTGTTATCACCTTATCACACTATCGTGTGATATTGCCTTTATGGGGATTTGAAATATTATCTTTTATAAATATGTATCTCATATGTAGTTACTTAATAAAAATGTAATTTTACTATCTATGTACCTTAATTATTTATTAATTATAAAAATACCCAAACCATAATTAAACTAAATCGAAGATTATATATATAAGTGATCATCTTAGGCAACTTTTTAGCCTTTTTACTATCGTTATTTTATCCCACTTAATATTATAAACGCGAAAGTAGAGAGTAAAGATAGATGGATGGATGTATGTTAGGTAGGTAGGTACTCTTTCACACAAAAACAACTGAATGGATTTTAATAAAACTTTACAATAATATAGATGTACATACCATCAAAATAACACAAAGGCTACCTTTTACCGCTGGAAAATCCGTCATTCCTACGGGAAAAACTATTAGCGCGGACGGAGCCACGGGGTAGAAAGTTAGCGTCAACATAAGAAAAAAACTGCATTATCAGAAAGTTCGATAATTTTGTTGTTCGTATTTTCTCGCCTATTCTGTATAAACATTGAGTCGTTGAAGTGTCTACCTAGCACTTATTTTGTAGTAAGTAGCCTAATGCACTGTAGTTAAGTAGGTATATGGTCTCAAGTTAGACTTAAAATAATATCTTGTGCCACAATACCTTTTGATTTTTAAGAAAAAAGCATTATTATACTTCATTAATTCTAAATTATATAATATTATACAAATAATATTACAATTGCACACACTAAGTCGTTACTTATTGTCCGTATAATTACGTATATTTTTACTAAGAGTAATAATGACTTAAGTCATCATCTTAGATCTAATTTATCTACATAGCTACTGAAAAGAAAGCGGATAAAACAAACATGAATAATTTTTCAATTCTAATACCTACTAGT
Organism: Teleiodes luculella; assembly: GCA_948473455.1. Classification (NCBI taxonomy): domain Eukaryota; kingdom Metazoa; phylum Arthropoda; class Insecta; order Lepidoptera; family Gelechiidae; genus Teleiodes; species Teleiodes luculella. The sequence goes on from OX419589.1 coordinate 11,484,953, forward strand.
GAAGCGAAAATGTAAAATTTTGTTTAAATCTTGATTAATGAATAAAAGTGGAACGGCTTTATTTAAAAAGAAATTATGTAGGTAAAGCCTGAAAAGAGAAATAAAAAACCTGCTCTGGGGGCGCCACATGAATATTTTTGTGTTTATGGCAATAATTTCCCTTATAAAATTAGTTCCCTTGAAACTCCGCAATATGGCAAGGTTTTTTATTTCTCTGGTCGGGCTTTACTTATAAGTTTATTACTTCTGCAAAAAACAACGTGAAAAAAGCAATGACACTGACTTACCTTCACTTTGAACTCTCCGCATTTCCACGTTCGCCAAGCAAATGAGCAGAGAGCGGTGTCTATCTCATATTTGTAGTTTCAGTATGAAAAACATGTCCTATTGTCTTCCGGTTGCACACAAACAATAGCTACCTATAAAGGAACACCTATTGCTGAGCGGCCACAGTCAATGGCCCTCGAGGTCCGCAATGAGATAAGCCGGTGAGTCTGCCTCACTCATATGAACCTTACTGTTTACAAACACATATTATATTGGTAAATATTGCGAAATAACTTGGATTTAATAACACGTGTAATATATTATTATAAACATCTGGCTTCGGTTACCCTTTGTCCGCTTTGAGATGACTCGGGGAATGCCTGCGGTCTGGGCTCGCATCCTCATCCGGCCGTATGTCGCAATCTGGACGATGTTATCATCAAGGTTTCTTCCCGATCATGGTCTAAGAAAACAAGGTCTAACCATTAGACCACGTGAGTGACACAAACCTACGTCATCTTGCGCTGTTCATCCTTGTCGAATGCGTGTTAATAGACAAGGATGAACAGCGCAAAATGACGTAGGCTTTTGTCAGTCACGTGGTCTAACGGTTAGACCTTGTTTTCTTAGACTATGTTCCCGATCAATATGGTAAGATCAGAAGGAATCTAAAAGCGTCAGTGGCCTAGTTACTAGGGCCGTTGAATTCCGATCGGAAGCTTGCAGGTTCAAGTCTCGGCACAAACCAAGATGTTTTCGATTTTCGAATTCATAATGTTCTATTCGACGCTCACAGTGAAGGAAAACATCGTGATGAAACCTCACACACCTGCGAAGTAATTCAAGGTTGTGTGTGAAGTTGACCAACCCGCACTGGGCCAGCGAGGTCGACTAAGGCCTATTCACCCTGACTTCAGGGCATATAGCTTAAGTAGAGATTCGAACCCGCATCTCCTTGGCTGTTCGGGCCACACAGGCAAACTACCTGTTGAAAAAGTAAAAACTATAATTATTAATATTGCTATGCACAAAACGATAAGTATTTCAAGGTGATAATTAATATCTTGTATAAAAAAAATACATTCCGAATGCACGTAGTGAAGTGTCCTCGGTTCCCATGGCCCTACGGTAACTCCATAGAAATAACATAATAATCACAATGTTGACGTGTTGGATGGAGCCTTTGACCACACTACTCGATTTTCTACCATCTTTCGCATCACTACATAGTACCTATAAAACAAAGTCGCTTTCTCTGTCTTATATTATATTACTAGCGACCCGCCCCGGCTCCGCATGGAAAAATGGTTATTGTGGGTTATCCTTAAGTATATTATGCATGTATTATAAATATAAACCTTCCTCTTGAATCACTCTATCTATTAAAAAAAACCGCATCAAAATCCGTTGCGTAGTTTCAAAGATTTAAGCATACATAGGGACATATGGACAGAAAGCGACTTTGTTTTATTTATACCATGTAGTGATGATAGAGCTAACTTATGAAAATGTTAGAATATTTTTAAATAATGTTTACGATAATAACTAACAGACCAAGGCCCACCTAACATCGTGTCCTACATGTCACTTGGTCTCTTGGGCTTGGCGTGAACAACGTGAAATGGGTACAGTCAGGAGCAGACCTAGCTGATCACTTTGTACTTATTTTGCACAGTTTTTATTCATTGAATTGTAGCGTCGAACGCGAAGTGGTTCGGGAGGCGCGGATTCGAGCCCGACAAGTGTAACTAAATTTTCTAATGGTGCAACCACATCTAACTCTCTCTCACACACGCGCAGTCAAGCTGGTAATATAGACTTTAAATATTGTATACAAGATAATAATAATAATATAATATAATATGTGGGGACACCTCACACACGGCCATCTGACCGGCCCTTTTTTTGCCCTGGGCGGGATTCGAACCCCCGACCCTGTGCTTTGTAGGCAGACATACTACGAACTAGGCTACGGGGCCGTCAAATTTAGTTTCGTTTAAAAATTGTAAAATTCGTTTTGATCCGATGCCGTGTATTTTATTGTTAATCCATTGGTACCCATTTCATTCCTGTCGATTCTGCGTTTTTAGTTCATTAATTTTTAGCTTTATATTTTTTATTTTTACCCTTTGATATTTTTTTATTATTCAACACTCTTTATGTAAATGTTGACAATTATCGTAATTTTTAAATTAAATATTATATCCTAATAACTGATCTTAACGTATCGTATCGTAAGTATTCTGTAAATATTGTGCTTTTATTAATTTGCAATCAGTAAAATATAAAAGCACACTGTTGTATCAAGAATCAAGTTGTGTGATCTGATCATACTTTGATAACTGAGTGTTTTATTGTCACGTATTTTAAGATCTTTAAAAACATTTTGTGTTCAAGGCACGTATGTGTTATGTAAAAAAGGGCTAACACAACAAATAGTGTATTTAGTCATTTTAACTACCAATTAATTTTATTCACTGTTATGTTTAGCAACATAATGAGCATGAATTTAATTTATGATGCTAATATTTATGTTAGTAAACATATTTTTATTGTTATGGAAATTTTTGAAGGATGTAGAAGGTTTCCTAAAATGATACATATTTTTATGTTTATTTTGCCACTATTTAGTCGTATGATTTTATTGCCCTTTGACGGATAACACCCCAAATACCAACTACACATAACACTGCTGTTAACGCGGGCGGAGCCGCCCGCGTTAACAGGTTTTCCCGTGGGAATGAGGCATTTTCCCGCGGTAAAAGGTAACTTATGTTACTCAGGGTCCAATGGTGAAAAATTTTTGAAATCGGTTCAATAGTTTTTGAGTTAATTCATTACAAATATACACACACAAAAAATTCAAATCTTTCATCTTTGTGATTACATAATAATATGATTTCCATAACAGAGCTTGAGAGACCCCCTACACTAGTTTTTGAGCATCGACATCGTGCGTCGTCGGTCAGGGATCGAGGGTCTAAATCTAAATGTAAATATGTCGTTCGTTTTGCTCACTTTTCACTGCACATTTCATACGTATAATAAAAAAATTAACATCCCTTACGAACAAAATTTAAGTTGAACCCTTCGGTTCATTTCATTATTACAAACTAAATTTTTAAAAACCCAGAAGAACCAGAAACCGACCCAACCTAATTCCAGAGGATCGATATTTCGCTATTTTAGTACTAATTCTCTTTGAGGGAAGTATTTATGTATTATTGTATTGTATTATTTAACAATCCCTACTACCTAACATTATAAATGCGAAAAGTAACTCAGTTTGTCTGCTACAGAACTGTTGGTGCTGAGGTAGAAGGACATAGACTTCCTTTTACCGCGGGACAATACATCACTCCTACAGGAAAACCTCTAAACGCGGGCGGAGCTGCGAGGCGGAAGTTAGTTTATTATAAACAATTCCCCCCCTCGTCAATATTGAAAAAATATATTACGTGCGTGTTAGGTTTGTATAGTTTTAATCAAAATTTCCGATTACCTGTTTGATAAGAACAGGTATTATGGTAAAGATGACATTGAACTCTCGCGAACCTGCGCCCGCGGCGATTACGGCGGTTCGGTTTAACCACTTGTAAGGCCGTTCGTTGTGCTTTAGTTCCGCCTACTCAGAAATGGGTAAACTGGGGTAAAGTGAGTTAAACAAAAAAAAATTGCGTCAAGACTGCCATAACTACCATGGGCACCTTCCTGGCTGGTAGTTTTTTAGACTTTCGTACTTCTGAAAGTAATAACGGAACCTTATAGGAACGATCCTATAAGGTTCCGTTTTGATACAGGAACGACTGTATCTGTCCGTTTGTCCGCCAGTTTCCTCTGAAACTATATTTTAGTCTTTATTGCAATAATAAATAGGTAACTAATATAAGTTAGTTTCATTGAATTTCCACAACATGACGAGGTTTTTTATTTTATCACGTATTTTAACGGGTCCTATCTCATTTATTATTTTGTTGATAAGGCTTTTAAAAAGTATCAATAAGAAATCTAGAGTGCCTCATACGATTTGTTAGATGGGTTCTGCCACAGAACATTTAAAAGAGGTCCTCTTTTAAATCCTCTTTTAAATGTTCTGTGGGTTCTGCGAAGAACGGTGACGTTTGTTGAGATTAATCAAAGAGTTTTGAAGAGCCAGCTTCTAAAGCGAAGCTGGCTCTTCAAAACTCTTTGAGATTAATGATTCCGTGTAGACTTGTGGTGCTCGCTAAGCCATTTTCTGCAGGTATTAAATTAACCCAACTGGTAAATGCTAAGATTATTTTCTATTTACACAAAAAAACTGATAATTAAAAATAATGGTTTAACTCAACTAAATTCAAATAAAAATTAAATCGTCAACATCTTCTTAATTTTTTTATCACGTTTGTTGAAGTTCAACCAATGCTAATATTTTCAAATTAAGCAAACAATTCATAACAGGTATTTATTTGTGCAAATTGGACAAATATTTGTCAAATAACATGAGTCACGTCTAATTTGCATCTATTAAATAAAATAAAAATAGAGGTTTATAAATATGATAATATAAAAGCACAACATAGCAAGTCTCGGTTCACAAGTTCCAGGCTTCCTCATCTCAGCTGTTTGACATTGAGTGCGATCCGAGCCGTGTTATTAGCCTCACTCAAGACCGACACGTTACTATCGGCCAACTTTTCGGCATGGCTTGACGTTTCGCAACATGGACCTGTGGAATTCCATCTTAGCCCACAGCGTTCTCATATGTTTAATCATAAGAAGTGCCCATAACGAAACAAGACACAAAAGGACATTTGACGTAAACTCTTTGGATCCAAGTGTGCGTTTGAACTCTGTACAGTTAATCGCGAAATATGGTTATCCTGTCGAGAAACATTCGGTGGTGACTGACGACGGTTATATAGTGAAATTATTCCGGATACCAAAGAAGGGACCTCCAGTTCTGTTAGTCCATGGTATCGGCGACAGTTCAGACAGTTGGCTGGTTTTGAGCCCGACGAATTCCCTCGCATATTTGCTCTCAGACGCCGGCTTCGATGTTTGGTTATACAACGCAAGAGGCAATAAATATAGCAAAAGGCATACCAGGAATCTTTCGAGCAAGCAGTACTGGAATTTCAGCTATGAGGAGATGGGCACCCAGGACCTACCCGCCTCTATAGATTATATTCTGAAAATGACGTCACAGCTGAAACTGGCGTACGTAGGGTTTTCCCAAGGGACTACGATATTCTTGGTGATGTGCAGTATGAGACCTGAATATAACAAGAAAATTAAACACGCCGTATTGTTGGCGCCGGTAGCTTGGGTCAGTCGTTTAAAATATCCTTTTATTGATATTTTAGTACCAAATTTAGCACAACTGACGGCCTTAGCGGAGAAGGTGGGATTGTACGAATTGTTTCCAAATAACCCAGTGCAGAATTTGTATCACGCTAAAGTGTGCAATGCGTCGAGCAGTGCGAAGATTTTGTGTGAGTTGGAATATTATGTCAGTTATGGATTAAAGAATATAAGTTTTTTGGAAAGTGACAAATTGCCAGTGATAGCTAGTCACATACCCGCTGGAGCATCAACCAAAACTTTCGTGCACTTCATGCAGGGCTACGCGTCGAAGAAATTCCAAAGGTATAATTACTATAAACCCTTTGAGAATAACTTGGCCTATCAATCTTCTGAACCACCAGTATACGATATATCTCTAGTCAGTGCTCCAGTGACTTTGATGGCAAGTGAAGTGGATTGGTACAGCACATTTGATGACGTCCAAATACTAAAGAATAGCTTGCCGAATATCGTCAACTATGTAATGTTGAATAAATCAATAGATTTTACCCACCTTGAGTTTGTTTACGGAGCTAGAGTAAAGACTATAGTTAACGAACCTGTAGTTAAATTGTTAAGAATTATTGAGTAAATAACAATAGAAGAGGCCTCGCTGTGTTTGTTTTGATTGTTTGGTTTCTAGTCTGCTAAAAGTGTGATCGAGTGTATGTTTGGCATAATTTTAGTCATAGATTATAAAAGTTCTACGAGTTTAAGATTAAATAAATTCATTTGTTATTTTGTTTATCCAATATATTATTATTTATTTATTCATTTATTTACTTTGTGTTTATATTATGGTGTTAGTAATACAAAAAGACTTATAAACTATGTTAGTATAAATATAAAATATTATATCCTCATTAGTTATGAAAAGTATTTGAAAATAAAACTACTTTTTCCTTTTACGAAGGTTTTTTTTTTTTCACTTAAAATAGAGTTGGTGAAGGTGGTGAAGATGGTGATGTTTTTTAGTCCGTAAGGTTAACAGCAGTTCACTCTAAACACGCGCTTTGCGATTCCGTTCCCTGTTTAACCCCTTACCGCATATAACGCCATATATGGCTTTAAAAGTTATATATTTTTTTAATACTTATTAAAATATAGTTTTTTCGCAACCAACGTTGAATTCCTATAAATAAAGTCTTTGTCTAACGGAACATAGTTTTTTCTGTCAATAGTAAGTGCAATCTGTCGAAATATTGAGGGTTATGTTCAGCGTGGCCGACCGTTGGAGTGCAATTAGTTAGTGCGAATTTTATAAATGTGAAAATACTAATAAAACGGTAAGTAAAAAAGTCTATAATTTCAAAACAGAATGTTTATATGTACTTGAATAAGAAATAGTTGTCGTTTTGGCAGTTTTCTTGTTTTTTGTCTGTTTTTGAGCCTTGTTTTGATATTGCCAAATTTGGCTTCGTATGCGTTTGGGTCAAAAAAATTTGGGTCATATGTGGCTTCGTATGCATTCAGATGACTTTTATTTTCTTTACAGCAATGAACCCTTCTCGCTTCTATGGTACTTCCAAGCATGTCAATCTATTCCGATAATATGCGTAAAGCAGGAAAAGTTGTGGGCAAAAAACATGGTCGTCAAACTAGCAATTAGGAACACCATCCTCAAGTCGAGCCGATATTCTAACCAGCCGAGTCGACAGTCCTTCATATCTGGTGGCCAAAAAACGTGGTTGTTCAACGTGCATCTAAGTCGGTACCCCAACAAGCCGAGGCAGGCGCTACTTCTACCAGCTTGCCGAGCTCGACTGTACCCAATAAAAAAGCACGAAAATCTCCAGCCAGGCATCAAGATCTACCACCAGGTTCTGTTCGTTCAGATAATGTGGACCATTTCCCCGAGTTGACGAAATCAAGTCGTCAAATTTGCCAGAACTGTTCGAAATTCCGTTTGTGTACCAAATGTGGGAAATTTAAAGTTAATTTATGTTACAAAGATAAAAGAAATTGTTACAAAGACTACCATGAAATATAATTTCATTTTTTTATTAATGCATACGAAGCCAAATATGGATCAGCAAAGTTTCACTGGAATGCATATAAAGCCATATATGGCTTCGTGTAGTAATTTCTAAAATAATTACACAATATTTTTTTTTCCTATTCATACTGTTTATATATAAAAAATAAAAGGTATTTTCAGTAAAAAAAATTTTTTTCTCCATATCCTTCATAATTCATGCAATAAGGGGTTAACAGTGCAAAGTCCAGTGTTCGGCTTGACCTGCTCTTAATTGTACGTTTAATTGGAAAATAGGTGGACCTTAGTTTGAGTAGATTAATTTTAGCTGGATCGATGCGATGCCTGTTTTAGCAAGCAAGCAGAGGCAAGCCTTCTAAACTACAGGCTTTCTGACAATATACTCGTATTTTCGTACAATTAATCTAACTAATGTTTGAATTTGTAACGTTTTTGTTTCTGGAACGTGATTTGAATTGTTTTATGACTGCTTTTTTAAATTGTGTGCTAAAATATAATAAGACTGAGATGTTAGTTAGAAGTGGACTCTAATAGGCTGTACTAGTATGTAGGTACTTATAGTTTGTTTGTCTGTATGAAATTTTTAACTACTTAATTGTATATGTATGTATAGTAACGTTTTAAAACATATAATCGGATTTTAAGTTAAAAAGATAAGTAAAAAAATCATCATATATACATATTATATAAATACAGTCACGCCTCTCTCCCGGAGGGGTAGGCAGAGACCACTTCTTTCTACTTGCTACGGTCCAAACATACTTCTTTCGCTTTACATTCGTGTACGTGTACATTCATTAATCTCATCATGCTTGCTCGTTGGTTAAGAGTACTCTTGACCTGACTTTTTGTCAGAACGTCCCCGATTTGATCCTGCAACGTTGGTCTTCCCCTTTCAATACCGCCTTCCACTCTCGCCTTATAAATCTGTTTAGTCAATCTCTCTTCACTCATTCTCTCCACATGACCAAACCAATTTAGCACCCCGTTCTCAATTCTCGCCACATCTTCTTTTACTCCACATTTTCCCTTATCACACTGTTCCTAATCCTATCACACTATTTTACACCAATCATACCTCTCAATCATCATACCGCTAGTATAAAGAGTACGTAGGTAGCACGAGTAGATACCTCTATACTCATATACTCCATGTTACTTTTTTACTCGATTAAAAAACGTGGTCCCTTATCCAGTATTTGTTCGTAATGATTCTGACAAAAACATGTGTTCATATAGGAAGCCACTGTAACCTATTTTTTCTGAAAAGCGAAGTTCATTAAACGATGAATGAAATCCAATCTGCGAGTGGGGCGTGCGCCGGGCATCATTCAATTTTCTCTTCTCTGTTCTCCCTGTTACATTTTTTCTAACATTTCATTTTTTGTAACTGACAAATCAATTTATACTTATCTTTTTATCCATCTAAGTATTACTTAAGTTTGTTATTGTTATCAGCTTAATATAAATGTTCTCTATCATCTCTATGGGAATTTTGGGTTTGCATAAGTCGAGTAATCCAGAACTTATATTTGTTAGCTATCTTTTAGTGTAATTAAACCCTTACTATTTGAATGGTGGCAAAAACCTTCTTTTTTTGCTTCGCTTCGCGCTGTCGTCCATGCGATTTTTTACGTCTCGTTTCGATCACAGATCGTTCCAAGTTTGTTTGCCATTTCGCCGCAGTTCGGACACGTTTCGCTAAAACTAGGTTCCGTTTGAAATAGTGAAATATTTGAAATAAAATATAGCCGATATCGCGTTTCCACGTGGCAGGCGGAAATAAAACTCGGCGCGCGTCGACAATCGACGCGAGACGCGCCGTAGATACAGAAGCCAGCACATGCGGCTGGACACTCGCGCTACAATATTCACCCCTATCGCTGCCGAATACGGGCGCTCTCAAGGTCAAAGTGTCCAGCCGCATGTGCCGGCTACTGTTCATCCCGGCTACTGTGTAAACTAGGACTCGCGGTTTCGCATCACATCACACAGGCTTGGATCTCAAATATTCACACGCATACAACAAAGGTATACAAACGAAATGATAGGAACTAATAAAAAATCAAGTTTTCGTAAATATTAAATTGCCTTCGATCGATTTTGATGTTTCGTGCTTCAGTCACAAAAATCATCATTAATTAGACTCTAGGTTAATTTTAGAATTTAAGTTATTATACGTTGTTGGGAGGTTTTCTTTTCCTATCATTGCGAGATTTTTATCATAACACCCAACTTCGAAAATATTTAAGTACGGTACCTGCTTATTAAAATCAATTCATTATACAGAATTAATCTCATTCAAATATGACCTTTTTAAATACTATTTTTATTATCAAGACCTAGATTAGCTAGAGCTAACCTAACCTAGACCTATATATTAAAACGATATTGCAATCCTTAAGTAAGTCTATACATAATATTACAGCATTTCAGACTAAAATGATAATAATTTAAATTTTAGATTTATCTTTGAATGCTAATTAAAAAAAAAGCGGAATTAGGTTTATATTATTATGATGATCTTGTCGAAATATATGAATGAACATTGTGGACAAAAAAATATGATTGCTGTTATTCTTTGCATAAATTACTTGCATACTTTCACATTGTTATGAATAATTTACCACTTGTACCTATGCTAGATAGCATAATAATTAAGGTCAACAACTTTAAAACACTATGAATAATAAACGCATTGCAAAAAAATATTTAATCGCCTCTTGTACTTGAAAATGGCAAGTATCTAAGTTGAACAACTTTTAACTCCGCCCTTCCTTGATAATTCAGTTCAATCAGGTTTTTAGGCATGCTTATATTTTTATAAGTTCTGAATTTGATTTAATGAAATATTGACCTATGCTCTAATAATCACTTATCACTTTAAAATGATGGTGTTGTTTCACCTTATGTGCCCTTATTTTTGTAAATTTATGAATCCCCTGGTACAACCAGTTGTTTAGAGCAAAACTATGGGAAGAAAAAAATTACCTTGGTTGACTAATGGGGTGAACCACGGGTTGAAAGGGGATTTGATGTTATTGTTCTCAGATAGAGTAGTTTTTTTTTCTTAGTTAAAATCACTAATAATTTTACTGTTTTAATGTTGGGTTGTCTCCATTTACGGTTGGTAACTAATATTACTGATAAGCATCTAGTAAATTGTACTTCTTATTATTATTAAGTCAAATAATTTTGTATTTATGAGACATTTAACAGGCTTCCCATTGGCTTCTCATATATTTTACGATAAACAGCAATTTAAAATCATATAATTTTATATTTCGTTACAGTACAGTTGACTTGACATATAAAAAAGATAAACTACATAGTATTTTAGACATCGCTACTTAGGCTATGCCGCTTATAAAAATATTCATATAAAACTAATTGATATATGAATGTTTCAATGCTAAATTAGTATAGCACATTTTTTAAACCACCTTTATTTTAAAGAAAAAGATCTCATTTGATTGCAGTTTATGTGATGAAAATATAATATTTGGTTTTGACATAGGTAATCATTGATAAAAAGTTAGTTGAAAATAAATAAATAAGTAGAAAGATACAGATAGAGAATGAAAAAAAAAAAGGATTATAATAAATGAGCAGGTAGCACGAAAATGATGCGTGACAGGTTTCCGAATTTGATCTTGAACATCGTTTCCGCTTCCGGTCCCAAATTCGCACTTATTGTATGGTTTCCGCAAACATGAAATAATAATGAGGATGTCAATGCGTATAAAAGTGCGTCAGACATTTATGATACGCCGTCCTTTAAAATTTGCGAAATTATGTATCAGTATAATTTAAAACATTGTAAATCTAAATATAGGTAAATCATGGGACAATGTTCAGTTAAACTACCTATGAACAGAAAATACGACATTGAAGTATATATTAAAATAATATAAACTCAAGCTTTTTATGAAAAAATCTGTTTAAAAACACGCATTTACCCAAAAAATGAGTTAAAAATAAGTTTTATAGAACTATATTCTTCTAATACATTAATGTAATACGTAAATGCTTCGTTTAATTCTTTATAATTATCGCTCAACTTGTGGACGTACAATTTGTACCAACACATGTACGTACGTACCTACCTCAATACTTATGTCTAGATAAAAAAAACTTTAACGACATAATAATATAACTAGCAGTAACAGACAATGACAGTTTGTGTTTGTTTGAGGCTTTTGCGCTTAGTACACCCGTAAATAATACAAGATAATGACAGTTTCGTTGCTCGGAAATTAAATTGTGATGAATATACCTATATCTTACCTGCAATAATTTAATTTAAATATTTTGACTGTCGCTAAGTAAGTAGGTACCCTGTTTTTAAATATACCTATATACACTTATGCTGGACATATGAATTTAATTAGGGAATACTCGTTTGTCCGGAGATACTTGACATAAATTCATTACGGCGCTTAACAATCGGGATCAGTTGGAGTGGAGGGGCTGTTGGGGCGAATCGGAGCATACGCGTTCATTACTCGCACAAAACAGAGAGCTGTCCACGCTGTATTGAGAGCGAGGTAATTCCAAGTCCGCGCCTGTGCGCGACACCGCGTCGCGTGTGTTTTTCATGAGGTTTTTCATGTGTGCGGCTCTGGCTGGTCTAAGCAAATGGTAAGAACGACGAGTAAACGAGTCTAAACGAGTTTCATTCATCCTATTACAGTAAAAATAATTAATACTTAATGTTAAGTGATAAATAATAATAATTTAAATAAAAAAATACCAGGATCTGAATTTATTTGTTGTTTGTGTCACTGTTTTGTTTGTTCTTGTAAATAATTACTTACTTATGACGGAGATGTCTAGACCTATTTTTAAATTCCCCAGAAAATTACCCAAGTAGGTACAATAACTTATTAGACAGAGTCTAGTAAAAATCTTATTCATCGCTCTAAAGTAAGTATATTTTTATCTTTTAGCCAGCTGTAATCACGCACATGGAAACGAGTTTTTTAATTTTTGGAAGTTCGGATGTTGATTGTTGAGCGCTCGGGGCGCTGCCTGTTTATTTTGCCCCGACCCACCCTCTACTCTATCTTCTAGTTTTTGACGCATGTACCGGGGTACGGTCAGCGCAGCTTTTCGATTTCAACTTACGTATTCGTTATTTTTAAGTTTTTGGTTAGGCAGGACGTAGACAATAGAAAATTGTATTGTTAAAGTTATCATTAGGTTTAATTTTAATCAAACGAGTTTCACATTACACATTTTACTAGACGTCTGTGATAGGGCTGTGTTTCTTTTCAGGAAATAAATAAATCATTTTGCCTAATCAATTATAAAAAATATATGGGTTTGAAATCGTGCTTGTTTGTATTTTTTCTATGGTTGTTCAATAATCGCAAATGAATATAACTACCTATCCATCTCTCTAAAATTAAATAGGTATTTACGTGAAGGATTAAATAACGTAAATACTTAGTAACGTATATTTACAGCACGGCCTTATTGTACAGCAGCGTATATTTTTCGTGATAGGAATTGTATTATATTTGTTTTTATTATAACTATTCTTGTTTTATTGCTATCAACTATTTCTACTCGAGGAAACAAGTGGTTTCCGCGCGATGGTTCACAAATATTGGAGCTTTGTCAGGTGGCTACATTTATTTGTACAAAATAGCTTCATATATTTTTTGTTACAGTCAAATAATTCTGGCTCCGTAACCAATACACAAAGCTAGCAAGAAATATGAAAGTGTGTCCGTTTGTCTTTGTATAATTGCTTATAGGAGGGTTGAAAAGTATAAGAGTGTTCCCATAGGAAAAGTTGGGAAACAATGACTTTGACGGGCTCGTAGACTAGATAGTACGTCTGCCTACGAAGCACAAGGTCGTGGGTTCGAATCCGACCCAGGGCAAACATTCGTGTGATGAGCACTTGGTTTTTGCCTTGTGTCTGGATGTTGTATATTTATATATGTATGTGTATTAGCTGTCTGACACCCATAGTACAGGCACTGCCTAGTTTGGGATCAGATAGCCGAGTGTGAGATGTCCCACATTTATTTATTTATTGAATATGGGCGTAGCTGGGAGGGCTCAGCTTCTATACTCGTATGATAGGTTATTATTTGTTACATATTGCCTCTAAGCTGAATACTTTGCACTTTACACCGTTCTAATATCTGTAAGTGTTCAGCTTAACTTGTACAGTAGGCATCACATGCGGCTGGACTTGTTGACCTTAAGAGCGCCCGTATTCTGTAGCAGCAGGGGCGTATTTCGTTAGGCGAAATGTCCAGCCGCATGTGCTGGTTTCTTTACTTGTCCGTATTTAATGTTATATTATAGTTTTACGTACTTAGTCCAGAGTTCTCCTTCGAAGTCTTGTCTTTTGCGGTACCTATGTAAATGTTTATATATAGCGCTTGTTACCACAATGTAAGTAACATACGTATGTCTCTTTGTAGATAGAGGATGAAGTGGGGCGGCAAATATGAGTGCTTGGTTATTCAACGGCTCTGCACCCAGCTCGGCTCAAACCCTCATTCTAATTTGCCTGACGCGATCATTCGGTCCAGCGGCCGTGTGAATCTTTCACCTAATTAACCCTTACAGCCCACTACGCCACTTCAAAGAAATATAAATATGGCCCCTTTTACATGCTAGCTAAGCCGAGGCTTGTAGCCTGGAGTGTTTAGTAGAGCGCGCTTACGTGGCTGTGTAGGTGATTATTTCTGCATACATGTGCTCCACAGGCGTTATACTTTTAATGTATCTTTTAGCGTCATTAAATTAGAGAATATAAGAATAAAATAGAATAGAATAGAATATTATACTTTATTGCACACAAAGACATTAAAACAAACTTTATACTTAATATGTAGCAAACAGGGTGTACATGTAAGCGGCCTTATTGTCAAAGTTAGCAATTTCTACTAAGCAAGTAAGCTCTTAATACGAGTATATTTATACATATTAAGTATACTAAAGTACTTACATACAGTTTGGATTATACATTTTTGATTATCATAAAATAAAATTTAATGGCGCATTTTGATCACAGTTTTCTCGTGGTTTTTACTTTAAATAATTTAGCAAGACTCAGTTCTATAAACATGTACTTTGAGCATACAAAAACGACAAATCCTATATAGTTTTGTTTGTATCATACATACTAAATTGATTTAATATTTTTTATGAGTAAAGTTCTATGTTAGTTTACCTACATTAGAAAAATCTTATCATAAAAAAGTAAGTGCTAGGCTAGTTTCACATAGTTTCAAAAAGTTGAAATAGTTTCAGAGAAAGCTCTTTATAGACCTACTTATCAAAAATTATTTTCATGTTTTATTTTTTAACTAGCGACCCGCCCCGGCTCCGCACGGGAAAATGGTTATTGTGGGTTATCCTTCAGTATATTATGCATGTATTATACATATAAACCTTCCTCTTGAATCACTCTATCTATTAAAAAAAAACCGCATCAAAATCCGTTGCGTAGTTTTAAAGATTTAAGCGTACAAAGGGAGGGACATAGGGACATAGGGACGGAGAAAGCGACTTTATTTTATACTATGTAGTGATAGTGATTTACTGTTTTTGTGCCATAAAATAGTTTTACTAATTTACGTTCAGTTTTGAACAAATCCTTTTGTGTGGCCCGTCAGACTATTGGACATCGACTAATTGTTTTAAAAGCTTTCGAACTGACGTCAGATAACCACTTTATATAATGATAAAAGTTTGCATCGGCCGTCGGTGCGAAAACGCCCAAAGCGATAGTGAAATTAATATTGTTTTAAAATTGATAATGCATCGATAAAATAAAAGTAAGTATAATCTATATAATAAAACTGTAGAGGTCGAAAATCTGTACATAGAAAATTAGCTTAAAATCCAGTCAGGGGATATAAGAAGTGATAATATATATTATAACATATATGATTTTTTATTTTTTTTTTGTTTCTCTGTTTGTCGGTTTGTCTGTTTGTACGGGCTAAAATCCGAAACTACTGGACCGATTTAAATAAAATTTTGTATGATGGTACCTTATATCCCCAGTCAACAACTTAGATACTTTTCATCCCGGAGAGTTAAAGATTTTCCGTGGAATAATTAAAAAACTATAGTAACTTACATACTGCTCAGTACATTGTACGGGCTAATCTTCGAAACTACTGGACTAATTTAAATGAAATTTTGCATGGTGGTACCTTGTATCTCCAGTCTACATCTTTGATACGTTTTACTACGGGAAAGTATCAAATACTACGGGAAACTGTGCACGGAAAAGTAAAAAAATAACGCGGGCGTAGCCGCGGGCGGACAGCTAGTCATTTGATAATCGCGGAAATTGGTCGTGGCTTTTGTTTATGTCAATAATCCATAAGATAGTCAGATATTAATTACGACATTTACGACACAGTTAAGGGCTCGCACCCACTCGGCCTGCTTCAAATCGGCTCGAACAATAATACCAGCTCATAGTAGCCCCTCTAACATGCCCGGTCCGCACGTGACAGACATAATTTTGTCGTGCGTATTCTCTTATCCTATTGGAGGATATTTCAATATGGCGGGTTTCTCGCGCCATCCAATATGCACTGTAAGCACAAGTATGCACAATACCGCGATCTCGTCACCACGAGCAATCAGTGTCAAAACACTACTAAAGCTTTTATATCTGCTTACTATTGGCACAAAGGCGGCGCAGTGACACGCGTGCTCCATATATCCCAAAAATTTTTTTACTCTATGAATAACAGTCATATAAAGACCAAAACCAATTTCCGTAATTAATAATTGATTTAGAGGTACCTAATTTCAACTCATCAGTCGAATTATTTTGTCTGATGGATGATGAAGATCAGGTTCTTACTTACACCCTCTCCATACGAGTTCAACTCGCACTTGACTGTTTGTTTCCGTAAGGAACTCTATGACATTGCTAGCTAGCTATATTTTCCCACCATTTGACATAGATACTAGCGTCACGGATGCGATTATGTGTGGAAGCCATAATCTCGCTCTAACACCTGCAAGAGACCACTATGTGCAAAATATGCATTTCAACTTTTTTTAAGCACCGATACAACGCGTTTCCAAGCAGCATAAATTCAACATACATTGAAGTATGACTTCAGTGTACATATTGAATTTGCGATTACAAAGGGGCATGCTACAATGAACATGAAAGCTTTTGTTGAGAGTCGGCTGCGCAGTGTGGCATGGTAAAGGTTCGATGAGTGTGTAAGCGATCGGTCGCGCTGAGAGCGCGGGGGCTCGTCGCGTAAGCATGTTCATGAATTATTAACAGGGCCACGACTGCCGATCAAGTCTACTCTCTACTGGATTATTCCAGTTTTTAAATGCTTTAACACCTCGGAGAAACGCTTCTCCGTTTGAAACCAAATAAGAATGCGGAATCATTTGAAAAAGAGCAAGAAGCCTGTGATGTTTTTTGAAAACGGGACTTAATAAAAAAAAAAGGAAGTTTTTTTATTTATAAAAAAGCAAATCGTGAGTGCGATGTGCAAAGTTGTAGCGTTCTATAGACGTATAAAGTAGTCCGTTGGTCAAAGTGAGTAATGGGATTTTACGTCTGATTGGTTTAGTTTTGTAAGTTTTAGTTTGACATTTACGTTTCAAAGCTTCTGAGCCATCAAATCTGCATTTCATTTATATTATATTATTATATTATCATAGTTTTCAGCAAATTTCGACGTCGTCGGTTGATTAAGACCAATGTGGTCACTGTCTTGTAGTTGATTTAACGCTCTACCCATAAAAGTACATTTTACTATTTTTAAATCGAAGCGAAAAATGAGGGTCAGGGACTCGAACCCGTAGCTACTTGGCTATCCAGACGCACTACCAACAGACATTACATACCCACTTGTACATTTTAGCTGGAAGAAACTAACCCCATAGCCCCCTTCAGATAACAATGCCCGTACCGCCGCGAGCGGGGACGCGGTCAAAATCAAAATCAAAATCAAAATCAAAACTAATAATAAATCAGAGATGAAGGCCCTCAGGCGTCGTCTCCTTCCCGATGTTTTTCCGTATCAACGCGCTAGGCCTAGGTTCGAGGCTCCCTCGAGCCGCCCCTAGACGCGTTGGTACATGACTGCTCTGGGGTAGAGCAATCCGCTCCCCCGCAAGTCCGGTGAAGCTTGATTCGTCGTACTTTTTCGACACAAGCATAGGGGAAAAAAACTCTAGGCCAACAGGAATACACCAGCTCTGCAACCTTTATTATTGAGATCGCTTTGAGCCGAAGTGGGAGTTAAATATATCTTTTTGTGTCAAACCGGAGCGGCAGCGGCGGCGCGGCGCGGCACGGAGGCAACGATCGAGCAGTTTTATTAATCTCGACCGCTTTAATGGGCCCTGACAAGATTTAACTAAGTGTCTACGGGACTACGAGGGCTGTTCGTGTGAGCACTTAATTTGAAAGGCGGAGTTACAAGTACTTAGAATCAAGGGTAATATTGTGGCTGGTGTTCTTGTGACTCAGGGTGTTCTTGTGACTCAATTAGGTACGTTAAGTGGATTTTGATTTTCGGCCAGCAGAAAATTGCTTCTTTTACGAAAAAAGATATTAATTTATTGTTACAGAGGTTAAAGGGAAAATTTAAATGTTGGTTTTAAAAATAAAGCCTTTGACATATGTACTAATAATACAAATTATATTATAATGATGTAAGATAAAGATAAAGATAAAGATATTTATTTGCTTAAAACATGGTAGTCATAACAGTTGGTAAAGATTTCAAACAGGAACAGTCATGTTTTGCTTACAATAGATTAGCATGCAAATGTCTAAGTAAGTAGTCGATTTGACAAAAATAAAATTACTATAAAGTTACCAATACAAGGTCAAAGAAAAGAATATCAAAAGTAGGTAGGTATGTCAAAACAAAAGTATGTCAGTTGTTTATTAATTCTTTGACGTCATAAAAATTTTTTTCACATAACCATTTATACAAGTTTGTCTTAAATTGCCTAATGTTTGTATTTTTTAATTCATTAGGTATTTTGTTATATATCCGGATACCCATTGCCAAATAACTTTTATCATACTTCATAGTTTTAGGAACACATTCAAAAGCAAGCCTATAAAGATCTCTCTGAGCTCGGGGGTTCATTTCACATGCCCTACTGTACAGATTATTATTATTTTTTATAAATACACATATTTCAAGTATATACAGAGAAGCCAAGGGTAATAAACCAAGTTTCTTGAAAAGTGGTTTGCATGACTCATAAGGAGGGATTCCACATATTGCTCTAATGCATTTTTTCTGGGCTACAAATGCTCTACTAATATGAGTACTATTTCCCCAGAAAATAAGTCCATATCTTAGAATAGATTCAATGTAAGCATGATACGACATTAAGGCAGTTTTTTGGTTAGTAACATTTTTTATTATGTATTATAATATAATATACCTTAAGCTAGTTCTTTGAGAGCGCGACCATAAAACAAAAGTTTCAATATTATAAAAACCATAAAAATACCAATTAATTGATTGAGTCTTAGGTATCAATTTGTTAATATTTCTTAAAAGCTTTTATTTATACAAATTTTGAGTTCAACCATTTCGTCTTCGACTAGAATTAATAGGTACCTAAATAAATATTTAATCCGGTAAATATAATTTATAGTGGCACGCACGTACAAATTACAATGTGATCAATAATGCAACACGAACAAACAAACTCGCGGCTCAACTGCACCAAACTGATCAACAATGTCTGAATAGTTAAAGTAGTTAAACGTTTACATTGCAACTTAGAAATCACTTATCTTACATAGTTAATGGCAGATTAAATTACGAATTCGGAGGTACTAAAGTACAGTCTGTCTCATAATAGGGTGGAGATGGAGGCCCTGGCTTGACATTAGATGCTTACTTATCGCGTGGGTTCGAGGTTAAACTACCTCACAAATCCTGGTGTCAGAATTATTGAGCCGCCTTTGACTGCAAACATGGCTCATTTATTGTGCTGCCAAGCGTGTCCCAACAGCTGCACACGCGAGAACCTTTACAATGCTACGGACAATGCCATAGCCGTGGCGGAGTATTGGTCCTCTTATATCTAGTCGCCGAATCAACACGAAAAGAAGAAGGAAAAGACTGCAACCATAGCTTTTGTAATGAATACATGCGAAAATTGTAGCCGGAATCAACGGATATAAGTGCCTTCCGAGGCACGGAATCATCTTTCTTTTCGGACAGATGAGCCGGCATATCCTAACCAAACTGGACAAGTCTCACAAAGTGATATTTTCTCGACGAGTGCTAAATGATGGGATTCAAACTTGGGAATTCTGTAACGTTAGGTGAGATTTTGACCACTTGACCAAGAAAGCTGTCAGATGGCGCTGTCAATCTAGTAGAACGTAAGCAATGTGGAAAAACAATCAACTCCGATAACCATTTGATACTAAACGAACGCATTCATATCCGTGCTTACGGTTCATACTCGATTAGGCGTACTCTATCCCTCCCAGAAAATTTTCTATTTATACTCTAAGGTTTTGAGGTGTGAGGTTAATCTATCAGTCAGCTGATATACCTATACTGCATACATTTTTATAGATAAATATAAACTTATATAAATGTACAACGTCGAAGCACAAGGTAAACGCAAGTGCTCATCATACGAGTGTGTGCCTTGGGCGGGGTCGATTCCGCGATACTCTACTTTAAAGGCAGGCATAGAGTCGTGAAATAAATTCCATGACATAAGTTTGGCAGGTGACAATTGCTCACTAGACTGACTCTACCAAGGTAGCAGAAGGTACCAGGAGTATTATAATTGCCGGGAACTCGATAGCATAGAGCCACGGTTTAACTGCAAGCAGCTGTGTCTCGAGAGTTGTAAACGTTCACTTTATCGCTAAACTGTTATTCTTGTCGCTGCAAAAGAACTTTATATTGCGCTTAATATTCTGTCAGATTGGGTAGAAAAGAAAGCTTGTATTTGTACTAAAAATGTTATCTTCTGGGTTTTTTTATTTCTGTACCTATCTTTTATGTTTAAAACATTTTATGTCAAGTCAATTGTATAAAGAAAACATTTTTTTAAAGAAAAACATCGTGATTACTCGTGATAAAATTCTAAGTACGAGTGGGTATATACCTAGGTATGAATTCGATTTTGCACCTGTGTTCCGGAGGGCGAGATATTATTTTTGCGTTGTTCTATCTATTTATTTTATTTACTATATATTACAACTTTTCCTTAAAAACTAATCAAGTCCCACAAAACTGCATAACAAATTGTCTGTAAAATCTAATAATTTTAATATATTTTCTTATACATATCTATTTCGTGACATAGATAAGTTATTAATAGAAAATGGTAAGCTGTATTATTAAACCCGTCACGGGACGCCTGGCTGATGTGGAACATCGAAATTACATATTTAGTGCATGTCATATCATACTGCACTAAATAATTACGATTTTCGATCGAAAAGAACAGATTACGACAGGAATCAGATCAGACCCCGTAACATGCAGTGCTATGACAAAAGTTTGTCGCACATTTAACTGTCAAAAAACCCGCCATATTGAAATATCCTCCAATAGGATAAGAGAATACGCACGACCAAATTACGTCTGTCACGCGTGGACCGGGAATGTTAGAGGGACCTCTCGCCTGACCTTGCTTATAGATGTTTCACATCAAAAGTAATTAAAAAAACCTTACTATTCTAGTTTATGGTATGGTAGTTTCAGTTACTTTCATTTCTGTGTAGTGTGTAGGTATTTTAGGAACTTACTATGTAGTACAACGGCACTTAACCGTGCTGCTTACCTTACGTTGAGTACAATTTGTTTTAGTCGCCGAACTTCGCATTTATTACGCAGTAGAGACGGGACCCTGTGATTTTGTTGTGAGTTCCATGTAAAAGACTATCGTTGATTGATGATAAACTTCTCCGCCCACGTTAACAGTTTTCCCGTGGGAATAAGGAGGTTTTCCGCGGTAAGAGGTATCCTATGTTCTTCCTTAAGGTCTATTTTATCTTTGTACCAAGTTAAATTTCATTCGGTTCAGTAGTCGCGGAGTCCATTTGATGCAAACAAAAAATCAAATCTTTTCACTTTAAGTTTATATTATTAAGGGGATAGAAATATGTAATGGCTACGTCTGTTTTTAGATTTTTACAATAGGTATATTAGGAAATAATCATTATGTCTGCAAGATTTTTAGGGGACCTTAAATCCCCTACTTTTGGTTAGTAAGAGGATAGCGGGTGTATCCAACATTTCATTGAAATCGTTTAAAAATATACTGTTCCAAAAGCATCTTTGAAGGCCAATAAATTTGCCAACGATTTTAATTTAAGAGCGACACAAAGCGGGCCCGTACAAAGGAGACTTTAATTTACGTTGTAATAGGTACCTTTACCTTCGTAATAATTTCATGGAAATTTTAATAGGCGGCGTGTAAAGGTTTTAGTGGTAGTGCTAGCGGAAACACTGTATTATGTGGAAATGATGATTAAAGTTAATTAACTTGTGGAACTCAACATGAAAATGTAACGACATGTCCTGAAATTTATACGTATTTTAATCCCAGTCCATTTTTGAACAAAAATATTATAGAGTAGTCAATGAATGTAACAAACTATCTAAGGAAGTTGTCTCAGCACCAGATTAAAAAAAACAGTCGACAAATACATCGAATTGGGAAAGAGTAGGTACATGACCCATGCAAACTGAATACACTGCTTGCCTGAGTTAAGAATCACTACATAGTATAAAATAAAGTCGCTTTCTCCGTCCCTATGTCCCTATGTCCCTTTGTACGCTTAAATCTTTAAAACTACGCAACGGATTTTGATGCGGTTTTTTTTAATAGATAGAGTGATTCAAGAGGAAGGTTTATATGTATAATACATGCATAATATACTGAAGGATAACCCACAATAACCATTTTCCCGTGCGGAGCCGGGGCGGGTCGCTAGTATAATATAATTTAACAAAAATTGGAAAAACTATCAACGGCACAGTTTTCTTATTTTATACAATCGCAATTTAATACGTATTTTAACCCCAGGCCATTTTTAGACCAAATATCGGAAAATCTATCAACGACACAGTTTTCTTATTTTATACAATGGCAATTGAATAATTTATCTTTCAAAATAAATTAGAATCTCGCCGGTATTTCTTACAAATTAAAGAATATTTTAGAGTCCACAGAAACAGTAAGGGCCGTTGTTGTGGTCGTTTACTTCCATTCGGAAGTTCACGAGCTCAAGGCTCGGCACATACCAATCTGTTTTCGATTTTCAAATTCATATGTACGTTTATTCAACGTTCTTAAGGTGCGCAAAGACGACGAGAATCTGGAAAAACTGATCGTAGCTGGGAACACCAAAGGTAAACAATCACGCGGTCGTTCACCAACCAGATAGACCGATCAAGTGAAAGACTCGTCGTCTTCCAAGTTGTACACGGTCGTAAGAGACGCGCTGGACAGGAACCGGTGGAGGCAGATCATCCGCTCCAGACTCAACCCTGATGCTGACCATGATCCTTAGACCTGGGCCTGGTGTCCTGAAATACAGACTCGTCTAGTTTAGGCACCAGTCTCCCGCAATTTAAATTGTAATTACTTTAACATAAGTCCATGTATGTTGTTAACAAATTGTGTGGAGAAAATAAACAATTATTATTATTATTATTATTAGACATGAGAAGCCGAACTCAGAGAGAGAGACGGTCAAGGAAATCATCGTAAAGAAACCTGCACAGAACGGTAAAGTAATTCAAGTGAAGTTAACCAACACACACTGTACCAGCGTGGTCGACTAAGGCCTGTTCACGCTGATTTCAGGGTAGGCTCGAGCCCCTCGGTGGGGGATATGAACTGTTAACGAACGAAAGAATATTTTAAATGAAATGCGGTAAATATAATTCGAGCAATATTAGCTTTTGCCTCATTTTGTGGAGTTCATCTCATTGTCGGTGATCTAGGAGTGGAGTCACGTACGAGCGGCGCCCGCTTCGATACCAAACACATCGGTACACACGACTAATACGGTTATTTACATTGTTTGTTTGTTGCCTGCACTCTGCTTTGTACCTGATTCCAATTTCACAAATGAGAGAATTTATATTATATTGGTTTGTTATTTAAAATTCAAACGCTTTTTACTTTGTTTTTCTTTTTCGTAGCTTGGAAAATATTGAGTTACTATGCTCTTTAAAACGGTTGTTTTCATAACTATTAAGATTTAAAACGGGATATCACGGGGGACCACGGTAAATATCCCGTTTTAAATCTTAATAATATTGAGTTACTGTTTTATATTTACGAGGGCTTGCTCCCTGAAATTATACAAAAGTATTTAAAAACCTGGATTAAGATGTCATGTGCTTGGTCAGTTTTCAGCCGTGTGGTTCCTGACTCAACTGTAAAACCAAGAACAACTGTGATCCCCAATCCGTTTCCTCACCGTGGGGTTTATTTGTGGCAAGTCATCCCGAATCAAATGAGAGGTCTTTGTCCAGCCTTAGAAGCTGTAGGCTCTATAGTAAGTACACAGTACTGATAAAAAAGAAAAATAAATAAGAGGCAATAAAGCAGTTTGAAGAGTCACCATTTACATTTCAATTCAATATCGAGCAAAACACGTAAATTATCACACTCGGGTGAACATTGAAAATAGACTAGGAGGAGTAAGCGAGCTTTATCCAATAATAATTATCACTTGAGTCGGTCTATTTGCTCGAGTCGGCGGGGCGTCGCGCGATCACCAACTCTATTTCTGAATTGCTCGCCTCGTCGTCGTGACTAGCGTTTCAAGTCCGATGAAGCTTGATTGGTCGTACTTTTTCGACACAAGCATAGGTCAATAAAAAAATAAATAAAAAAGAAGACTAGCGTTTTAAAATTTTAAATAGCTTGATTGTAACGATAGTATAGATCACTGTGACAAAAGACTATCTTACATTCGTAGACCACCTTCGAGTTTTTTTTTCCTTAGCCATCTTTATTTGATTTTATTTAACTGTGATAGGCTGTGAGAAACCCGTTAAATTTAAATTTCCTCCAATAGCAAGAGTATACACGATAAAACTACGTCTTGTCACTCATGCTCAGCTGGAAACGTTTGGTAGAATAAACGTCAAGCTCTAACGTCTACGATCCAAAATATTGTTGTATACGCTGACAACGACACGGTTCGTAATATACGAGTGAATCAGAAATAGAGCTCCTGATATTGAATATGGATAAAGTGAATTATATTCGGAGTGGCGGCCGGCCCGGCTAGCGCGAATCCAACTCACAGATAAGAAGATTACTTACAACTTATAATTGGTTCTCGCTATTCAAACGGAAAAAATACAGATTCCACGTTTTGATTCTGATAATGATCGCAATTTTCTTTTTAATGAATTCTGAAATTGTATTTGGGTTCTGTTAAACCAGTGACAGTCTGGGGTGGGTTAGGTAAGAAAGTGATTTCATTATTCAAGGCATACGTATGTTTATCTAATGCTACTATGGTGAAGGAGCACGTCATAATTATATCTGTACAATCCGGGAAGATATTTAATGGACATCGAATTGAGTGAAAACCATGTGTGTGTTTTCAAGGTGTTTTTTTCTATTATGATATGAATAATTGTGATAAAAGAATGCATTTATTTGATACTTACCGAGAATCGATATCAGAAGTGGGATTAGAACTCAGTTTATTAATTATTCAAGTTTAGAACAAGTGTTAGTGTAAAACAATTTATTTAAGCGGTAGAGTGATATTTTGAATAAAATGAAGAGCTATATGATAATACTATCTTATAAAAAAGCAAACAAAAGGAAGCCTGTAAAAAGTATTCCTTCAGTATTGCAATAATACTCACTTATGCAAGTATCGAACAGTATCCATTCAAGAGAACGTGCAGCCTTATTATCGGCAACCTACTTTCCTCTATAGAGCTGCACAACAAAGGACTCCACTCACCAGCTAAGAATTAAATTGCGTCTTTCACATTTGCATGCAAAAACGCGGTAAACATGAAAAGGCAAGCCTCTAGCATGTTGGCCGGTAACGCAATTAGCGCCGCCCGCGCCGGCGTCCGGCAATCTGAAGCCAATTCAATCAACATCGGGTTTTAACTTCGTTTATACTACCTACCTATGTCATGGGGACTGACTTTGTATGTCGTAGGGGCCCTTTATACATACCTACCAACAATTTTGCAAGTTACGAAGACCCGCTTGCATGTCTGCATGGGGCGCCTAATTTTTATTGCGTTGCTGTGTTTGGGTCGATATTTCGATGCCATATTCAACGTTAAAGTTAGGTAGCCCTGCTATGATTCCGGGAAGCAGCCGAATAGGTGATAATCGAAAATTTACATTAGGTGCTGTTTTTTTAAATCTCTCTTACAAATCTACTTCAATATTTTCGATTAATGGTAGATATAAAATACTTGATGTCTACTGATTATTAAACTGTTTATTATCTGTGTAGTGAAAATTTGTCTGCACATTTAATACAGTCAATTGGGGATAAATGAAACAAATCCCCATCTGTCTCCAATCAGGGGAAAAACGTATACGTATCTACGCTTTGGGTTCAGCAGAATACCTACTTAATTTTTACTATACATTCAAAATACAGTTGTAGTTCGGCATAAATAGAACTGCAATCATTCGTCATAATCGAAAAGCAGTCGACCAGTCCTAATGCAGTTATGCAGATTTCATTGGAGATGCATCGAAATTATCAATTTTCCTAGAATTATATTGGTTATTTGCAAGTTTGTATTTGCATTCAACAAGGGTCGCTGGGCATCCTTTGCGATTCCCGATAGCGTTGTTAAAAGAAAAAATATAAGTTACGCTATTAACAATTTTTAGGGTAGTAGGAGAAAATGACGTCCCTCGAAGTTGACCTACCTAGAATATGACTAACCTAGAAAATGACGTACAAAGAATATGACGTGCCTCTAAATTGACTATCTGAGAATTGACCAACATCGCCTAAAGGGGGTCGTAGGGTTACAATTAAATAAAAAACGGAGCGTACAAACCAAAAATTCTATTTTGGAATATACAATTCCAAGTTTAAAAAAAAAAACCGGTCCAGTGCGAGTTGAACTCAGCTATAGAGGGTTTAGTACAAATAAAATTCTTCATCATCAGCCGAAACAACTGGACTGATCGAGTTTAAATTTGGTGCACGTATGCAAATCCGTGACCCAGACGAACTAGTGACTTAAATAATACAAACACGGATGCCACATTTTGTGTGGTAAATTAGACTTCGAAAACAAAAGGTTTTGCAGACTATACTGTGTGGCATATCAATCAAATAAAAGAACTTGTAAGGATAATGTTATTAAATGACGCTACATAGCGCCGTTGAAACTGGCCGGATTCACCGCAGATTTAAAATTATTTCGTTGACCAACCGACGACAGACTTTATGACACAAAAGCTAAACATAAAACTACCCTTGAAGATCGCTGATATTGCCGCTAAAAGTCGGACAGGCGACCCCTGCGGTGAGTCCTATTCGCCGGACCGACATTATCGGGCGCGGCAAATTTTCTACAATCTCTGTCCTTTGTGCGGGCGAGTGCTCATGACATGTCAATTACGATATCCTGTAAGCTCGTAAGCTGTCGTTGATGTAGATTGCACACTTTGTACAATGTCGTGTGTGTAGCCACGCCCTGGAAATAGTTTTGCGGGTCCGTTTATTGACCACGTTTCCTATTTATATTCTGCGTGTTTCGGAAGACTTTATTTTTTGTGTAAACATCGAGCTGGCGTATGTAAGTTTATTTGGGTTTATATATAAAAAAATAAATACAAAATAGATAGCGCATTTTTTCTCCTTAAGATAACCGGCTAACCTCTTTTGGACGAATGACAACACATTAGGTCAATAGGTCCAGTAAAAATAAGACTACAAAACTCTTAATTAGCGTGGATTGTAAAAGCAGTGCAAGAAACAAACAGACTAATTGAAAATTTTTGTTTACATGAAAGAAGTTAAAAAAGCGAGCAATGTCAATAGCTGCTGAAAATTCCTTACTTTTAAGTACATCCTTAAAATTATACTAATAATATACATTATGGTTTCACTCAGTTCCGTCTAACATTCAACACCCGTTCACTCCCTCGAACAACGACTAAAAATTTCCATTCATAACAGCGGGTTCGTGAGTATGTGACAGGTGACAGCTGACAGTTGACACGTCCGGCGCCCGCGACCGCCGCGCATTGAATGACACGTTATTTCCTCGGAGCGACGCGAGCGCCACCATCGCCCCAGCGGCGCTTTCCGGAAATCACTAGAGCACACCACTTTACCTATTCAGACACTTTTCCATTTTCTGTACGTAGCTCTTTTCCTGCTACTTTCAAATATTTATTTACGATAGCGACACAGTGTGTGGAGTAGGATGTTCTGGGAAATCGAATGCTTTCAATATACCGAGTATATAAATACACAATCTGTTATACTAATTCACAAATATAATTCAAATAGCAATTTAAAGTATGCTACATAATTTTTTTACACATTAAACTTGCAATTAAATAATAATAAAGTAGATAAGTTTCAATGAATACAGAATAACTCGTTTAGAACTGCTACGGCGTAGCAAGTCGCTACGTAATTGCTACGAAGAGGTCTGCCTGTATTATGAACCTGTAATTCTAACGGCATTTTGTATTGTTTAAGATAAGTGTAAGTATTATTATTAGTTATGATTCGTCCCCGAAGAGAGGCACAATGAGTTAGAGCTATAAAGTATAAATTAATAAAAATAGTAAAAAATTTCAGTACACTGAATCAATCCATAGATTCATTGTCCCTTTACACAATTTCAGAGCATTTATGAAAATGCTATTTATGAAAATAGCAATTTTACAAAGCTTCAAAATGAACATGCCTTCATAAAAATGAATAAATTTAATAACATTTTGACCACCCCGCTTCAGCGTAGAATGATTCCACCTTTACACAATGTTACAATCCTTTCATATTAAAGTAATTTTACGGAGTTACGGCTAAACATACCTACAATAATACTACACTAACGGCCCCGCTACACTACCCACGACCCCTGAATGCTTATTAACGGTTCTATAAGTAGTGATTAGCTGGTAATCCGGCGGGCTTGCCCTTTGCCTCATTAATCTAATGCCTGCCTTGTAATATAAGAACTCCCCTAAGAGACTGCTTGTTCCATACCACTGGAAAAAATAATACAATTATATTTATGTTCTTACAATACAAAATACTTTATTGACACCTTAGAGCAACGCCGGCCTTCCGTTCCGGTAGGAAAACCCGCGTTGCTCGAAGATTGAC
Organism: Teleiodes luculella; assembly: GCA_948473455.1. Lineage (NCBI taxonomy): Eukaryota > Metazoa > Arthropoda > Insecta > Lepidoptera > Gelechiidae > Teleiodes > Teleiodes luculella. The sequence continues at coordinate 11,513,884 of OX419589.1, forward strand.
ACAAAAAAACACACAAGAAAACAATTGAAAAAATACATACAAGAGTCAAAAGTGGTCAAAAGGCGGCCTTGTTCTTATAGACTGGGCTCCGGTCGCAGAAATCCTTACCTCATAAGATTCATTGCTAGACGCACAATGCAGTGAAAGATAATGTTGCCGAGTAGGGGTATTTATATTGTTTTCTTCCCTAAACCTGGCAGGACAATGTTTATTTTTCAGCTGAAAACCCTAAATTTTGCTCAAATTTACATCATAAGATTTCAATTCAAAATGATAATGCAGTGAAAGATATTCCTTCCTAGATGGGGTATTTCGTAAGTTGGTTCCCCTCACCCTGGCAGGGACCGCAGTAGGCCGCCTCAAAGTAGGCGAAAAATGTCGATGTCTTACCTCATCCGATTTCAAGCTGAAACTAATGCAGGACGATAGTTTGAGAAGTGCCATTTATGAAAATATAACGATATCTGCCAGAATCCTGACCGAACCTTGTCATCGGAAGCCCCAAAGATAACACCTAAAATCTTTGAACGGCTGAAAATTGATGTATTTGCAAAAACATACTGAAAAATCCTTTATGCCGTGAAAGATACGCTTGTGTAGATGTGAATTTATATAAGTTTCCTCATCCCGACCCTTGCAAATTCCGCAGACAGCTGCTTCCGAGGAGACACAAATTACGTTACTTATCTCATCAGATTACAAGATAAAACTTATGCAGGATTATAGCTCGAGATGTGCCATTAATGAAAATATCAGGTTGAATGCGAGCAGTCTGGAAGAACTTTGTCATCAGCCTCTTCAAAACTAAAGAAATTCTTCGGTTGGGCAAAAATGTTTGTATTCGCCACTTATTGGCGTCTTAATCCTCCGTAGTAGAATAATAAAATGCGCTCTTCACATTTCAGAGGGTTCAGGTTCGAGTCCTGGTAGGGCACTGTTGGAAATATAACACGGTGAGTATAATTTCCACAGTTAAAGGTGTAAGTAATCATCCAAATTTACTTATAAGTATCAAAAAGAATGATGATACCCTGCTTCGGATGATAAGTAAAATCGTTAATGCTGGCTATAATCTAGAAAGTTGTTTTCAATATGTCGACTGCCATAATGGCGATCTCTATATTTTTGTATTTTTTTACCGACCACGTCGACTATGGAGATAATTCTGACATTTAACTACTGTAGTTAAATGTCAGAATTATCTCCATGTAACAGATGATAGAACTTTAGATGATATCTGAAGTTGGTAGGAGAATACAGCTTGGATGGGCCGCAGTTAAAACACGTTTTCCATTCTAAAGTACCGCAGTGACTGAAAACAAAGGTCTTCAACCGGTATAATATACTGTGCGAGATAAAAAATGCCAGAAAAACCTGGACGCAAAAAGAGACTTTGATACGTTAGCTCAAAGTAGCAAATTCTGCAGACAGCTTCTTCCAAGGAGACATAAATTACGTAACTTATCTCATCAGATTACAAGATAAAACTTATGCAGGATGATAGCTCGAGATGTGCCTTTGAAGTAAATATCAGGTTCACTGCAAGCAGTCTGGAAGAACCTTGTCTTCAGCCTCCTCAAAGATAAATAAAATCTTCGGTTGACCAAAAATGCATGTATTCGCTACTTATTGGTATCTTAATCCTCATATTACTTAGAAAGGATGATGTGTCAGACTAAACGTCCCCCCAAAAAACAAAAACTAATAAAATCGACCAACAGATTTAAAATGTATCTCAGTACATGCGTCTTATCTATGTGATTACTTTTTACTATGGCGATATCTTTCAAAGACGCGGGATATTGCGAGAAAAAAATCGTTTTGTCTTAATATTGATACCCAAAATAATAGATTGTAAGCATTCAATTGGGCACTGGACATTTATAGGCTAATGAATATTTATATTGTATTGTATTCTATTAAAATAATAATTTTATTTTACATGTCAAAAATAATATAAGTCATACAAATCTAATGCTAGGCTAATGATAAACAATAATTATCTGTTTAACTGTAAGTACATGGTACTCCTACGTAGATAGACATTTTTTGGTGAATATTTAGTAGTTTTTAGAGTGCATTTATATACTTATCATTCTAATAAGAGACTTTGATATTGTTAGTAATTGATAACATGTTTGTAAGTGAAGAATTATTGAAAAAAATATATTTTTTTTTCAAATCCTAAACTGGTTACGAGCCTTTCTAGAGATCCATAAGAACCTATTGACATATACAACAAGATCTGTTGGAAGGGGGGGGGGGGGGGCGGGGCTTATATAAAATTGGTCATCATCCTTTGCTCCGTAGTAGAGAAATAAAATGCTCTCTTCACATTTCTTCTGATATGGTTCGTGTTACGACTACCTCCAGTCGCCGTGGCGGGTAGTTGACTACAAATTTTTAACGGTCGGTAATAATTTCAAAAATAAAATGATCGCCATCCTGGGAGTCGACATACAGAAAACAACTCTTTGAATTATATCCAGGACTAACGGCTTTACGTGCCTTCCGAAACAAAGAATCATCATTATTTTCTACATTCAGTTGGATGATTTCACCTTTAACGTACAAACCAAACTGGGGAAATTTTAATATACTCACCGTGATATATTTCAGATAGTGCCCTACCGGGACTCGAACCTGAACCCTCTGAAATGTGAAGAGAGCATTTTATTATTCTACTACGGAGGATTAAGACGCCAATAAGTGGCGAATACAGACATTTTTGCCCAACCGAAGAATTTCTTTAGTTTTGAGGAGGCTGATGACAAGGTTCTTCCAGGCTGCTCGCATTCAACCTGGTATTTTCATTAAAGGCACATCTCGAGCTATAATCCTGCATAACTTTTATCTTGTAATCTGATGAGATAAGTAACGTAATTTGTGACTTCTCGAAAGAAGTTGTCTGCAGAATTTGCCAGGGTCAGGATAAGGAAACTTATATAAATTCACATCTACACAAGCGTATCTTTCACGGCATAAAGGATTTTTCAGTATGTTTTTGCAAATACATCAATTTTCAGCCGTTCAAAGATTTTAGGTGTTATCTTAGAGGCTTTCGATGACAAGGTTCGGTCAGGATTCTGGCAGATATCGTTATATTTTCATAAATGGCACTTCTCAAACTATCGTCCTGCATTAGTTTCAGCTTGAAATCGGATGAGGTAAGACATCGACATTTTTCGCCTACTTTGAGGCGGCCTACTGCGGTCCCTGCCAGGGTGAGGGGAACCAACTTACGAAATACCCCATCTAGGAAGGAATATCTTTCACTGCATTACCATTTTGAATTGAAATCTTATGATGTAAATTTGAGCAAAATTTAGGGTTTTCAGCTGAAAAATAAACAATGTCCTGCCAGGTTTAGGGAAGAAAACAATATAAATACCCCTACTCGGCAACATTATCTTTCACTGCATTGTGCGTCTAAAAGTGTATCTTATGAGGTAAGGATTACTGCGACCGGAGCCCAGTCTATTAGTCATCAGTTTGCAGCGCATAATAAATAAAGAAATTTATTTCACACATCGCTATCTGACCCTAAACTAGGCAGAGCCTGTGCTATGGGTGTCAGACAGCTGATATACATACGTATATAAATACATGACTCATCACACGAATGTTTGTCCTGGGCCTGGGTGGGATTCGAACCCGCGACCCTGTGCCTAGCGGTACCTTCTTGTTCTTATGTTTGTAGCTAGAATTCCCTCATCATTATGTTTAAAGAAAAGGCACGAAAATGCCATTTACCATGTGTTCTACGCCCGTAAAGCAAGCGATATTCAAAATGGCGTACATATCGGGCAACATGATGGTTGTATGTCCACACGCTCAGCCTGCGCCGAGCAGATAAGTCACGCGAACGTCACTTCGCTTAACTCGCGCACTGACGTCACATGCTGGATTACACCAGCGCCTGATGAAATTATACTCAAATGACACCAATCTGTATTTGCCTAGTTCATAATTATTAATTCAAATCAAAAGTAACATATCCCTGTGGATTGTTTTTCTTTTATTAAGGCTTATTTTGATTTGAGTTGATGCGACCATTTTATGATGTCCTTGTTAGGTTGATAAATTGTCAATAAAGGCAAGTAATAAAAGTCAGTCAAATTGATTCTAGAATATACTTATTTTTTATTATTTCTTTACTTATATTTAGTTAATATAAAACATATTAGCAAAAAAAGAATTTTTTTCAGAAGCCTTATTTTATTTTATTTATGAATAATGCTTAAAATTTAAAAACGTATCATATATTCACTTTCACAAAGATTCCCTTGTCAGACTCAGACCATTATGTTAATCATTCAGTGCTTATATTACACATATGGTAGAGTTACTAATTAGACACGTACAGTACAGTTTAAATTAAAATATGCGGTGGTGAGCATTAGTCGAGGTGGAAAAGCTCAATTATGTCGGACCGGATGTGAAAAATTAATGTGTACCGTAATGGCGGCCGCCGCTTCCGGTGGCGGAGAGCGATCGGCGGTCGCCGTTCGCAGTCGCCGCGTCGCGCGACCAAATTATACGTCGCTGGTATGTGTTGCCGTGTCGTATGTACACACAGCCTCTTATTATACCTAACTAGCTTTCCACTGCGGAAACATACTTAGATGCAATTGGTAGTTTATCAGTCAATTAGCTTCCCTCCGCGACTTCGCCGCCGTTAACAGTTTTTCCCGTGGGAATGAGGTAAAAGGTACCCTATGTTACTCGGAGTCAATGTAGATTTTTAATGGTGAAAGAATTTTTGAAATCGGCACAGTAGTTTTTGAGTTTTTTCATTGCAAACATACACACACACACAGACATAAACATACAAATATATATTATATAGAAAAAACCAGTAGGCTTAAATACACTATCCATCTAAAAAGAAACTTTTAAATAGAAAGACCACTAGTCTGGTTACTCTGGTCACTACACGACATCTTTTTTTTTTCAATGACAATACCGGAATAAATTACATGTTAAATTTAATGTAAAATAAAATAAATAAGTGTTAAATAAATTACAATATTACAAATGATACGAATCAAGCACAGGAAAAAATTTACAAAAAGACAAAGGAAATTTAGGACGAGACTATTCAATTAAGAGATAAAAACTTAAATAAGTAAGTGCTTATCTCCTCATTTAAGTAGGTTGAGGAGGAAAGGGAGCGGAGAAATCAGAAAACTCTTACAATGGGTATTAATTAGTCGATTACCGCTCAAGCTCGCCCCCTGGGGATGGGTTTCACTGACTCTACTTATCCCATAGATAGATTCTATACTGTGAGGATACGTAGATGTTTGAACTTTTCGATGAATCATCATCGTTGTCAACAGTCATCTATCTATTTAGTTATATTGTGTTGTCAGAAGAAGATATATGTCCATGGGAATAAAGGGTGCTTGAGTTGGCTATTAATTTAATTTATTAAAATGCATTTTACCTATAACATTAAATATTTAAAAAATATATTTTTTACAAGATGCGACGGTTGTGGAGCTTCTTCGGCGAGCTCTTTTCCACAAAAGACTGCACATTTTGCTTTGCTGAATTCGCCACTTATTTGACTTTAACTAGGTGATGTAAAATGTACAAAAGATAAAATGAATGATTTGAGATTTATTTATCACTAATAAATGTGTGATTAGAAAGTTCGAAAAATGAGTCCGACAAAAATTGTTTCATGTATTCTGTGTGACTGTTTTTGACGAATGATCCAACCGTCCGAAATGACAAGATGTGAGGCTCTTGTCTCACACCCTCCGTGCAATAAAGCTAATAAAAGTAGAAAGAGATATTTGGATACAACTCCTTATAGACTAATCTTTTATTTAGAGGATACACACTTATATTGTGTGATAACGTTTACGTAATATTTTGTTCATGATATTACAATAATGCTGGAGTAATTTTAAATATTCAAAGTTATGATCGAAAAGCTTTTCAATTTCCTCTGATACTTTGTAATAGTCGTAAGTTCTTCAAAGGACACAATCTCTTTAAGCGACAAATTTTCCTGAAGCCATGCATAAATTTACGCGGTACATTTTCTTTGTAGTAGTTTTTGACTTCGTAATTTTTTTTCAATACTTATAAAAATAGAATGTGACAATCTTAAATTTGAGTGAAGTATTTTATTTAAAATTTTATGTAACGAAAATTAAAAAGCTTCATAAAATACATCAGAATAATTTTATTTATTCAATGTTCTCTAATTGAAACCCATGTTGTTCATTCTAATTAAATTGAATCTAGTTGAGCATGAAGAGTAGGGTAGTCTAATCCTAAATTGATAAACGCTCGTACATACCTAAACAGATGTGAGTTATCTGAGATGAAAGAAATCACTTCGATTAGAAAACAGTACCCTCTTCCCAAGTTCACCGTATCGCTGTCATCTGCAAACAAAGTCGTTGAATCAACTCGGCGGTGTTGGCATTGCGGTCACGCGCAGCGCGTATCCTTCCTGTTATGCGCCAAATTGATATTTTTCAAATAAACCCTACTCCTTGTCGCTCCTTGGATAGAAGTATTGAAAAATATAATAAAGAAGTACTATTATTTTCTTCTGTGATATGATAAAGGACACAAAAATATATGATATTATGGAAATAAATCTTAGGCAATAAGTATTAGTTAGTCAAAGCTCAGTTTTTGACACTTACTAGTATGTTACTGGCTTTTTTTGTTCAGTTTGTCGTTATCTTATTCAGACTATTTCTGTATAAATCGCCTTCTCTTTTCCCTATCCTTCTCATTCTACTTTATAATTTTGTTCTTTCAGTATATTCTGTTAAGTGCAGTACTTTTTCAAAATCTTTCCTTATAAAAGCAAATACGTATGGACTATTTAACTAGAAGGCTCGAACAGACACATGTTTTTGTGGAAGATTCAATATTATCGTGGCCTTACGTAATGTTTGTTGTTGCCAAACAAACTTATGGAGTTAAAGGGAACAACCCTCAGATTTATCTGCTCTTAGCTGCCTCTTTGCAAACCAACTCTTCCACTTGGAGAGGTAGATAATATTATTAGTAGGGTCAATGTTGGCTGCGGTTTTGGTTGGAATTCGTAGAACGTACAGTACTCAAGATTATCGAATACTCGGAATAAGATCTTTTACTTTGAAAACGATACGAAGGGTCGTGTAAAAAAGCAAATGTATTTCTTTTGTATTATAAGTAGGACGGATAAGCGGAATTCATAGTTGTAGCACAGAATGTAGTATAGCAGGAACCTTGTGTGTGCATCTATACTAGTTTGAGCTCCTGACTCCCTGTACCAAATTTTATGTACCTATATAACTAACTGGGCAACTTTTTAAGTCTCTTTGTAACCTAAACTAGTAATATTTATGTGGGAGTGAAATAAATAATTATTTATTTATTGATTATTATTATCATCATTATTATTATTAAACTAATTTATAATAACGAGGAAATATTTTATTGTTTGTTTGTTTGCATGGAATAGGCTCCGAAAGTACTCAACCGATTTTAATGAAACTTAGCACAATGACAGAATAGACCTTGGGAAAGAACATAGGCTTTACTGCGGGAAAATTCCTCTTTCCTACGGATAAAGCTGCTAACGGGGGCGGAGCCGCGGTGGGAAGCCAATTGACTGATAAACTAATTGCATCAAATTATGTTAAAATCACACTATTGTAAAATACAAGAGGGAAAAACTTCTTTATCTACTGGTCAACCGATGACGTTGTTTGTTTGTTAAGTACCTAGTTATTTATTGACTTGTGTAAAAGAAAAACGACAAGGTCAGTGAACGCGATACGGTTTGAAGATATTGTCTAATCGGCTGGATAAAATGCTTTATACGAAATACTCGTAGATTTGGCAAATAAAAAAATGTATTACCAACTATCTTACGTTAAACGTTTTTAAGGGTCGAATTTCGATCACTTGAGGACCAACTAGCTTAAATAAAAATTAAAAAGGATTTTAAAAATTATTACAGACTAGCTTCCCGCGGCGGCGTTACAAGTCAGCCTATATACGAGTATGTTCTTATCTTTTTGCCAACTCCGCCCACTTTCACAATTTTTCCCGTGGGAATGAAAAAAATTCTCGTGGTAAATTGTGGCCTATATTCTTTCTAAAGATCTATTTTATCTTTGTGCCAAGTTTCACCAAAATCGGTTCAGTAGTTTCTGAGCCTATTCAATTATTAGGAATATTTTAGGTATTTATTTACACCTTGGGTTACATTATTGAAGTTTTAGTAAAGATCTCTATTTTTTTAAATAAAATATAGCCTATCTTACTCAAGGATTATGTAGTTTCTCAACTGTAAAATAATTTTCGAAATCGGTTCAGTAGTTTCGGAGCCTATTCGATGCAAACAAACAATCAAACCTTTCCTCTTTATTATATTACTATAGACTATTAAATTAATAATATTATATTCTGTTAGGTTTGTTATCGGTCTTACACCTGAGTGTTCACTTTATGTTTGATCGGGGCCCAATCACGCGTGAGGCCGCGTCGGCGGCGGCCAATGAGATACCGGCACCATTGTCACTGTTTTGTGCCGATAGAGCACCCAATCAATTGGATATTATAGGTAAATCTCTGCGCCTATCCACATTGAATAACCTTTAGGGTTCCGTACTTCAAAAACAAAACGTTGGGTTTCCTCTAATATGGTTGAGCCCGGCGATGGCTGGCCCATACGTCAAACCCGTGAACGTGGTGCTGCTTGGGGGGACTGTTCTGCTCTAGTCGATTGCCGGTTGTTTTATTGGTTATATAGTTTAGTTTTTCTACTTTGACTGGTTGCCTTCTTCAAATTGCATATTTTCGTTTGCACTCTTTGTTATATATTAATCAAATTGTATAAAAAAATAATCTTGTAAAATATTTTGAAAAGATGCAACGCCTGTGGAGTTTCTTCCGGCGAGTTCTTCTCCACAGAAGACAGCCAAATTGTGAACTCGCCTCGACGTCGAAAAGTGATTTGTAAAATCTTACTTCGAATAAAACATATTTCATTTCATTTCAAAACGTGGATCTCTCGATCACTCGTGTGTCTGTCTGTCCGTCTGACAGCGCCAATTCTCCGAAACTTCTAGACCTATTAAGATGAAAGGACATGGCTTTTTTTGGTCTTTTATTCACAGAAAAATCTAACCACTATAATATAGAAAAAATATATAGATTCTAGACATAAAACTGAGTCCACATGTCCAGTTGTGGAATTTAAGTGCCCCCCATTTAGGAGATATTAATTTTTTTCAATGTGAAAAAGTTGTCCACTCAGCAAGTCTATAAAACGCACCTGCCACTACCTATCTCTTTCTAACACCTAGCTAAGGCTACTCTTGTCTTCTCTTTCTTACAAAATAGTTACTAAACCGCGAAAACGATTTATTCTGTATTCAAAACTTCAAAAATGAGCATAGCATGTGCTGTAAATGTCTCGCATAATGTCACTGAAAATCGTTTTCGCGGTTTAGTTAACTATTTTAATAACCTTGTAAGAAAGAGAAGACAAGAGTAGCCTTAGCTAGGTGTTAGAAAGAGATAGGTAGTGGCAGGTGCGTTTTATAGACTTGCTGAGTGTACAACTTTTTCACATTGAAAAAAATTAATATCTCCTAAATGGGGGGCACTTAAATTCCACAACTGGACATGTGGACTCAGTTTTATGTCTAGAATCTATATATTTTTTCTATATAGTGGTTAGATTTTTCTGTGAATAAAAGACCGGGCCCCATACGATTTTTTTCCTGTCCTTTGGTACACGTATTTGAATGTGTGATCCAAAGACTTGAAGTGTAACATTTTAAATAATGAATTTTAATCATGAAGGCCATTTTCGGGTACAGCCTTCATGGTCGAGTGGTCAAAAGCTCGCCTCGTTAAGGAGGTTCCGGGTTCAAATCCCGGTTGGGACTTGTCCAACAAATATCACTTTGTAAGACTTTCCTCAGTTTGATTAGGACATTGCAGGCTGAATCACCTGATTGTCCGAAAATAAAGATGATTCCGTTTTCGGAAGGCACGTAAAGCCGTTGGTCCCGGCTACTATCTACGGATGTAGTCGTTATTGGAGCCATGTCGGAAGCCTAAGGCAGTTCTATAATTCCGACACCAGGGTTTGTGAGGTAGGTTAACCTCGAACACCACACGATAAGCAAGCAAGAAACTATCTATAAATCACCCACCCATAATATTCGCTAACTGACTAAAGCGAGAACCCCTATTACATTTTGATGTAGAAAGTAATTTGGTAAAGTATCTAACAGTTATTTAGATTCTTGGAGACGACGTTATTGATCGAGAAGTACTTACTTCATAATTCAAGACTCTTAGTCCTTGATGGTAAAGCAGAGGTCCTTTCCCATCTATTTTTGTCCGTTGTCTGGCAATTTATGTAATACTATAAGCTTTCCGCCGCGGCTCCGCCCGCGTTTACACATTTTTTCGTGAGAATGATGAATTTCCCCTCGGTAAAAGGTAGCCTATATTCGTTCTCAAGGTCTTTTTTATCTTTGTTCCAAGTTTCATCAGAATCGATTCAGGCAGTTTCGGAGCCTATTCATATCTTAAGAATATTTTAGATATTGTAACCTTGGGTTACATTATTGGAGTTTTAGTAAGGATTCCTATTTTTTTAAATATAATATAGCAAAATTACCCGAAGATAGCATAAATTCCGAACAGTGGAAGAATTTTTGAAACCGGTTCTTTTATTTTAAATCTTTTCTCTTTATACTAATATTAAAATAGAAAATCTTGTGAATGGTTCATCATTTTACATTATGATATAATTTGTATTAGTTATCAAGATAGAGAGCAGTGGAACAAAAAGAGGTATTTAAATTAACGAACAAAAATATTTGTACTCAAGGGTCTAGATTTCTAGCCGTAACTTAACGTTGCCTGTTAAGTGAACTTTAAAACAACAACTTGGCAAGTAATTTAGTAAATGTATATAGTAAAAAAATATAAGGATGCCGACATATTCTCCTTCACTCGCAACAGGTTTATTACACACATTCTCCTTCTCCAGAGTACACACACAATTAAATTGTGAGTATTATATATATATACACACACACACGCCTACAGACATCACACATACATAGTTTCACTTTATTTACATTCTTTTATATCAACGCATGATTTCACTTGCACTTGATAAGCTACCAACAATTGTAATTAGACTTCGTAATTGGCTTTTTAAGTTTGTAATTTATTTGCGTTGGTTGTGAAGTTTACTTATTTGAATAAATAAATAAATATACGAAGTCATGTCGTAAATAAAGGAGAGCCAGAGGTCCAGACCTATCCTACAGGCATCGAGCGTCCCATGAATTTAGATTGCAAGTTGATTCCAAACTCAGAATTCATTCCGATATTCGAACTATTCGATTCGGCAATAACACACACACGACCTCACACACGATTTGTTATAGAATACATAGTTTAGAATTTCAGGCACCAAACTAGAATAGAATTTAGCTTCTTTGCTTAGGAGAAACGCAGTAATGAGAAATCTATCTCTACGGGGGCAACACACTAGAAATCAAAACCCGTAAGATACTTGAAAACGTCATATTATTATACCATTAATTAACGTGAAAAATTGAAAACTCACAAAAAGTTTTTGGATAAAAAAATTCTTACAATAAGAGCCACCGCTCTTATAATCACCATGTTTTCACATGCAATTATAAAAAAACAGTGCAATCTACGCGGCAAATCGATCTTTGATTGTCTCTTTTTATTTTCAAAACAGTAAGAAGGACGTATACGCCTATAGACTTTTCGAATTAGTGCATTATTTTTCTATACTATCTATACTTTTATACTAATAATAAAAGGAGGAAAGATTTGATTGTTTATTTGCATTGAACAGGCTCCGATACTACTGAACCGATTTCAAATGATGAAACTTGGTACAAATATAAAATAGACCTTGGATAAGAAGATAGGTCGCTACCCCAGCCGAATAAAGCAGCAATATAAAAAAGTAAATTTTACAGGGCGAATTAAATACGTTCAAATCCTGTTTACTGAGCCCGTGATGCATCGATTTTAATGTATAGCATACCAAAATAAGCAGAAAAAAATCAGGTAAATATTATAAAAAAAGATATTTAATAGTACTTTTAATATAAAAGATATAATAAAAAAACATATTAAATTTATATTCTTTTACAATTTCGGTTTGAGGTCGTGGTGTAACAAATTAGTACGGCTTTATTCGGTGGAACTCAATACGATTTCTGTAACGCAAGGCGTAGGTTACGATACTCAGCTTCTTGTTGTAGTGCTACGCATTGAAGTTTTACTGCTTTATTCGCCTATTTTTATGTGCAAAAGGTTCAAGTATGAAACGTTTACATTATCTTGAATAGTTTTACTATTTGTAGTATTGTACAAATACATCACAGAAAAAATTACACATTTGTATCAAATAATAATATTTTTTTAATTTAATTAGTTTCTTTGTAGAAAATAATGTGTTGAACAAACTATTATTATGAGATTAAAGATAAAAATTAGATATATTTGCTAGTCGCTTTGACTATAATAAAAAAGCACAGTAGAACTGATATTTTTAATCATGAAAATTACTATAGACTTTCAGCTTTTTTATACGAATAACACTTATTTTGGTCATTAAATTTAATAATTAGATCAATGTGAATTAATGGCCTTTTCCGTCGATGACATCATAGATGATTCAAACAGTAGATGTAGTGAGGAAACTTTACAGGTAATTGTTTAAATCTATTCGGGGGCGACAAGATCCACACGCACTGTGGATATTTATTTTCTAAAAAAGGTGCTGCGTATTGTATTTAGATAATGTAGCAAACAAGGATTTGTCGTCCACTTTACACCCCTTCATTGTACTCTTACTCTAAAAGTCCCTATACTATAAAAAAAAATTCCATTCTCCCGCGTCTTTTGCAAACGCGGTCTTGTACCGTTTGGCACAATCTAAAGCCCAGCATTGGTCTCCCCACATCCCTCTTCTCGTCTCTTATGGCATCAAGAAGCACAGGTCAGACGGGAAGGTCCAGGAGAAGGACACTAGCCATCCACCCCTTCATTGTACTCTTACTCTAAAAGTCCCTATACTATAAAAAAAAATTCCATTCTCCCGCGTCTTTTGCAAACGCGGTCTTGTACCGTTTGGCACAATCTAAAGCCCAGCATTGGTCTCCCCACATCCCTCTTCTCGTCTCTTATGGCATCAAGAAGCACAGGTCAGACGGGAAGGTCCAGGAGAAGGACACTAGCCATCGTTAAAGTTTTATGCTTGAGCGATACTGTGAAGCTGGGCAACTTATTTCCAGAACCCAAGTAACATTTCGCAAGTGTTAGTCGAAGATGTTGAGTGGAAGGTGTGAGTCAACGTTCATCTTTTGCGTACGATGATCGAGGTTAGGCTACGGCTTCGTGCAAAATGTATGCTTTAGACGGGACACAAGTCTGAATACCATAAAATTTGTCTTTCTTGTGAGATGTTATTATTCCATGCTTTTGTATCTTTGAATGCCAAATATCGTCACCGCGTTTTCTATACGGGTATCGATCGCTATATCAGCAAAGATTGTAAGTCACGGTCGACCCTAGGTAGCAATACTTGAGAAAAACTTCTAATGATGCGTCTCCCAGTGATATTACCAGTGGTTCTGTGCATCCCTGTATTAGCTAGCACGATGGTGTTTTCTCACAGTAGTATTTGGATTTGAGAAGTGTGACGTTGTACAGCTTCCCGTCGACCCTCGTGTAGAGATGAATACTTTATTGGATGTTACCGAAAGCCACGTTTAACACCAATGACAAGAAGACAACAGAACTGAGTTGGAGGCATTAGGCAGCTTGACAAACACTTCAGCGTATCTCGAACTGATTAGATATGTCTACGTCAAAGATTTTATATTACAACTGACTACACAACTATCTTTTCTAAAACTTATAAAAGTCCTCTGCTTGCTTTTTGTAAAGCCTTATTCAGCAACACGAACACCATGCACAGAGGTAATCATGCTCTGTACATTTCTTAGGCTGCAAAAGCGAAGGCTGAACGAATACAATTCCTAGTTCTGAATGGGTCACCTGATTCCGCGCCCCAGACTAGACGCGCACCAGACGCGTTGGCAAAAGAAACGACGATAAGACGCCTGCAAGTTCAAGAAAATCTGACACTAAGAATGATTGTCGGCTGTGGGAGCATTAAACTTTGTGCAAAACTCCATCATAATGCGGGATCTAGAACACGAGGATTTGAATGCCTTCATCACTCGCCTGGCAGATACGATGTACTAAAGAGCAGACCAGTCCTCTTTTGAACACATTCGCGGGATGGCCCCACTACACAGCAACCCACCAGATACAAGAGCCAAGGCTCTCCCCAAATAGCTGCTACCGGCAAGAAGCGTCGGAGAGGAAAGCACTGAATCACAGATGAAAACATCACAACCCAATAATGGCCACAGTTCCACCATCCAAATAGCAACACCGGTAGTGCCGATATCCCGTGACTGGACTGTCTATTTATTTAAATGATCCCTGTCTTCTTTAATGCCTGTGTCATTACCGCTAAGTTTCCCCATATCTGCAGATCCCTAGTGCTGGTTTACTTTCGAGCAAAGTTGTTACTTCGCCCAGATTGTGTGGTCTTTTTAACATTCCTGGCATTAGAATTTTTAGGGAAACGAAAGATGAACAAGTGAATTGTCATCATGTCATTAAGAGTTACTTGATTTTACTTGCATCTTCTATAGAATTTAAGGAAGATCGGACTTAGTGTTTGGTCTTGCTGGCCAAACAGTTAATTTTTATCGAAAATTTGATAAAACCATGGTTGTTATCATGGCTAACTCATAACAACATTATGCCGTAAAATACTATAACGTTTTTTAAAATATGTAATTATTTAGGTATTAGACTACTACACATAAATTGTGCAATAGGATTAGTTGCAAAAAAGCTTACTTCAAAGGCCATTAATAATTTTGGCCGAAAAAAGCAGTAAATGATGTGTACGTAACTCTTTTTTTTGGTATCTTGATGCAATGTATTATAATGTTTATATTCTCCCCAATTCTTTCAAACCTTTTTTATGTACAAATTCATATTTTCCTCAATAAAATATGCCCCATAAGGCATAAAATTACAAAAAAAATCACAGAGATGGAGCTGAATATGAGGAATCCGAAAATGAAATAAAAATAAAAAGGCAGTAATAGCACTTTGCTGCTTTATTCGGCTGGGGTAGCGAGGTTACCTTTTACCGCGGAAGAAACCCTTATTCTCACGGGAAAAACTGTTAACGCGGGCGGAGAGCCTAGTAACCAATACTACAATAAAAGTGAAGAATCGGCGTGTCTGTACATTGATTTCAAAAAACTGATTTTAGGTGATAAAGAGAGTGTAGCTGAAGATAAAAACACAAGTTTTGAAAAAAAAATATCGTCTGTCTGTTTGTAAACGCTAATCTCTGACCGTTGGACCGATTTAAAATGAAATTTTGCATGGTGGTACCTTATATGCCCGGTCAACATCTTCGATACCTTTACCACGGGAAATAAAATAAAACAAAAACAACGCGGTCGTAGCCGTGGGCGGACAGCTATATAGTTTATAATATTACTATCGTTATTATTTATATAACTTGTTTATATAACTATACTACAACTACTATAACATACATTTTCACGTAGTTCTGCCGTGACCCTGATCGGTGTAACCCGGTCGAAAAATCGGTAAGCTCAATATAAAACTAAATCGTGGAGAAAACCCGTGAAAATGTGTGTTATTGCAATTAACAACCGCGAAAATGAAAGAATGTTCATACTACGAGTACTACTACATTTGGCACTTTGGGATCCGCCCTGCCGGTTTCATGCCGCACGGAAAGCTATATACCCGGAATCCATATTATCAGAGTACGTGCGAGATCCACCATCTCTGCTCGTTTTCTCAAAGCGCGTCGAGCTCACTTTACGAAAGACGCCCGTTCCACAGCTTCCCTTACAGTTATATGAAAGGGTATCATTCATTTTGGACCAAAAAAGTAAAAGTGCCGGCCAGCAGAAAAAAGTATAACTTTCGGGTAGAACACACAATTCCTGTATTCCTTTACTATGACACTAATCCTGTGCACCCCATGGTTGTATTGTTAGAAGCTATTAATTAAATAATAAAAATGTTATTATAAAAGTAAGTATTATTTTGACGCATGTCACAGCGCAAATAGTCATAATGTATTGAATATATTATATTTCTTTATTTTATGTAGTTTAACTTTTTTATTATTATTATAATAGGTGCCCACTTCGATTAAGTATGTATTTGATTAATATAATTAAAAAATATATTATGAAAGTATTATTATAATGCATAAAAATGATCATTCATCAAATTTTTTTTGTTTATTATTACAAAAAAAAAGTAAAAAAAAATATAAAGAAAATGTAAAAAAAAAAGTAAAGAAATATAGAAACTACCACGTGTTCTATCCGATATACACGAAAATACACTTTTTTCCTTGGCCGGCATTTTCAGTTTTTTGGTCCAACATTGTATGAAACGTGAATGATGTCCTGATATTTACATTTTATTACGCGCCAATTTCTTGTTTTTTACATGCCGAATAAAGACAAATAAATGTCGTACTTTATTGATATTTTGTTATTAATTGGGCATGTCAAACATGAATGTCTCTATCTTTTTCTAACGTAACGTATTCAAAGATGTGTGATAGAGTTAAAAGAAAACCCCGTCTCCCGCTTCCACCTACCCCCTCTGAGCGGCCGCATAGGTTTGGATACAAAATTAGGATGATTACTACTCCATCTGGGCGCGTAAAATTTTTTTTTCCTTCATGTTTACATTGCTTTAATAAATATACCAATTTTTACAAGCTATTATTTTTTCTAGTATTATGTATTACACTAATATTATACACCGTGCTTTTTTAACCGTCTTACAAACGAATCCCAATGTATATGCCCGTGATATAGAATATATTGGCAATGTTATTTTTTTTTATCAATCAAATAATAAAACCGTAACGTAAAATAAAATAATGCAAAATAATTTTGAATCAACCTGTACATAATATTTACAATTTTAGTAACAATCTGCGCATGCGTGAGAATCGTAAATAATGCGACAACAAAAGAAAAATATGAGATAAACACATTTCTCGATCTCTCGATCGATTATTTATTTAAACAAATCCTATTTTTTTTTCTTAATAAAAAAAAAAAACATTTCCAAGTTATTCTATATCATGGGCATATACATTGGGATTCGTTTGTAAGACGGTTAAAAATGCACGGTGTATAGAGGTAAGATTTGTTTGTTTTTTTGCATTAAATAGGCTCCGAAACCACACAACCGATTTTAATGAAACTTTGTGCAAAGATAGAATAGACTTTGGGGAAGGATATAGGCTACCTTTTACCGCGGGAAAATTCCTCATTTCCTTGACAAAAACTGTTAACGCGCGAGGTGGAAAACTAGTGTATTTTATTTTTTGAGGCTGTAGTTTTTCCCCGCAACTTCGTCCGCGTAGATTTCGATATTCAATCCTCACTCACTCACTATTACTATAGGATCGAGATGTTTTTTCGGGATAGAAACTACCCTATGTCATTCTAGGATCTAATCTTAGCGTGTGCCAACTTTCGTCCCAATCTGTCTAGTGGTTGAAGCGTGATTGAGTATCAATTATCCAAAACTTTATGTTACAATATTAGTAGGATAATTGGATGAACATGGATCGTATGTCTGTTTATTTATATAAATCAACTGCTGTTAATATTACCTAGGGTAAATAAAGATCTAAATAATGTAGTTTAACTTGACTTGAATTTACATTACAAGAAACAGTAAATAAATAAAGAAATAGCTGATAAGTTTCGAATTATGCCTGACGGGCCAACATTAACGTTTATAAATATGCACATTTATTAACCCATGAGTAGACTATCTTTACTAGACTAGGAGTAAGTATTGTGAACCTTTCACAATACTTACTCCTAGTCTCACCAATTCAGTGAAGTTTAGTTCGTCAACCTGGCAGCACATAGGTGCACTTAAAAGTAAATGCGCAATGTATATAAAATTTTCGTCTAAAGACAAAACAGCTCTAGCGAAATGGACTCTCGCATGACTTAAGCGACAAGGCGCTAATTCACACATTCAGTTCTAACTTCTAAAAGTATTCGTTTGATCTAAAGCACTAAAAGTGCTAATAGTTGGCGATTGCAGTCAGTTTTGACGGTGGAATGTCTCTTTAGCTTTATGGTCCATGTGAACTACACTTGAATCCTGCTTTGTTTAATTTGAATTTGTATTTTGCTTGGATATAACTTTTAGGTTTGGATTTTTTTATATGAACAGTGAAAGTCTTTGCTATGTAGAGGAAAAGTGCGAACAAAATTCATCAGTGAGGTGGTACAGAATAAAAATATATTTTATTACAGCTAAATTAACAAACAAAAGATAAATGAAATAGATGTAAACAAAGCCATTAACAAGTTCTCACCTATATTTACCCACTTTACCTACTTAGAATATGAGATTAATTTATTGTAGACAAAAACTTAAATAAACCCCTCCTAACCCGTGGTTCATCGTTTTGACCACCTAGCTTTTCTTTGAAAACCATTTATTCTTTGAAAGGTTGTAGACAAGTGCGAGCTTTTTACTAAATAGAGATTTCTTCCGGCCACCCCGAAGTAAATGTGAGAAAACTACTTGAAATATTGCATAAATACCCAAACCTGTTAATATTAGTTAGCGATATTTGTATTTTGGTCCAAACAGGCCGACCCATTACT
This sequence comes from Teleiodes luculella, assembly GCA_948473455.1. Classification (NCBI taxonomy): domain Eukaryota; kingdom Metazoa; phylum Arthropoda; class Insecta; order Lepidoptera; family Gelechiidae; genus Teleiodes; species Teleiodes luculella. The sequence goes on from OX419589.1 coordinate 11,532,723, forward strand.
TAAATGTTTGGACGAGTGTTATAATGAGTGCCAATACCAATAACTTTGACAGCTTTTGCTGTAATGTAATCTACAGTACCGGTTGCAACGGGGAAGTGTGCGTATACGCGGCGTTTTCATCCTCTTTGGGTTGCATCGCCGACGTTGGTGGAATGTATGCTTTTTATTTTTATTTGTAGCTATATAAAATTTTATTCACAGAATTTGCAGTCACCAATAAGCTCAAACACTCTGCTTCCCGAGCTAGGGGAACAGTTGCTTCACCCTTGAAGTTTAAGTAATATACAACATTTTGAATAAACTATACTTATAAATGTAAAGTAGAATCAAAGAGAAAAAAAGAGAGCTCGAACGAATAAAAAACCGGTAATAAATATGGATCAGTATATTATTTTATATTTATATAAGTGTGTGTTCCAAGAAATCCAAAAGTTGTTGGTCATTTCGCACTGGGTCAGCGTGGTCGACTAAAGCCTATTCATTCAGATACATAAGAAGTTAACGATGTTCTACTTATACAGTATAGCTATAAAATATATTCTATGTATCTACCTAAAGCTCTACGCTTAGCGTGGCTTAGCTTACCTTACTACAACCGCAAAGTATAAATATACAAAACACATAATATAGCTATACAATGACTGTGAGTAGGTGTATCTAGCTCATTGCGGTTTCCTACAAACACATACCTGACTGTATTATTTAGTGTGCAAACATACGCAGGCAACAAGCTCTGAACGTTTAGTGGTACTTACTGCTTGTGATTATCAAGTCAGATCATTTTGCAATGTTGGTGCTAGTGAGTAAATGGATGGTATTTATTTAATTTTAATCAAGTGATATTGGGCACAATAGAGTCTGGTGATATAGGTAAATTCAGGGGTGATTTATACTTTCCAGTCAATATTGATTATTTTGGGTGGTTTTGATTATTTTTTACGTTCTTCTAAATACCTACTATGAAAAATTTTGTTTATTGTACCATAATCCAATTTGTTATGTTAAGATTTATAAAAAATTTAAGTATTTTCCGCTCTGTATATTATGTTGTTATGAAAGATTTGAGTAATTTTTCGGTTAACTAATTATTGAGTTTGATACTAAAAATACAAATTATGTCAAAATATCTGTGAGTGTAAAAAACAGAGTGTTAAATTCTCTTTATAATGATTCGTGTAAATGTGAATAAAAATAAAACATACATAGGGCTCCTAAACAGATAAAATGTCGAATATTCCCCATGTGGCACTCAACCTTTTAGTTGCTTATGACTGTCGCGGGTCTATGGGAAATTGGGGGGTCCTTGATGGTCTCCTTTATAGCACCAAGGACCTTAATATGGTCCCGCGTATCGAATCATACTACCTACGCGCTACCCTACGCGTTTTGCGGTGGTTGAAAACATAACAACTACTTAATTTGCGAATAATTTCTAAGAAATCTAAAAGCTATTTTTTACTGTTTATTAATTTGTATTTTAATTTCCTGTTTAACCCCCGATGAAAAAGAAGGGTGTTATAAGTTTGACGTGTGTGTCTGTCTGTCTGCTCCGATTTATCTAAGTAGTTTGTTTTGTTTGCTAGGCTTACAATCAAGAGTGTTCCAAGCTATGAACCTAGAATATATTTTTAGCCATTTGAAGATGAAAGGATCAAGTAGGTAACGATTTTGTGGCGGGGTTTTTACTGTTATTTATTTAGTTGTCTTTTTCAGTTTTATTTGAGAGTTTTTGATGCCGTTTTTTTCTAATAGTATAGTAGTTAATGTCCTCAATTGTTTGTAGAATTGTATCTGTATTTAGTTGCAAAGACCAAAACACAATTCGTAGAAGTAGACTTTTTTAAATTGACCATATTTCGCACTCTACACACATACGTCATATATAAAGACACGGCTTTGTCCATAACGGGGTGAGCAGCACACAGGAAAAGCAAAGTAAGCTTACAGGTAGCCTAAACTTAAACCACTTTTAGCGAAGTGTATGGGTTAAGATTCAGTACGCATTTAAAATAAAGTATATAAATTACCTTTAGACTTTATTTCGAATTGCATCTAGTGAAAGTTTGCAACCTGTCACTAGATGTAATGAACTCTACATAGACCAATGATCTGCAAACCAAAGCGTAGCGCGGCTTTTTCCCACCTCCCTGACATCGACTAAGATACCCCCCCTACACTAGCGTCTTTCAAGCGTCGCTTCGTCGTCGTGCGTGTCGCGCACACAATCATCTGCGTCCGTCTTTTGTTTCACCCGCCTTGCTGTCTATGAAAAGACGATAGTGTGGGGGTCTATTTCCAGCCAGCCTCTAGGCTAGTCATAATAGTATGAATGAATTGATGCATAAAGCTCTCTCGGCACTCAGCTGTAGTTATACCAGTTGATGCAAGGATGTTAACATGTTTTACAGGAAGCGCAGGAACAAAGGAAATGTGATTACAACGGAAGCGGAAGTTAGTTTAACAGCATGCAGCCTGCGATTCGCGGACGTACACAATAAACGTTCAACTATACACATATTCATATTGCATGTGTAAAACAAAAGGTGTACATATTTAATATTGCATAAATGTAAAGTTTAACGTTGCATCGGTAGCGTAATGGCTCAGTAATTGTTTCCTATCACATGCTATGTCGATTTATACAATGTACGAATAGTTTTCCTATTTTATACGATAATGCTTGCTACTAAAATAACCCAGTACAGTACCTAAGGTCTCTCACGTGTTTGGGAGGCTGCCATAATCTCCAAGATTGGGGATCGCAGTTGTTAATAAAATACACGGCTTTAATAAAATGATTTACGATACACTGTACTTTGACGACTTTAAATGTAGCATAGTCATCATCTAGTCAAACTTGACACCAATTTGGCGCATTAGGCAAAAAAGTTCTAACATGTTGACCAAGTACAGTCAGGATGGGATAAACCTTTGAATTGGGAGCGAATGCGACGGCCCTCGATCCATCACTCTCGTCGATGCGAGGCTCGAGTCGACAACTGACATTTGCGTCGGTCATGCGGAGTCACGCGTCCCGTCAACGACCTATTACCGAGGGGCTTGTTCGTTAAAAGCCCATGTATGTCCCCACCGAGGGGCTCTAGCCTACCCTGATATCAGGGTGAATAGGCCAATGCTGGTTGGTCAACTTCACACACAACCTTTGAATTACTTCGCAGGTGTATGTATGTAGCTTTCCTTACGATATTTTCCTTCACCGTAAGAGCGTCGAATAAACGTATATATGAATTGGAAAATTGAAACCTCTTTTAAATGTTCTGTGTTGAAAACATATTGGTGCGTGCCGAGGTTTGAACACGCGAATTTCTGAATGTAAGCCACTTGGCCATCGAAGCTCTTTTTGTTAAGCTTTTTGCAAACAGGGACAGGGGATTGTCAATTCAAATATGAAGACATCAAATAACATAGATCACACTTGTGTAGGGTGCATGCGAAAATATCCGACTTAAAATTTTATTTTTCTACCCTTGTAAACAATCCCCTTTAGGGATCGAAAAATCAAAATGGTTTATTTTTAACTTTTGGACATTGTACACCACTTAGTTAGTCATTTACGTTCATTTAGTGTTGAGATCTGCAAAGCAACATGTACTGTTTTTGTGGAGAAGAGCTCGCCGAAGAAACTCCACAGGCGTCGAATTTCGAAGAACACCAAAATATGGGTCCCTTTTGTTTTTTTTATCGACCTATAATATGCTTGTGTCCGGTACGACCAATCAAGATTCACCCCAGAGTAGTCATATACCAACGCGTCTAGGGGTGGCTCGAGGGGTGGCAGAATTTATAGGCCCAACTTACTCAACTTATGAAAAGTAGTATTCAAATATTATTGTACAACTGTAAATCAAAACACACCAAAAAAGTAAATTCCTCACTCCAGCATAGATTGCGATTACAAATTGAATTGAAGATTTTTATTCTTATTTTAATATTATACCTTCCATCGAAGCTTCCGCCACATAGTTTCGACAAGTTGTTCGACAAAATTCATCTTCAAAAGAATCTCATGTGATTCGCTGTATCACCTACGTCAAGTGTCGACACCCGCAGATATTGGTGAACCCATTTAAACATTATATTATAGTTTTAAGGAACAATAGAGTGACAGGCTACATGACATGCTTTGTGGTGTGAGATGGCGATGGTACGTTATCGTCCGTATGTCAACCGCAGTCACTGCGGGCGCACATTTGGTAATATCTATAACGTTATAATAATGGTCATATTGTTATGTTGGAAAGTGTCTTATGATAAATCTGTAATGACTTTTACTTCTATTTTGATTGTCAGTATATTATAAGAGCGTCGGTGGCCAAGTACTTCCATTCTTTCGCTTTTTCGCTTCCAGGACTTCCATTCGGAAGTTTGCGATTTTCGAATTCATATGTACGTTTATTCGACGCTCTTACGGTGAAGGAAAACATTGTGAGGAAACCTGCACACATCTGCGAAGTAATTTAAGGGTTGTGTGTGCAGTTGATCAACCCGCTTTGCCCCAGCGTGGTCGACTAAGGCCTATTCACCCTGATTTTAGTGTAGGCTCGAGCCCCTCGGTAGGGTCATATATGAGCTGTTAATAGAACATTATTATGTGCCTCTAAATGCCAAAGGATGACCTCGATAGCAGTAATCAATTCCCGTAGTAGATCCATAGCAATTTCATAATATGAAAGTGTATGTTTGTCCTTATTTCTGGTCGAAATGAAGCAATTTGATTGATTTGTATGAAAGTTAAACGCTAGACTATTTTAAAGCAGGATTTTGCAGGTTTCCATAGTCCTATACCGAAAGAGAGTCAAATAAACGTAGTATTAATTCGAAAATCGGAAACACATTGTTACGTATTATGGCTTAAATTTAAACCTAACATCCGAATAGAAGTCGACGGCCCTAGCCACTTGGCCAACGACGTAGAAAGTTACGTCATGAACTTTTTTGGTCCAATTCTAAGGTGCTACGGCTAGCACAGAAAAAAGTAATAGTCGAAGACCACACGGCCAGTATTTTCCTTACAAAAATCTAAATAGAAAATAAAAAAAAGAACGTTGTTTGGGCCCAACTCGTGGTATGTTTACATACAGCCAGTGCTTCCGGCCGGCGGTGGCGCTTGCTAAATAGTAACTTCGTTCCGAAACTTTGCCCGCAGTGAAAAATACCGCAGCAACGGAATATGAAATACTAGTTTTGTTTCGCATTATTTCCCTGAATATTGTTTCATGATGAGAAATGCAATTAGAGAAAAAGCATGTCGCCTATATTATTGAAAATGAATCGCCTTATAAAACAGGAAAACATTCCATTCGTAAGGTGAAAAATAAAAGTGGGTGAAATTAAAGGTTAACTATTGGTGTTACATCTAGCATACCTAGCATAGTATGGATAGCTAAGATAACAAGATGACAAGACGTATAATTTTACTTGTGGCAGCTTCTGTATAAGAAACGAAATTAATTCTGAAGTATTAAATCGCGACTTTACTTGTTCATATTATTTACTTTGTGACCTGTTTTTCATGCAAATGCTTAATTAAAAGCGGAGATCGAGGAGATTTCGAGAAAATGCTATTTTGCAAAATTGCGTTTGAGGATTATTTCAAATGTTACAATCACTCAATCACAGATTTAACTGAAGTAATTCATTGCTTTTAGGAGCTGGTGAATGTGCTTTATTTAAACGCTTTATGAGCCGGTTGATAATATGAGCTGCTAAAATCGGATTCTTGGAATAGATTGCTAGGGCTTATGTTAAAAGCTGCTTTCAAAACAACAATCAAAATGTGTATGTGTGTTTAATATTATGTGTGTTAACAATTAAAAAATATACTGGAAAAAATAGAATTGGATGTATGTTATGAATTTTCCAATAATAAACTATTGTTAAAACGCATCAAAAACACTTGGGAAATTAATAAATACGAAGAATACTTTCTTAAAAATTGCTAGCAAAAAGTGCATTACGTTATTGATAAAATCAGACGAAAATCGTAAATGGTTGCCATTAAAGGTTATCATATAACATTATACGTCCCCTTTATCGACAGTGTCTTAAATTGGGATAATTTTGACGGATTAGGTGATGAGTGATGACTACCCTGGCGAGGGTTGGTTAGTTGACTTCACACATAACCTTAGAATTTCTTCATATTTTTTTGGTTTCCTTATGATGTTTTCTTCCATCGTTCCTTTGAGTAAATAAGTAATACGAGTATATTATTATAAATTAACAAAAACTCTTTGAAAGGATTCTGATGGGAAGGTACGGTTCAAGCCAACAAGCCTAAGCCAAAAATTTGTTACAATAATGTCTTAGAATGACATCGCGGAGTTACTATTTAATAACTTGCAAACTTGAGGCGAAATTTCGGAGAAGTTAGCTCGGAGGATGGGAAAATATCAAAATGCAACAATAGAAGTTCGTAACGTTGCATAATATGGCGCGTGTTCAGCCAAAGTATTCGTTGTGGTATTTGCTACACCTAGCCAACCGGGGCATATGCTTTTCGATATGACGCCGAACGTCAGGTGTTCATCTCGCGGCTCGTAATCTAAAATCAACTCTAACCCTCCTCATTTACATGTGAAGTTAGACGGTAAGAGTTGGGGTCGTTTAGGTCGTTTCGAAGTCGTGCTAGACAAAGCCCTCCCTACAGGATCGTGTGCGGGTGAGTTGGAATGGTGAGGGCTTTAGGGATAGGAGAGGAGGGTCGTTTTTCGCGGTGCGGGCGGTTTTCTCGCCGCATCCCCTTTGGTGGCGGCGCGCGGCGGCGCTAGGCGGGCGGGAGGATCGGCCGGCGTCACTCACGTCGTCTCGATCTCGTCGGCCGCGTGTCTGGTCCTCTCCTCTCCGCGACGTGCGATCTCCGACCCTCCGGTATTAACCAACTCTCGTACCGCGATCGTCTCTACATATCCCCGAATATCATCGCATCCCTGAATCATCAGCTCGTTCCGAGTGTCTAAATAAATTAGTTACATTATTAATTAGTAGGTGTAAAACTTTTCTTGTATCTATTAGAATTAGCTTTAAGTCTATTGGATTGACCGAACATTGAGTCGGTGAAGGATTGACCTGTGAAAAGTGTCGCAAGTTGAAAACGCCGGTTTCGCGCGGCCCGGTCTCATTTACATCAGTCAAGTGGTAAGTAGAGTACCTGCCCTAGATCCCTGCCTCCCTCCTGCTTTTACATTTCTGTCTGGCTTTAGGGTAAGTCATTTCTTTTCGCGTCAGCTTAATCTCCACGTCCCAAGCAACAACGCACTCACAAAGAGATGGATTTATCTTAATCTTTTATTTACTTTGCTAAGTGGTTATTATAGGATTTATACAATTATTTTTACGTTTGTTTAGCTCAAATGTCTGCTTTGATGTTGAGTAATTGTTTAGCTTGTTTGTAAAATGAGACGTTGTCTTTCTTTCTTCGAGTTTAGCGAGAGCCGGCTAAGTAAAACTTTTTATAAGTTTAAACGATCTGCCGCGGACTCCTTCCTTCTAAAAGTCGGTAACTTTGTTCCTTGATGTTGCTCAGTCGTTGGTTATGGTTGAGAGGTCAAAAGATTCAATCAAGTAGCACCTATATACCAACTTATTTATAAGAAACTTTTGATCTTTAGTATGGATGGGTACCTACTTAGGTATATCCGTCAATTCGGGCATTACTCAGCTTACAAGAATAAGTCGACTTAAGTAAATTTACTTACCGAAAATCTATTTAAGCACTGGCACTGGCCAGTATTTAATACTAATAATTATGCCAATACATGAGCACGCGGTATTCAAATTGAAATATTATAATAACCAATATTGTTTTCACTCCAAACAGATTGCGGCTTCCTGACCATCAATATTCATGATTTATCTTCCATTTGTAATAATATAAATGTCCAACGTATAATGATGATGACATCGGAATTTGTTTCTTTTGTTGGTATTGTAAATTAATAAAAGTGTTGAAATTGATCTTTCCTAAAATATAAATATTAAAGGCTTACTCTTTATCTAGTACTTAAATAAACAAGGCCATTTGTTTGTTTAAAAATGGTGGATTATATTTTATAATAATAAAGTAAGCCGAGAAAATAGCAACGGATAAAACCTCTGTATATCTTTCTATGCCATTTGGACATTGCTCGTAAAATAATACCTAGGTTCAGCTCCCTAGGAGTTTAGCCTCTGATGGTTCTATCTAGATAAGGTTAAGTGTGAATTGAGTTTTACCTCTAAATATTATTACCCTAAACTTTATAGACCGGCTACAAAAAGCCCCCTAACATTTAAACTAGCAAGAAATACCAAGTTGGATAGGGCAAGGACAGTTGCGAAATTAGTTTTTGTCTGAGTAAGCTAAATAGGAAATAGGTCCCAATTGTCGTGAAATATGACTTTGAATAATGGTTTCTTGTGGCAAAGTTTGTCGTCTTAACACCTATTTTAAATACCTATCTATAATTTTAAAGTTATATGCGTATTAGATACTAGTATAAACGTGTGTATACGTGATACGTTGTCGTTGATTGTGACTTTCCTTTGAAAGCCTTATTTAAAAGCATGTTTCTTTTTAGATGGTCGGCTTACCTTCGACTTAGCATTTTTACAGCTGCTATTCCCACTAAAGCGCTGAATAGCAATATAGGGTAACGACGGAGACTTTCAAGGGGATCTAGAAAGCCAAAAAATCCACTGGATCCAGCTAGATTGTTAGACGCTGAGCTGCAATTGCAATTCGCAGAAACCACATTGGTAAAATAAATTTTGAAATAAACGAGCTTACGAGCAATAAATCTGCTCGAATTTGAGTACTTTTGTTCCTTCAGTGTGTTACCGCCTGTGACTTGAAAGCGAAATATGCGAGATACTTGTCGAAAACCCGGGAATTTCGTAATAACAATGAAATGTTTAATATCAAAAGAGGCGGATAAACTTATGAACTGTTACTGCTCGGTACCCTTGTAAAGTTACGACAGCAAGAAGTTGTTTATTGTGAGGTATTTCAATTGTTTTATTGTCTTGTAAGTACTTCCAACAACAGATTCAGAGTCGTGCCACTCTTCTGTTGAATGTTATGAACTAACGAAGAATGTTGTGAAAATTTTATGGGTGAAAAAAGTTGAAGTAGAGTTTTATGGATTCATATTACGATTTTTTTATTTAAGTTATTTTCAAACAAACAAACAAACAAACAAATATCCGTCCGTCTTTCCGTTCTCTTTTTCATTCATTGTAATGAAAAATAGTTAAAAAATTTAAATTACGACTTAAATGAGTTAATGTATGAATGTGTCATTTTAATATTCGAGTGTGACGATCTTCTTAGATAATATATACTTATTTAAACAAGTACCTAAATAAAATAATCGCTAGGATTAAAATAGAGTACAAAGAAATTATAATAACATAAACGTTACTATTAATATAGCTAATAGAGTAGGTATTCATTTACTAAACCATTCTTTAGCAAAACAGGTAATAAAATTTTACGGAAGAAAATAATTTTATTTTGTACGGACCAATTCGTGAAAAATGGAATTTAAAGCAAATATTTTAAATCATATTAATAAATCCGTTATCTATGTAGTTTAGCAGCTGCCTGCTGTAAGTCGGTATTTAATATTGTAATATTGCTGAATTCGTGTTAAACTGAATTAATTAAGTGTCAGAGTTATAACAGAATTTACGCTTAATACGGAGCAAATTTCCATTTCAGCTGAAGATGAATCTTTCTACAGTAATATTATTACAATCGAGTAACCGATTAAATATTTGCTAAGTAGGCCCTTTTTTATGAAACTGATTCTACTTCAGTCAGAGTACTAAGATTTAACCCAACTACTCAAATGAAATGGACCCAAAATACATATTTCACTACCGTCAGCGAAGTTATAAACTCATTCCAGCAAATAAAATAAATACGTCGCAAACTTTCTCCTTTTAGGGTCTTTATGGGTTAAATTATATACGCCTGGGGGCTCCGGAATGGAGACATATTCCACTACGGGGACCGCCGAGTTATTGTGGCGACCTACTGTGCGGCCACAGGATCTTTCTATTCATATTTTATACGCCATTACGGAGTGGAATCCTATATTATTCAATAGGAGCTTCGCTGTGACCGCAATATTGACAAAAAAACATTCTTCGATACAATCTATTACGAGCTGGGGAGAAAAATTACAAGGTCATGACATACGTTTTCCGAGGAGGCGGGTTACCGCGGCTGCGAGCCTGCAATGATGTATGAAGCGGTATTTTATGGGAGGGAACTGCCTTTATGGAATGTTTTCGGGGATTTCGAGGGTGTTTCTTATTTTTTCGCGACATTTATTACAATATGGGGAAAGATTTTTCGGTGCTTTACAGGTTATGTGTTTTTCATATGCTTCCTTAATGCGGTGATAGGAAGTAAGTAATGTAACCTTTGCGGGGTACTGGAATGTTGTTTCTTTGGCAACTGCGTGTTATATAAAGCAGTATGTATAAGGCTTGGTAATCCTAATAGCCTGTTGTGAAGTGACGTCAGAGCGCGCAAGGCCGTTGACACAGTGTAGATGCGAATTGCGTTGCATGCGCTGCGAGTAATTTCTCTTAGGAAAGTAGAACTTAGTACTATTATTTATTCTGTGGTAAAACTAACAAATCAGAAACATTGAACTTATAGGACATCACATAATAAACAAAATTAAATAACAACAACGTGACTGCTAACTGTTAGTCTTTTTTTTATTGACCTATGCTTGTGTCGAAAAAGTACGACCAATCAAGCCTCACCGGACTTGAAACCTGTTTTTCTGTGTTGTAAATTGTAATAGGCAGTACCACAAATTAGAAAAATGACTTAAAACAATTAAAATTAAATATTTGGAAAACTTAAGGATTAACGGTGACTTTACCGTTACGCCATGACATTCGTTTTTAATAAGGAGTCTGAGTGCAAAGAAGCTTGAGTGGATTCCAGTTACGCTGGTGTTTTTCCAGACGCGCGTCCCGCTACCTTAGACTGCCTTGCTCTTGGCGTAGCGTACTGTACACGGTACAGCCAACAGCGGCGGCGCAAATATTTGTTTATTTTGATTACGTCACTGTATGTTGTTGTTTCCCGGTTGCATCTATTCATGTTGACGCTGATCCTTCGTTGCGTTCGACTTGAGTTTAAAAGCAAAAATATTTTCGAGTGGAGCAGCTCAATTTTTCGTATACCTTGGTCACAAATAAGTTGTTGTATTATTAAACTAGCTGCAGAGTAATTGAACGTGCTTTTTAAAAGTGAGAAAAATAGTGCTGATTAGTCAAACCTTTGCAAAAAATTCGCTTTGTTTAAAAAATAGTTTTGCAAATTGTGTGAGCTCCTATATATTTATGCCAAGTCATGGGTAGATTTGCATTAAGGTTAAATAGGTATAGTAAAATAGAGATTTAATGCTTAAAACAAAATAGCAACAGACTACCTAGTTAGTAAGTGTCTTTGAAATATCATTAATAAAGCATGTTCTATTCAATAAAAGATACGGAAAAACAATTTGCCACCTGAGACCAGTAAACCGTTTGAAATTCCCAGTGGCTTCATAAAGATCTGTGTTCAGCTTATATATCGGAGAGTACTTAAATAAATACAGGGTGCAAGAGACGACTTAGCAAAAGCTGAACAAACAATAAATAAATTCACAAACACAAAAAAAAGTTTACTTCTTCATACAAACTGTCTGATTAAACTGACAATTTATTTTCTTTTCCGGGAAATGTTTATTTGGGAAAGTTGCTCAAAATCATTGACTGAGTATGCCGTTTCAGTATTTGCTAACTATAAGTAGCATCCTGTACCTATAGCAGCATCGGATAACTGCACAAATAGGTAAAGTGACCTCGTATAGTCCCCGTTAAATTTAATAGGAAAACCATTTATCTGAAAGCATTCTAGTGGATTCACTGCTCGTCCGTTATACTCGTATTATACTTAGCTTTAAACAATTGTTTCTTCTCGTACGGACCAAGGTAATAAAAGCGAGCGGGAACTCTCTTTCTCTTAATTTAAGAGTCGTGCTCCTGCCGATGGATGAAGCAATCGCCAATCTTTTTTCTTCTCTGCTTTGAAAACTAAGTTGACAGTATTTTTTTTATATAATGGAAACAAAAAATATGGAAAGTTTAGAAAATCTATAGGTAACTTACGAATGAAGTGCCAACTGTAAGATAATGTACATTAGGAACAAACTACTGCTTTATTTTTTTATAAAGGCAAAAGGCAGGTTTATTTTTTTTAGTGGTCCCATGGTCTAAAAATACAAGGTCTAACCATTAGACCACATGACTGACACAAACCTACGTCATCTTGCGCTGTTCATCCTTGTCGAATGCATGTTAATAGACAAGGATGAACAGCGCAAAATGACGTAGGCTTGTGTCAGTCACGTGGTCTAACGGTTAGACCTTGTTTTCTTAGACCATGAGTGGTCCTTTGTCTATTCGTGCTTTTTTTTCGAATTGTTGTATGTATTGGACATAAAGCTTAATGATTAGGTATTAGGTAGTATACACGAGAGGTTTGCGTCATTCGGTAGTCATAACAGCAAGCTTGGTCTGTACAATCCCCAGGTTGAGGGGCGAGGATGTACAGCTTTATAACCACTATTAACTCTCGTTTCATTGGCTGTTCGGAGGATCTGACGACATTTCTTACATGCCGTTAAAGTTATTAGGTCGAGAGTTATTGAAATACTTTTCTCCTTTATTGTGATAGTTATAACAATAACCTTCTGTATAGTCTGCAATATGCAACGCTTCTTCTCTAGCAGCCCACAACAACCCACTGCTAGCCCTTTCTTATTTTTTGAACTGACCTATACTTGAGTCGAAAAAGTACGATGAAATTTTCGAATTCATATGTACGTTTATTCGACACTCTTACGGTGAACGGTGAAGGAAAAAATCGTAAGGAAACCTGCACACACCTGCGAAGAAATTGAAAGGTTGTGTGTGAAGTTGACCAACCCGCACTGGGACAGCGTGGTCGACTAAGGCCTAGTCACACTGGTAGTAGGGTAGGCTCGAGCCCCTCGGTGGGGACATATAGGATCTGTTAAGGACACTCAAAGTCTAAATACTTTTTTTACATGTTTTGCACTAGACGAAAATAAATAATTATAGCTTTACAGTTAAGGGCATAACTACTGTTTAGAATTTCATAAAACAGTCATCTAACCAGAAAGTAACATAATTCCTTGCTTTAAAAAGCACGTTATTTAAACATGATCACACTGATCAAGATAAAATTATAATAAAGCATGAAATCAAATACCAAACAAATATTAATAATTGGAATAGGTATAAAAATGTAAAGTAAAGCAAAGTTAAAGCAGAAATACTGTAACTGAATGTAAATAGGTATTCAAATACGAATGTTGTTTGTTTATTAGGTACACAAACAGTTTATTTGCCGATCTTACACATCTAACCGTAATGGGCCTGTAGGTGGGGCAGGCTTGAATAGGACTAAACAAAATACAGGGCCCTTAATCAGTTTGGATTTACACGGGGTCGCTCAACAGCTGATGCTGGTGTTGAGCTTATTGATAAAATTTTTGATGCCTGGGAAGACTCAATGGATGCTATAGGTGTCTTTTGCGACTTATCCAAGGCTTTCGATTGTGTCGATCATGGCACCCTTGTCAGGAAGCTAAGTCACTATGGTGTGAACGATCAGGCACTCGGTCTTCTGAAGTCTTATCTTACGGATAGGGTTCAGATGGTCGATGTTAACGGACAAAGGTCTCCGGGGTCTAAAATAGGTATGGGTGTCCCGCAGGGTTCCATTCTTGGTCCTTTTCTATTTTTAGTGTATATAAATGATTTACCGTATCTTATAAAGGGAAAACATGGGTTAGTATTGTTTGCGGATGATACATCTTTGATTTTTAAAGTTAAAAGGCAACAGTTAGACTATGACGACGTAAACCATGCTATCCATGACGTAGTTAACTGGTTCACAATTAATAATTTGCTTCTTAATGGAAATAAAACTAAATGCGTGAAATTTGTACTACCAAATGTTACTCCAGTAACAACTGATATATTAGTGAAGGGACAGAGATTGGACCTTGTGGCTTCCACTGTGTTTCTAGGATTTACTTTGGATTCTAAACTACAATGGGATCCTCATATAACTAAATTGTCGAACAGACTGAGTTCAGCAGCGTTTGCAGTAAAGAAAATTAGAGCTCTTACAGACATAGACACTGCAAGATTAGTGTACTTTAGTTATTTTCACAGTTTAATGACCTATGGTATTCTCTTATGGGGTCATGCTGCAAATGTAAATGATATATTTACTCTGCAGAAACGGGCTGTTCGAGCAATTTACAGATTAGGAGATGTCTCATTTTTCTATAGAATTTTGTGACGCGCGCGAGCTTAGCGGCACAGCGCGGCTCAAGATTCTATACAAAAATGAGACATCTCCGCTCCGCTCCGCTTTGGTGGAGTCCCGGCCTAAAGCCTAAAATGTCATTAAGAGAAAAATTTAAACATATCGGTATTTTGACATTTGCATCGGAGTATATATATAATAATCTTCTGCATGTGAAGAAAAATGTATGTAAATTAAAAAAAAATAGTGACGTACATAACTTAAATACTAGAAATAAAGACAAATTGGCTTCATATGATAGTAGACTGCAGAAAATTAAAAATTCTTTCAAGGGCAACTGTATACGCTTTTACAATAGGGTCCCAACTGATATACAAAATTTAACACTAGAGAAATTCAAAATTATTGTTAAGGAGAAATTGATTAAGAAAGCCTATTATAAAATAACAGATTACTTAGAGGATAAACATCCATGGGAATAGTTGCTTGGGTGACAGGCTTTTTCAATCGTACTTTACAAAACATTGTTATTAGTAATTATTATCATAATAACTGTAAAAATATATTTAAAAGATGCAACGCCTGTGGAGTTTCTTCGGCGAGCTCTTCTCCACAGAAGACAGCCAAATTTTTGATCTCGCCAGAAAAGATAATTTAAATTTAAATGACATAACTAAGAGATGTAATAATGTCCAAAAGTTAAAAAATAAATTCTTTGAACTCTTTGAACTCTTTGGTACACATCTAACCGTTTTATTTTGAGGCATCGGTTAAGCTTTGGCGGTATGGTAGTAATTTGAAAAGGTTTTCACTTTGTGGGTTTATTATTTTAAATAATGACGACGCTTGATGAGAGCTGGTACTAAATCTAAGTTGCCTGGTAGAAATTGCTATTAAGACCGCCTACGTGTACTGTACATCCTTTTTGATATTTTATCGGTCTTTGTATCAATGTCCTTGTGTGCAATAAGGTATATTCTGTTCTAAATTTTGAATTATACCTACATCTTTAGCTTAAGAATTACCTTTTTGTCCTAAAATGCTATAAACTTTAAAAAAATAAAAATTAAGAACAAGAGACTTAAAGTAAGAAAAACCCAAGTACCTACACAAGTGTCAGCAAAGCGTAAAATGACCAATAACACATTTCATAATTACTAATCTGTTCTCAAACAGTTTAAAATTCTTTTACTATCTAAAACTTGCTTTATGGGCCGCCGCTCGATTTCGCAAAAAGTTGCGCTTGCGCCGGCCGGGACGTTTCGGGACGTAGCGCGATTTTCGGTTGAGCAGTTCGGGCGGACGAATGGATAAAAGCACTATCTATGAAGATTTAATTCAATAAGTCACTATGGTAAGACCATAGATATAGGATGTTAAGGTTATTATATCCTTGGTTATTATTACACAATTTTCCCACGATATGTAATTCTTAAGCGTAGCAAAAGACTCTACCTGTATGGGTAAGACACTGTATAGTTGAGAGTCAACAACCTGGCAAGGCGCGCATAGAACCTGTTAGGTCCCGCTCTGAAGAGTGTGCCAAGCATAGCAGGATGTCAGACGCTAGTGCGAAACTGCGAACTTGGCCGCTCTAGCTTGTTATATTATATGTACACCTACAGTACGTAGCATTGAATCTATTTGTGTATTTACTTATGTTTTCGCATATACCTTAAATTGACAATGCTATTGTAGATAGTAGCGACTTTACGTGCCTTCCGTAGCACGGAATAATCTTATTTTTCGGGCAGGTAACTCAGCCTGCAATGCTATCACTATCACTTTGTTACATTATACAAAGTGATATTCTACCTATTTTGCTTATTTGCGGAACCTTCGTTTTGTTCGAGCATTTTGCCAATCGGCTACGGAGACAATTTTTTTTTGTAGGTACTTGGTCTACTGCTTCAGTAGGTATGATAAGATAAATAGTACATACTCCTGACATGCCTACGGCTTTCCAGGTTCTTGGCGAGTAGATTGTAGTACACCCTCTATTAGTGACATAAGAACGCAAAACTGAAACTGAATTTTATCATTTCTTTACAAGGAAAACGGTACATATAGACTCGGCGGTTTAAATTATATTAATAGATTTTGCTTTTGTATATAAACAAAGAGATTTTGTTTACAAAATTACAAAGATTTTAATAAATTCGACCGTCAAGGCCGGAAGTTAAGGGAAGGCTAACGGACGAGGATGACCTATGAATGACGAAAGCATTCCAAAATTGAATGTTTGAATTTAGACGAGAAAGAAATGGAAAATGAGGTGGAAATGAAGTTGTAAGGCACTTCGTTACACTCCTGTCATCATTAACAGCTTGTAATGAAGGCTAAGTGGCGTAGACTTCCATTCGGAAGTTCGCACGTTACATCTCGGCTCGTACCAATGTGTTTTCGATCTTCGAATTAATATGTACGTTTTTTTGACGCTCTTATGAGCTGTTAACAATTTCTCCACCGAGGGTCGTGAGCTTTCCCTGAAATAAGAGTGAATAGGACTTAGTCTACTACGCTAGCCCAGTGCGCGTTGATCAACTTCACACACAAACTTTGAATTACTTCGCTGGTGTTGTGCAGGTTTCCTCGCGACGTTTTCAGTGTCGAATAAACGTACAACATCAATTCGAGTCAATAAAAAACACATTGGTACGTGCCAAGGCTTGAACCGCGTCTTCCAAATGGAAGTCAACGGCCCTTGGCCAGGCCACCAACGCTTTCCTGTTACAATACAAAAATACTTCGTTAACAGCTCATATATGTCCCCACCGAGGGGCTCGAGCCTACCCTGATACCAGGGTGAATAGGCCTTAGTCGACCACGCTGGCCCAGTGCGGGTTGGTCAACTTCACACACAACCTTTGAATTTCTTCGCAGGTGTGTGCGTGCAGGTTTCCTCACGATGTTTTCCTTCACCGTAAGAGCGTCGAATAAACGTACATATGAATTCGAAAATCGAAAACACATTGGTACGTGCCGGGGTTTGAACCATCGAACTTCGGAACGGAAGTCAACGGGCCTAGCCACTCGGCCACCGACGCTCTAAAAAAAAAAAAAAAAAAAATACTTTATTGACACCAAAATACACAAAAGAAACAATACAAAAACACACACAGAAGTCAAAAGGCGGCCTTATTGCTAAGGTAGCAATCTCTACCAGGCAACCTAAGGGTAGAAAAATAGCGCACAGAAAAGATGGAGCTGGTTAAATTACCTCCTGATATTCCTGTTACCTCGCCATAAACCCGATTCAGCAGGCACTAGGTACTCCGAAAGCCCCGTTTGTTATCGTTTAGATCTCCCCGGTGTGCCACTGGCCTGCGATAAGGACCATAGTTCAGGCTATCGGAATCCCTAAAGTAGGTTAATTCATAACGAGCAGGTTTGTTTGTATTGTAGGCAACTAGTTTGTTATCACATTTAGCCGACTTTGTGTTTCTGATATCAGCAGAACTTTACTGACTCTGTGACTGTGATATTCTAAAATATTTGCATGTACTGCACTAAAGGTATTCGTAACTAGCCTTCCGCCGCGGCTCCGCCAGCGTTAACAGTTTTTCCCGTGGGAATGAGTCATTTTCCCGCGGTAAAAGGTAGCCTATGGAATGTAGCTTTCTAATGGTGAAAGAATTTTTGAAATCAGTTCAGTAGTTTTTGAATTTATTGATTACAAACATACACAAAAAATTCAAATCTTTCCTCGTTTTAATATTAGTATGATATATAGGTACCTAATCAAAAAACGTTAAAACATGTACCTACATATAAAGCGCTAAAGGCTTACAAAAGTAGTTCACAATTTTGTTGACGGAAGTTGACGGCCCCGTAGCCTAGTTGTCTACGTCTGCCTTCGAAGCATAGGGTCGCGGGTTCGAATCCCGCCCAGGGCAAACATTCGTGTGATGAGTAATTGTTAGCCTTGAGTCTGGATGTTATATATTTATATATGAACGTGCATCCGGACGTACAGGTTCTGCCAAGTTTGGGGTCAGATGGCCGTGTGTGAGATGTCCCCCACATATTATTATTTATTTATATGACAAAACATTCGTAATTCCGAATAAAATGTTTTGCTGGAACATGATTTTTAAGTTTTGATGTTAGCGGAACATTGTTAGTAAAATGCTCTACAATATACCTTATTCAGCATTGTGAACTATTCTTTCTGCGGACATGCGGACCGAACTAAGCCTGCTTTCTTTTCTTTATTCTTTTCAACATGAAATGTTTTTTCAGTTCATCGTTAGGTTATCTACTATGATTTTAAAACATAGAAGGTGGTTATGTTACACGTAATCTATTTTTGAATTGTGCTGAAAAGGAAGGAAATGGAATAGCAGGAAATGCGTAAAATAACAATAAGTATTCGCAGTCACGAAAAATGTAGCGCATGCAAAACAAATAAAATCAAACGCGCCGTCGATTTCGCAAAAGCGAAAGGGAAGGGTTCCAAAAATATTCTATTTGAAAACGATAACATCTTCCTGAGTATTCTCTGTTGCGAACGATATCGCTTCCGTTCCGCGCGGGGCAAATCCGAAGCCGCCGGCGGCAGCGGAGCGCGAACCAAGCGGAGGGCTTGCAGAGAGTGCGCCTGAACTGAGCTGCCAGACACTATTCAATCAAACCCTTATTTAGAATAAAATACAAAAACTTACTATAAATGGAATGAATTAGTTTCATAGTATCCGGCGTAGAATTAGAAAAAGCTATGTACTTTTGGTTTCATTTTTTAAATAATAGGCACTGTCCCGCTCTTATCGTTGCGCCTCTTTAGTTTGGGTTTTCTGGTAGTAATTGCTACCTTAGCAATAAGATCTCCTATCTTTACAATTTTATTGTTGTGGACTGTTATTTGTTGGTATTTTTTACTGTGTAATAAAGTATATTCTATTCTATTCAAACCAACTTTTCTGAAGTCAAACGAGGCAAAGTGTTTGTTCACCACAACCTGTTGTTAATCCTGTTATTGAACGAGAGGAAAAATCTAAAAATCCTCTACGGCAGCGACCGTATCATTATAATTGCTTAATTGCTGTAACTTAATGTTAAGGTTGGCGAAAAATTTAGTTAACAAACGAATACTGGTACTCATAGAGGCCAAAACTACTTTTTATACATTAGGTACATAATATAGTAGAATGTAATCGAATTTGATAGATATTGTTCTGAGATGGCAACATCGCGTCCGGTCACGCGTGGCAGACTGACAGCTGACGAAAATACCAAGAGGGAAATGAAGGGAAAGAGGGGATAAGACACGTCATGGGAAAATCACGGGAAAAAGTACAAAGCAAACGGTTCGAAAGTTTACGGGATTACAGTTCCGAATTAGTTTGTGATCTGAATGTTCCGATTTGTCGGGAATTCTGCATAAAAGTTTGTTTTTGTAGAAAGCCATTGTGAAGGGAAACCGAAAGCAGGAGTTTAACTGTAGCAAACGGCGTATGACAATAAACCAGTTTTTTATTTAGTCTAACGTTTTATTTTAAAATTTGGTATTTTCTCGTCACTACACATAACAGCGAAGAAGCAGAAGAGCTCGCGTATAGGCTTGCACAGCCATCAAAAAGGCCATCAAAGAAGGTGTCTCATACCCACTGTTTAATTCGTCTGTCATAGACGTGTGGCCGGCCAATGATGATGACAACAGAACACAAAATCTAAGTTAAGGCCGCACCTCGAAAAAATAAAAGCGCATTGGAGGCGTGGTCTAGACGTGCGACGCGGGCACACGCGGGGCGCACCCCCCGCGGGGCTCGGGGAGCCGCCGGGTCCGTCAGTTTAAAATACCGCGCGCTTAACTGCCACGCTTTGTTGGAACAGAGCAGAGCTAGAATTTATACTATAATTGTAGTATTTGTATTTGTCTTAGTAAATACTGTATACTGTGTATCCTAATAAAGAGATAGTACGATAAACTGCTATATTTGTTTATTCCTTTCCATTTACCCATTTGACCTCTACAGTTTTTTTATAATATAGATTTTATTTGATTGTATATATCTTTTTATTTTGAGTTTATTTCTATTGAGTTTATTTTTGTTGTTGTTGTTGTGACTTTGACTTTCGACTTTCGACTTTCGACATTGACTTTTACATTGACATTGACTTAGACTTAGACTTAGACTTAGACTTAGACTTAGACTTAGACTTAGACTTAGACTTAGACTTAGACTTAGACTTAGACTTAGACTTAGACTTAGACTTAGACTTAGACTTAGACTTAGACTTAGACTTAGACTTAGACTTAGACTTAGACTTAGACTTAGACTTAGACTTAGACTTAGACTTAGACTTAGACTTAGACTTAGACTTAGACTTAGACTTAGACTTAGACTTAGACTTAGACTTAGACTTAGACTTAGACTTAGACTTAGACTTAGACTTAGACTTAGACTTAGACTTAGACTTAGACTTAGACTTAGACTTAGACTTAGACTTAGACTTAGACTTAGACTTAGACTTAGACTTAGACTTAGACTTAGACTTAGACTTAGACTTAGACTTAGACTTAGACTTAGACTTAGACTTAGACTTAGACTTAGACTTAGACTTAGACTTAGACTTAGACTTAGACTTAGACTTAGACTTAGACTTAGACTTAGACTTAGACTTAGACTTAGACTTAGACTTAGACTTAGACTTAGACTTAGACTTAGACTTAGACTTAGACTTAGACTTAGACTTTGACTTTGACTTTGACTTTGACTTTGACTTTGACTTTGACTTTGACTTTGACTTTGACTTTGACTTTGACTTTGACTTTGACTTTGACTTTGACTTCGACTTGTATGAAAAGTAGATGTTGGCCGATTCTCAGACCTACTCAATACGCTCTTGACTTCGACTTCGACTTTGACTTCGACTTTGACTTGTATGAGAAATAGATGTTTTCCGATTCTCAGACCTACTGAATACGCTCACAAAATTTCATGAGAATCGGTCCAGCCGTTTCGGAGGAGTATGGAATCGAACACTGTGACACGAGAATTTTGTATTAGTTAGGGCTCCCTATGATTACTAAAACTCTGCTCACCCCGTTAGGGAAAAGAGCGTGTCTTTACGTATTGTATTGTATATTATTTCGTTGTAGTTTATTTTATTTCACGCAATTACATTATTCAAACGTATCGATTAGATGGAGCGTCGTCAGTGGCATAGTGGTTCGTAGGTAAGTGCGGGTTCGAGACTCATTACCTACAGTCAAGAGCCGTCTAGCCATTGAAACTGAACACGCACATCGTAATACTCTGCCTTATAAACAAAGTGATTTTCATAGAACATTTCGGGTAATGTTTTGGGTGATGTGTAATGGTACGGGGTGATATCACCTTTTCGAAAGTAATGAGTAATGTGATATGGCATTATAACGTACTGTTTTGCGCATGTCTCAGGAAAGTTCAAGGTCTATATAGAGAAAGTTAACCCTTCAGTGGTGCAATATTATGCAGATGACCATGTTAATTTAAAAAAAGCATGTACTTAGTTTTTTTTCTTATTTCAAGCATAAGTCTCCGTTTTCTTGCCAAATCTGCCTTTTTTTTATTTTTTGGACGGCGTTTGTTTCCCATCTTAGTAATAAATTATTTTCGATTTCGCCGGTGCAATTTGCGATCGCCTAGCGCAGGTCCGTCGTCGGCAAAGGTAAGCGGACGACTGATCAGTGCGGGAAAGTGATGACGCTAAGCAGTGCCGTACGTGTATAACAGAGAAAGGTATGCTGTTGCGCGCTAGAACTAAACAGCGTAAGTGCCAAATTCTTTGGTGTCCATTTATACAAAAAGTAATGCACATAATAAAAATGTTTCGATATGAGACATTAATAAAGTTGAAACCCATACTTATGACCACGTTTCAGCATCCAATTCATTGCCGTTTACCTATACAAAGCGAAAAAAGATAATAGAAGGTGCAACTTTGGCTTAATGTTCTATCGATAAAATTTTCAGCAAACGTGTTTTCAGTGAATAGAGTCTTGAGATAATATGATCAAATAATGTATATCTAAAAATTAACTAACTTACTCTTATAGATTACGAGTACTGACGAGTCAAAGAACACTAAAATTTTCCAGGTGCCGCCTTAATAAATAAGGTATTGTATTTATTTATTTGTAAAATAGTAATTAGATTCAAGCTGGAGTTGGTTTTTTCATCATCATTATCATCATCATCATTATCTTTTTGTATTATATTCCTCTTTTGAATACATACTCGAATTTATTACAGGCAAAATATTTTTTGACGAATTGATGCTGAATGACGATAGCGAGATCCTTTTACGAATAAAAAAGAACTTTAATCGAGACAAAAATTAAATTTACTAGTAATACCCACTGTTTAATTCGTCTGTCATAGACGTGTGGCCAATGACGATGACAACAGAACACAAAATCGAAGTTAATAAAAATGAAAAATAAGGTATTGTATTTATTTATTTGTAAAATAGTAATTAGATTCAAGCTGGAGTTGGTTTTTTCATCATCATTATCATCATCATCATTATCTTTTTGTATTATATTCCTCTTTTGAATACATAGGTACTCGAATTTATTACAGGCAAAATATTTTTTGACGAATTGATGCTGAATGACGATAGCGAGATCCTTTTACGAATAAATAATACATAGTTTAAAAAACTAAAAAACACGCTTCCTGTCCGCCACCTTGGACGTCCGCCATATTGGATTTAAGTCACGTGACTTTTTTTTTTCGTATTCCTGACAGCAAACCCTTTCATTTGATACCCATATCATGGGGGTGGATTTCAAACAGCCAGTTCGCCATCTTAGGGAGGCCGCCATATTAGATTTGTAATGACGTTTCTTAGCTAGTCATGTATTGTCATCAGAACTCAGAGCGTGTGCAAAATTTCATCCTAATCGAAGACCGGAAAGTGGGTCAAATTAAGATTCCAAGATTTTTTTAGATACAATAATGGGAAGGCCGCCATATTGGATTTGTAATGACGTTTCTTAACTAGTCATGTATTGTCATCATAACTCAGAGCGTGTGCAAAATTTCACCCTAATCGAAGACCGGGAAGTGGGTCAAATTAAGATTCCAAGATTTTTTTAGATACAATAATGGGGAGGCCGCCATATTGGATTTGTAATGACGTTTCTTGCTAGTCATGTATTGTCATCATAACTCAGAGCGTGTGCAAAATTTCATTCTAATCGAAGACCGGGAAGTGGGGTCAAATTAAGATTCCAAGATTTTTTTAGATACAATAATGGGGAGGCCGCCATATTGGATTTGTAATGACGTTTCTTAGCTAGTCATGTATTGTCATCAGAACTCAGAGCGTGTGCAAAATTTCATCCTAATCGAAGACCGGGAAGTGGGTCAAATTAAGATTCCAAGATTTTCTTACATACATAGTTACTTACAAGTGAAGCTAATATAAAGCATGTAAAAAGAACTTTAATCTAGACAAAAATTAAATTTACTAGTAAAAAATTATAAGCCCCATTGATAGCTTTCAGAGGTCCAAAACATTTTATTTGTTTGAAAATTTTTATTTTCCCGTGTTTTCGTCAAAATACCTGCAGCAGCGTTTCGCAATAAAAATTTTCAAGCTTGATGGAGTGAAAAGCTGGAACAATCGGCTGGAATGTTCAATTTCGGGAACAATTTTTAAGTATGCCCTCGGGCTGAGCTGCAGATTCAACTGCGCCGTATATGACAACAACAATGCTTGGCGTCCAATTCAGGTTAAGAGCAGATATTAAGAACCTTTTTGAATACAAGTTGATTTCATTGAAATGTTCCTGTTAAAAAAATTCTTTCACTATCTACTTATTTATTACTAAAGTAGGTATATTCCTTTAAATTCGTCAGTGATGTAATTAAGCGAACTAATTTAGCTATATGATTGTAATTTTTTTTTTTTTTTAAACATTGCATCTATTTATCAGTTAAATAGATTTTATTGCTCATGTGACGACACTGAACTACTTTAGGAAAAATCACAATAAGATTAACCTTTTCAATACCTATCGATGATATAGAAACATACAGCGTTTGCATAACAGCATCAGATATAGCCGCTAAGTTATTTAAAATGCAGTCGACACGTCATCGGAGCGAAAATGCAATATTCGCTGCGTTCACGCGGAAACATGGTTATTTTCAATCGGCTTTTTTTGCAAAAAGCCCGCGTCCGCGCCGTTTATTTTTTATTTTGGGAACGAACTTGCATAATGAACTTCGGTATAAATTTAAACTTAATGAAGTTGGAAAATTGATTGTCAAATGGATCATCAATTTCATCATGGGTTTTTGAGCAAAAAGGATTATATTGATAACAAAAAAATAGCTGTAAAAAGATAACAGATAAAGATTATATTTTTGATATGAGCTAACTTTCGTAAATCCCATATTTTAAGCCTTAAAAATGGAGTGTCATTTTTATCCAATTGTATTTTGATTTCCTGCTCACCCCTATGCATGCATGTCTACTTACTTACCTGCCATTTTCTTTTCTATTTCCGGACTTTAACCAAAATATAAACACGCATTTTCATAATATAGCCCCTTTATGAATAATATGTGCACAACATTAGCAATCACGCCACCCATACGCATGCAAAAGTGTTGAATTACTTTTCGATTTTGTCGAAAAGATTAAAGAATCCATAAACATCTCGAGTTATTCATACGAAATGAGTTTTGTGGTGCGCTATAAAAATTCATGAAACTCTTTGCTTTGCGCCAACTTGGATTGAAGATTGACAAACATTTTCCGGCAATTTAGTAGGCGGTATATTGGAAGAACATTCTTTTAACTGAATATTAATATTCGTTTATATTAAAGACTCAATATCGCTGAATGGTTTCTTTTGCGTTTTGTGTTTTTGTTTTGACTGTGTAAGCGACTTTCGTGGCTCAGTCCTGCAGGGCCAGAGAAATGAGACAGACATAATTACTTTGTCGCGTACTTATATCACTTTGTCGCGTTTGACACCTTCTCCAGCTTCTCGTGTTACTTAGTGAGATAACTGGTTCAATCAACATTTATAGTATTTTTGTATTGACTGCCATCTTCGCAGTAGGGATGCAGACTGCAGTGCTATCGATATAGACTTTGCTACAGATATTTACTATATAATTTTATACCAGTAGGATTACAGTAAAACCATATACAAGATTGAATTTAATTATTCTGAAACGGTGTAACTTCAACTTTTGAATGCGTACTGCGCAGTGTTATACAGTGCAGTGCTGCTGTTATTCAATATAGCAGCAGTCGTCGAGTTAAAACCGTGGTTGAAGTTGCGTGCGTCCAATAAAATTGGCAATCAAGTTCAGAACGCATCTTTTTCCCTGTGTAATTCAAAATACACTTGTTTTATGAAAGTATCTTTATATTTACTGACAACACAGACAGACAAACAGAGAAACACACACATGTCAAACTTATAACACCCCTCTTTTTCGTCGAGGGTAAAAAAAGGAACTTTCACACCGAGTTTAGAGTCAATTTGGTAACCATGAGCATCTGGTGATATATATACATGAACATGTATATATATAGCCAGCCTCGTTAGGTGGTGATCAAGCTAGAATAAAAAAATACTGTCCTTAACAATTTTTGTTACGGAAATGTGACAAAAACATTGTGCTAAAATATTTAGTGAGCGAATAGCGATCGATATGAAGTTTTAAAACTACCAATGAGTTTACGCTCCACTGGCCAGTCAAAGGATGTGCTTGGAGCTGTTTTGTTTCCAAAGAGACCGGTTCCTTTTTTAACCGATTGCGTGAAGCAAAAAGGTGAATAACTGTTTGAAAATTTACAGTCACGTCAATACGTATTTTTGTACGAAATGTAGCATTAATTGATGAGGCAATTTTGCAACGTATTATCAGAATTTTAAATATTATTTGTATTATAAAAAGCGAAAATACGTATAGGTTAGTTTATTAGACAGTTATCTTATTGCCAAAGGGAAAACAGTTTGAATTTGTTAGAAAAAATAAAATGTAGGTATATAAAATCATATTTCATTTCATTCTATCGAAAACCTGTACATAGAAAAAAAAACTAAAAACCGATTGAAATCAGAAAGAAGCGATATAGAACAAATCCAATTTTTTTTTATTTTTTTGTTTCGCAGTTTGTCTGTTTGTACGGGCTAATTTCCGAAACTGTTAGACCGATTTGAATGAAAATTTGCATGGTGGTACCTCATATCTCCGGTCAACATCTTAAATATTTTTTATCCCGGAAAATTAAAAAGTTCCCGTGGGATAGTTAAAAATTACTATAAAAAAGTCTAAAAGCAACGAAGGCGTAGCCGCGCGCAGACAACTAGTGTTAAATAAATACACTATATCGAATCTAATGAAATTTAAACAAATATTTTGAAGTAGGATTATAATAACCGGTTCTGAACAAATTACCAATTGCATCCTCCAACTCCTCGCAGAAGTTGGAATTCATGTAATTTTCTACGAGCATCTAAGTTGTAGGTAGCAAAGGTCTGTCCGTAGTCGCTTCCACTCGCTTGCTCTCGCATTAGTCCAGTTAACTCACTTCTAAACCGATCTAGAATTTCAATTAAACATTTCGCAGAGTATTAAATACTGTAGAGATTTTACTTACAAAGTACGTGTCTTTGCGAGCAAATCTAGAAGTTGTTTAAGTGTTTGCTTTGCCTGATTGTTTGAAGCGTCGTTGGTAGAGTAAAAGTAGCGTAATGAACCTTAGAACGGCTGTACCGAATTAGATAATATTTTTTGTTCTATTTATCTATTGTCAAGACCAGGTTCGCACATCTAGAAAAAATATAATATGGGCGAAACCACAGGGCGGACAGCTAGTAAAGTCAATAAATAGATCAGTTCATAAATTGCCCGTAGAAAAATTCGCAATTAAATGTTCTGTGGCTAACCCAGAACTAATGACATAATACGGTTCAATTTCGAGTGCATTGATACACTTAGTATTACCAGTACTGGCATAGTCTTAAGTGTTCTGTTGATTGAAATGCCGGATATAATGTATTACACTACTGGGATTAAGCTTGATCAGCTAGTAGGTGTTATAGAGCAAACTGACCGTGTAGTACCTACAATATACATAATAATATACATAGGGTGATTCACACATCAATAAACACAGAAATGAGCTGAGTAGAAACTATATCCGTTTGATTGAGTGACGTGATTGGTTGATTCCTAAACGAACCTACAGAAGGAATATTTGAATGTAGAATTTTAATTTTTTTATAAACTTAGGCTTGTGTCGGAAAATCAAAGTTTTATGCTTCACCGGCCTTGCGGGGGAGCGAGGCTCTACTCCAAAGTAGTCATATACTAACGCGTCTAGGGGCAGGAAGAGGGAGACCCGTGCTTCGGCCTAGCGCGTTGATAATAATATTATGGAAAACATGATGAAGGAGATTTTTTCTCTAGACGCCTTTTACTAACGGTCCATGCCCGTCTGGGTTACTCTTTGGTTCGTTGTAAGTAATTTAAGGTCTGAGCCTCGAATATGACCAAAAGCCCAAAATATAGGTCTTTCTTACCACAAAAAAAATAAAAAAGATGTGGTGGTATAAAAATGCTCACAGAAGATTTATAGACAAGCGCTCAACACTTGTTTAACTTTTTTGTGTTAACACAGTATGGGTCTATTTTATCGTAGGTATTTTATATTATAACTAACAAGAAAACTCCAATCCTGAATTTATAAACCAATATTTTTGTATTTTAGTGATGTATAATATCATCATAACATCATGCAAATGAATTTGAATTTCAAATCTGATCGAATAACGTAACATGGAGTCTGTTTAGATGAATAAAGCATGCTAATTTATTGCGTAAGACTAAAATTGACCCTAACGATGTTTAGGTTTGGACTTTTTTACAGTTAACATACATTTGCATTTGTCGCTTCTTATAAACTGTAAAAAAAATGAATCTTCTTATAGTTCAGTATGGTTTCTTCTCTTCCCAATTACAATACAAATATATTTTATTGACACTTAAGGAGGAAATTACAAAAATATAAATACATTAAATTCATGATATAGAAGCACAACAGACGGCCTTATTGCTATTGGTAAAGATAGTGAAAAAGAAAAAAAAGTATACTAAACTAACCATATATCGGTTTCCATCTTTTTGAAAAACATTTTCAATAGTTACCCCAGTCACGGCGGGATCGTTATATTTTCATTAAATTCGTTTAGCGTTCTGAATCAATATTCGCGTCGTCTCTTGGCAACTTTAAATTGAACTGTCGGATTTCTCTGAAGCTCTTAGATATAGGTAAAGGAGTCTATTCAGATTGTTCGGATATTTTTGATGGATGGAAACTATTGGGGAAAACAATATGAATGTCAATCTACGAGTACCTTGTATGGTTTTCAACAACAAAACAGTTTTAGATTATCTCCGACTCTTTCTTTTCCTTGTTGCTCTTCTTCTTCTTAATCTTCCTACTATTTAAGTACAAGGCAAATAAAGAATTTTATAGACGATGTTTGCAAAGTTATACCACTCTTAAGTAAGGTTAGAGAAAACTGTGTGTCATATCATGGACAATTAATAATTACGTAATAATAATAATTTTCACTGGACAATATTCGATGTAGGGGGATAAGTAGACTTTTCAAGACAACCTGCCCCTGACTAGTTTTAACAAGTGTCATAATAGCCACCAAAACCAAAGACTTGAAATTTTCTCTGACTAAAGCACAGTAACGTTTAAGAGCGGTCACCTATCCAATGACTGATCAGACGACGCTGCTAGTTGCTTATCTTTCGATAAAAATCGTCCACCACTAGCTTTCCCCTTTTTTAATAAAACCTATATTGCATTGAGGGAAACCTATCCTACCTGTGGTGACATTTATAGTAAGTACCTACGTCGACAATATATTCCAAGTTTCCGCAGTATTTCCCGTCAAATTCCTCACGCGATCGGGTGTCAAAGTTCAATTTACAATAGTGAAGTGGCAAAGGAATGGAGGCACACGTCTCGATATCAGCCCAAGTGAGCGTCTCCGAACGTTCCTTGACTCCTCACTCCACTCGCTTCTCAAGTGGATTTCATTGTTTTAGAATGGCACCAGCTTTCCGAATAAATGTTGGACGAACTCTGGATTCATTTCGACATGAATAATAGGTATCCAATACCAACCTTCATATCAGGCCGGCGGCGCTTCTGTGATCCGTTTCTGCTATTTTCACAATAATAATTATCTTGTATAACTATAAGCTCGTACAATTTTAAAATGACAAGCATTTATTATAAGTTTTTTTTGATGGCGTACTCTAGATTAACGATTATTTTTATAACAGTTTACCTACATAACAATCCATTACTAGATCAGAGCGTTCACTGCCATATTCTCCATCTGGGTAGGGATCGTAGTTATTATTGGTTATACAGGTGAACGTTACAGTTATATAATTTCCCTGGGCTACAGGGAAGTTAGAATTGTTAGTGTAAAAAATAAAATATTTTTAAAGAGATTTTTTTATTATCAACATAATATAATAAATCGTTGGGGATCAACCCTCACAGACGCGTCTGCGCTTTCTCTATTTTACTTCTGAATGCGATATTTGAATTAATTGTCTGCGTCAACGAGGTCTATCTTTCTATCTGCGCTCCAACCTGAAATCCTTTGTTCTTTACAATGTGCTTTGTACTTTGTTATATGCATTTTTAATTTGTTTTACTTAGCCTCAGTTCTTTTATATCTTTGTTTATATTTGCTTTCATTCTTTTGGAATTGCTAAGTTAGGTGTAGGTAATTTACGAAAAATTATACTCCAATTTATTTTGTTAGCTTTCCGTCAATCATAACATAATAAAGCTAATTATACTCGGTTGACAAGTTTGACTTTAAAATTTTAGAACTCTGATTAAAATATAATATTATTATGATAGAGTCAAACATTAATTAAGATTTTGTCATTTTGCTTGATGACTTAATTTTTGCCATTATTCTGAAGAAATGGCACGAACCTCTTCATCTTCTTTAAAAAAATATTTGACAATCAAAAAGAATAACCCATCTGTACTTACATATGCATAAAAAGAAGGGTTATCAAGCTATTTACCTTTTAGTGTTTAGAAACACTATCGTTAAACAATAGCACCACATTATACGTATTTTAGTGACTTGTTTTAAAAAGTGAAACAAGATTGTGTTTAACCTCAGTCACACCAGAAAGGATAGAGAGCTCGAGAAAAACGCAAATCCATCGGATTCTCCCAGCTCAGACACCGCCACTCGTAATCGGCTAGTTTTCTGCGCATTTTCTAACAAAAGTTTAAAGCTTTCTCGCGGGAAAATATTAAAAATATCCAAGTAAAATCGTTTTAAGAACATGTGCTTTTAACGTGTCAATATTAAGGTCATAATATTTTGTTTAATATGTTTTATTTGATAGGTAACTTTCAAAATTTTTACTTTCCGTTGTAGGATATTCCACTCTTTGGTTTTCTGTAACAGAATAAATATATTTTATTAAACTGTCGTTTTTAAAGAATCACCAATCACGTCTATAAAAAAAGCTAAAATAGAGTAATAAACAAAATGTATAGTTATTAATTAAAGTCCCACAAATGATTGGTTTTTATGGCCTGGTTGCAAGACTTTTAGACCAAGTCTTATTTAGTATAACTAAATTTTTGGCACAACAAGTCTATCACATTCTAGATGTGTCTATGTCTCATATAATACCAATATTACCAATAGTACCAATAATGTTGACGTTCTCTCGTCTCTATTTTGAGACTAGTACAGAGCGTGTATAGAACCAACTCGGATTAGGCTGTATCTGATCTGGCGTTACTAGGCTCCTCTGTCAGCCTTTGACTAAGACCTGGCACAGTTTGGGATTAAGATCTATCCAACCTGATACCTCAGAAATGCTATCAACGTAAGAACTCCTACACAAACTTTTAAATAAATAACAGTCAATAGGCATAGTATTTTTATAATGTTTATTATTAGTATTATTTCATTTAAAAGGATAAAACAATTTAATTAAAGAGCGAAGCGCCGTTTCCCACTTTTTTGATATGAAAATATTGTACAATATCATTATACATATTTGTCAAATTATAGAAATGGCCAAATATTTTATTTAAAGTGAGCAATCTTGAAATATTTAATAGATCATCTGCTAAGAAATATAAGTATCACTTTGAAATTAAAAATTAGTTATCACAAAAACATAAGTTTAGTTACTTCTGTACATTTTCAGTGTAATGTTTTATTTCCAACAAACAAGGCGATTGAATTTAATGTTTTTATTAAAAATTTCAAATTCAGTCCTTCATTTGTCAAATTAGTACTTAATGAATGAAAATGAGCACAAATAAATATTTTTAAAACGCGGGGATCATAGCAAAAATGTTTTTGTCAAGGTATTTGTCCAGCAGACTGTTATAAACTTTAGTCACTCTCCACTGAAACCTCAAAGTAATAATTCCCAAACTACCGCAGCTCAGCAATTAGAAATTCAAAGCGTTTTTAGGAGCGTAGGACACGAGTATGAAACAGAATATATAATCCAACTATCCGAGAGTGCGCATTGACTCTCTCTTTCTACCCCGTCGCCCCTCGCCACTTCACATACATGAAGCCTTTTTATAGGTCGTCAACCTGGGTATAGATTCATATAGAATCACTAGAAATGCCACATACCATAAACGTGTCCTTTACCCGGCACCTTTACCGCTATTATTGAACTAGCTCGACGGCTGAGACGCGTAGGATGCGATGAGCTGCTTATAAATGATGTACTTAATGCTGGGCTTTTATTAACTGTACAAGATAGCTGCTTCCTGCATCGTCAAGTCTTCTTTTTTATCGCATGTCGTATATGCGTGTGTAGTGTAAGGGCAATTTTCTCTAATACAAGATTTTATGAGGCTTGATCGGAAAAAATTTCACCACGTTGCGGAAAATTACTGGAATTTATTTTATAGTAAAAATTTTTGCAACAAAGAAGATGTGGCGGCATCTCTTTTTATTTTTATAGTCATGTTTTGTATTATTCGAATATGTATGTAATATAACTTATAATACCTTTTTAAATCTGAGAATTTGTGTTCTTTATTGTTGCAGGTAAGTTACATCAAATGAAAAGGTTTGCAGCCCCGTACAGTACAGGAATGCATATTGTAAGTACATATAAATCTTGAACTCAAAGAAACGAAATAACGGAAAATTTAAGTTTTGGTAGCAATAAAGTTGACAAGTAAAAATAAAAGTGACAAGAATGCAAAAATCATAAAATCTGACGCTACACCAAGGCACGGAGTGCTTGTAAGAAATTTGTAACTGCACAGAAGTAAAAGCAGTAAACATTAATAGTTTTGTAGTAAATATCTGATCTATTGGACGTTACCTTACCAATATTTAACTATTTCGTAATAATCTTACTAAAGTCTATGAAACCACATAAAAAGCTATTCAAATAGGTACTAATAATATTTCTGGACATTTTGTATAACATCACCATTTAAAATTTCGTTTAAGGTTCCTGTATTTTATGTGTTTCTTCAGGTGTTCAACAGAATTAATAAAAATAGGTATATGTTGTTTTAACTTGTTTTATTGAATGACACATCTAGTATCAGTTGTATATCCGTGGGAACGTGTGGATTACTAGAAATGACGGTGCGGTGGAAAACCGCCAGTGGTCACACTAGTCTAGCAACAAGAAAGCTGTTACGGTTTCTATGCTCAAAAATACAGGGTAATACTGACATTATACATTAAATAAATAAATTACCAATAGTAAGTCTATGAAATATTCGATATTTAAACTCATTTTTAATATAGTCCATATTTGAAGTTAGGTACTTTTCACTATAATTAATAATGCTCTAATTTCAACCTGCAGGCCTGCCTGCTTCTATGCTTAGTTAGACCGTTATATGTTATTATATGCTACAGTTTAACACATAATGTCCGGCAAATTAAGTGACTTATAGTGGACGATTTTCTTTTTCGTTGCAGGTATGGTAAAGATATTCTAAAATGGAAACTTTTATGTTTATTTCTTCACAAGATAAAGCCTCTGACGAAACCGACGAAGAATCGCTTCTTTGATAGACTGTAAGTTGGTTGATAAATAATGCAGTCATTTGAATACCGCAATTTTAAGATAAAATAACGTGACGATTTCATTCAGATACTTATTATTAGGGTTTTCTCGGTTTTTCTATATAACAAAACAAAATTTTGTCTTTAAAATGCCTGCCAATTAAGACTATACATCGCACGAACCGCAAAGCTAATTCGAATGGTACGTACAACGTACGTTCTAACTCGTAACGTAACAAAGCTTGAAATATTAATTATGCGGGCTGCCCGATGTGACGTCGGAACAACGCGATCCGGTATTCCATCAAATTAAACAATAAACATGACATAACTATTTCATAGCGGCTTTATGTGGTACAGTCACCCACAGACTGGAGATTACACTTGGACGTGCCTCGCTTTGATGGCGGTGGCCAAAGTAAAACAACAGTAAAGTGTTTTGACTCCGGAGACGCTATCTCGACTTAGGTTGCCTACGATTTATATGAAGATGCTACTACAAACTTTAATGGTCTACTACTCCCCAAACTCTTGAGATGGACCTTTTTTCCATAATATCATACCAGATTCCCGAAGTACCAGATGACCAACACATCAGATTTCTAATTGATTCGATTCCCCCAATACCAGAGT
Organism: Teleiodes luculella; assembly: GCA_948473455.1. NCBI lineage: Eukaryota > Metazoa > Arthropoda > Insecta > Lepidoptera > Gelechiidae > Teleiodes > Teleiodes luculella. The sequence continues at coordinate 11,566,826 of OX419589.1, forward strand.
CTTTGCAGTTAAAAACTAGATTTATTAATATTTTATTTACAAACTTGCGAGCAAACCTAGTTCGTTTGGTAGAACTTGAATTTAGGGTAGACCTTGGTAGGTAGGGAGCAAAAACCTTAGTTAAACCAGGTAGAGTAGGTGATAGACAAACTTTACTATACTTATCTACTTCAATGCTAATTATATTAACTCTTGTGATATTTTAATGCAAGCTTTTTATGCTAGCTCTTGTTTTTTTGCAGATGATTGTACTAGCTATGATAGAATAGAAAACAAGCATTTAAGAATTTTCATACGTTTAGTTTTACGACTGACGTATAATGTTCTAATATGAGATTTATTTTATCTTAACTGCGTCGACTTGCTGTGTTTGAATTTTATGAGTCTGGGTAGGGAAAAATATGGTTTTCTAATCTTATTGCGTCCTCTTCATAGTTACATATGAAATCTTTTTTATCAAAGTATTTGTATATTTCTGTAATATTAAATGATTCCCTATATTGAAACATAAGTAACATATTTATGAACATAATGTAATATCAGAATATGTTTTAAACGGCTGAATGCGTGTGTAAAAGCTTTGTAGGTAGATTGATCAGACTCTAGATCAACATAATTTTCGTAGTATCATAATCATAATAATGTATAAACAAAAAGACAAAGAATTAAATTATCAAGCACATGCGGCTGGACATGTTGACCTAGAGAGCGCCCATATTCCGTAGTGGGAGGGAGGGAACAACAACAATATTCAACATTGATTTAGCTTTTGTACCTATTTCTCCGCCATCATCCCTTTCGTCAACTTTTTCCACTTCATCTAACATCTATTGCGTTTTAATAGTAATCGCCAATTGCCCTCGACCTACACTCGTGGTGATTAATAATGGTACTCCGAAAAATCCCGACGAGGTTTATTGGTTCAGTGTGAGGAGTAAATTAGTTACTTTGTATGGAGACACATTAATCAATAGGGGATGATTAATGACATCTCCAGCGATCGGCGGCCATGATGGATTAGCTGGCCCATATGCTTCTGCATAATTTCATGAAGCCACCTGTGCCTTGTTTTGTTCCCAACTTGATGCCTGGGCTCGGCATCATTGTAATTTACTAATATATTTCGAAGTGTTATGATGCCAATGTGACTTTGAAATCTGTCTTTATAACGTTTAAAAGAAATTTTTCTATTTGTACTCTAAGGCAGTCTAAGGTTTAAAAATATATTTTTAATACTAGCTGTCTACCCGCTGCTACGCCCACGTTATTTTTTTTTAGTTTTCCGTGCAGTTTCCCGTAGGAATCAGATATTTTCCCGTGGTATAAACTATTTAATATGTTGACCGGGGATATAAGGTACTACCATGCAAAATTTTATTTAAATCGGTCCGGTAGTTTCGAAAATTAGCCCGTAGAAACAGACAAACAAAAATTATCAAGAATACCTCATTACAGATGCATAATCATCATCTTCATAATTACGAGTATTATCCTATTATAAACTCAAAAACTACTGAACCGATTTTAAAAATTATTTTACCATTAGAAAGTTACATTCTGAGTAACATAGGCTACTTTTTACTGCGGAAAAATGCCTCATACCCACGGGAAAACTATTAACGCGAGCGGGGCCGCGGTGGAAAGCTAGTGTTCTCACTATATCCCAGTAGGCTGCCAAGTGTGCAGGCAGTACCTACTTCCCTTGCGAGAAAAGCCTTTGTCCACCAGTGGACTGTCATAAGCAGTAATTGTAAAATAAGATAAAAAAAAAAACTGTTCTGAATGTACATTTATTATATTTATCTGTGTTCTGAATTTAATTAACTGGCAGTGACATAAAAGTAGCTAATAATTATATTTAATGAATAAAATAATTGGAAAGATGCTTAGTGATTGCGTTTTCCTCTTCCTTTTATTCTCTTTGTTATAAAATATAATGTTATTAATACGTTTCGTCTAAGTAAGAAGTCTCCTTTATTTAGGATGATTTCCTTAAAATGTATTGTTTGCAGAAATCACTGTTGTTCTTAATTGAAAATATGGATACACTAGCTTTCCGCCTCGCGGCTCCACCCGTGTTAAATTTTTCCACGTGGGAATAAGGGATTTTCCCGCGGTAAAAGGTAGCCTATGTTTTATTCTGAGTGCCAAGTGCGAGTTTTTTACTCACGAAACGCGCTCGATAACTACAACTTAAACGAGCATTTAGTATGGAGACATTTTAGTTCAGCAAACTGTCTACAGATGGCGTAGTTTCAATTCCATACAAAATCGCGTTTACGCTCTCGCTATCGAGCGCGTTTACTTTGGTTGCGAAACTCGCACTCGGCACTCTGACGTATAAGCTTTATTACTGTAAAGAATAATTAAAATCCATTCAGTAGTTTTTGCATGAAAGAGTAACAAACATCCATCCATCCATCTATACCTACATTATCCTCACAAACTTTCACGTTTATAATATTAGTAGGATTTGGGTCTGCTGGAAGATATTTCTCTGGTAATAACCGGATCTGTTTGTCTTGTCTTTTATATTCTTTGTATGTGTTGTTTATTGTGGTTAAATAATATATTTAAAACGCATTAAGCCCTTTCTATTGTCTTATTTTCCTCGTCAAAGCCGCTCATTGCGTGCATATTATTATTGTTTCTCGTTGACAGCCCACCCTTTCGCGCCTAAAACCACGTGCGGTGACAATATCTATGCTAATGAGGTTTATCTTCGACGAATAGGAACATTCGCTTTCTCTTTTACTCATGCCGGTAGTGGTTGTACGCCGATTATCTGAGGGTTCTTCAAAATCGACTTTCCGGGAAACTATAATCCTCTTAGTGAAAGTCAATCAGCCGATTACTTTGTTTGTGGGCGCCTTGTTGTTATTGTACGGAGCAGTGACATGAGACGTTTCACTAAGTCACTAGTCCAATTAAATATATACCATAGTCATGGGTTCTTATGTAAATAAACCGGTCACCGAAAATAACCTTTAAGTTTATCTTTACAGCTTAGTTTTTCTGCTTAGTTATAAAAATAAAAGCAGAGTTGATCAATTTCATAAACTGTAACTTTTAAAAGTACTGAAATTTTAGTGATTCGTCATTCTAAAGGAATGGAATAGAAAACTTATCTTGTATGTTTACTTAAATTTAAATTCAAGTTTACAACCTGACTCAGCACAAGATTTTATATTGCTATCAACAATAAAACAATAATAATAGTTTCATAACAATGCAACGAAATGTTCTACACATTAAAACTTGACGTCGAAAAGTGATTTGTGTAAATCTTATTTCGAATAAAACATTTTGAATTTTAAATAGTTTCGTTTTATTACTAACCCACAACTGTATCAATTTTATAATAATATTTTTTAAGGGATTTTGTGTTCTGACTCTTAATGTACACGCAATAAAGTGTCATAACAAGCAAAGAAAAAAAGATGTACATTATTTGCAATCTGTTAACAAGAAGTAAGTAGAGACCTTTTTATCCGTACATAGTATTAGATTAGGTGGCCGCGGGCGCTTGTGGCCTCAGATTGGCAGTCCCCAAATCCCTACAAATCCCCACAAGCCGCCCTCCCCTCCAAAAAACACGAACGTATCAACATATCGGCTTCGAAACAGGAACCTTCTATCATGTTTGACATAACACCTACTATCCACATATATTTGGAAATTACAATTTGTACTATAACTCTCAACTATAAAAAATATATATGACCCGACTAAGTAAGTAAGTAAGTAAGTAAGTAAATCGTTTATTGCATTACACAAAACACACATAGACATGTCACACAATTAACATTGAAAACAAAGAAATTACACATACATAAAAGACATATAGATAGACATGCACATGTGTGTGCTGCAATGCAGAAGGGTCAAGGCTCAGCGATATACTTGCCAAGGAGGCAACACTGATTTTCAGCCCTCACCCAGGAGATGAACGCGGGTACTTTGAAAATTGATTTAAAAAAAAATTAATAATAATCTAAACGGTCTTATCATTTTTGTGCCACTTACACATGAAGAGCTTATACAGTCAGGCAGATTATCCAGAAACTATTGTGTTGTATCGTATCTATGTAATGTGTGCGTGCAGTGTTTCGTGTGGTGTGTTGTGTATTGGAATAATAAAAATAATTAGTAAAACATAGTGAAATAAATAAATAGAATAAAAAAAAAAAAACTATATAAAAAAATATATATAATACATAAACCAAAATAAAAGCTGAGCCGCGCCGCCGCTAACACAAAGCAGTTTCAGCTCCAGTTAGGTGGTACTTTTTTGTAAATTCATCATGGAAGCCTTAAAATGTTTTTTAAAAGTAAATATAGTGTTTAATGCCCTCATCGGCGGCGGCAAGTCATTCCAGCATTTCGTAGCCTGGAAGCGGAAACTGCCGCGAAATGCCACAGTTCGATGCAGGTTAGTCATCAGTGGAGCACGCGCAGTTCTTGTACCGTATCTGGCAACGAGTGGCGATGGTTTCAATTTATTAAATAAGTACTCAGGCTTTTCATGCTTCATAACACTAAACACTAGACATGCAAGGTGTAGTCTCCGACGTGATTCCATGTTTAACATATTAGCTGCATTCAAGTAGGGGGTAATATGACTACGCGGTGGGATTTTGAAACAAAACCTGCTACAGGCGTTCTGAACGCGTTGTATTAAACGCTTTGACTTCGATAGTAGACGAGGTCCCATAACTATATCTCCATAATTTAATCTCGATAGTATGAGAGATTCACACAGTGTTATTCTTGACTTCTCATTGATCAGGTTACGTATTTTGTATAGTACTTTTAACCTATACATACATGTTTTCACTATCCCTACGACATGTGACTCAAAACGCAGGCAACTGTCGAACACCAGCCCCAGATTCCTACACTCCTCAACGCGCTCAACCCTTTGCCCGTCAATGTGGACCACCGGATCAACCTGCAAGATCTTTTTTACCTGATTTTTTGTACCCATAACCATAAATTTTGATTTTGAGGGATTGAGTAAAAGAGCGTTTCTGCGTGACCAATCCGCTACCCTACTTAGATCATCATTGATGTTCTTAACGGCATAGGATATATTAACAGGCACTTCAGAGATATACAGCTGCAAGTCATCTGCATAACAGTGATACCTGCAGTACTGAATCTCAGACAGAAGATCTGCACTGTAAATAATAAAAAGTAATGGCCCAAGAATCGAGCCCTGCGGGACTCCCCGCGCAACAGTCCTCCAATCCGACACAATAATTTTCCCATTTTGATTGGTAAGCTTAACTGACTGGCGCCTCTGGTCAAGATAACTCTCAAACCATTTTAGCGACAAATCATGTATACCATAGTATTTTAGCTTATTTAGGAGTAGGGGAATACTAATACTGTCGAACGCACGCGAGAAGTCCAGCAACGCTAGGATAGTTCCACGACCTTCGTCTTGATCAGATAGTACATTATCAACCACATCGAGAAGAGCAGTGCCCGTGCCACGACCCTTACGAAAACCTGACTGATGCACTGGTAGGATGTTATTATTCTCGACATATTTAGAAAGCTGAGCATGAACCGCTTTCTCTAAGATTTTAGAGAAATATGGCAGAATACTTATGGCTCTCAGATCTTTCAATTCTGTCGGATTGTCAATTTTGGGAAGAGGTGTGACATGTGCTTCTTTCCATGCAGTGGGAACGATACCAGTTTCAATGGACTTATTTATTATAGCCGTGATTATATGAAGCGTTCGTGGAAGAGTTAACACTATCATGTCCCCACTGACCCCATCACTCCCAACCGCATTTGACTTTATTGATATAATAATGTTGTAGATATCTTTTTCATCTATAGGGTTTAACTTAAAAGTGGAGGTTCCGAAACTATTCGATTCAAAAAATGACAACTGAGATGCTGGAATATTGTCATTGCCGGGTATATTCAAAAAGTGATCGTTTATTTCATTTGCATTGTCAAAGTTTTCCGGTAGCTTGTCACATTGGCTGGGGTCAGTTAAGATTTTATTTTTAATATTCTTCCAAAAAGTATTTCCATCACTCGCTTTTGAATTGACATAGTGATCAAAAAAGGCACGTTTTTCGCTATAAATACTTGTTTCTACCAATTTTCTTAGCTCTTTTAACGCGGTCTTATCACTATCTGATTTAGTCTTACGATATTTTGCAAGCGCTTCGTCCCGTAAATCAATCAGTAATCGAATATTATCCGTGATCCATGGCAGTGAAGTGTCAATTTTTTTTTTTACTGTTTTGCAAGGCGCGTGCCTATCAAACAAGCCTAATAAAATGGAGTAGAATTTTGACACCATTTCATCAACCGTAGGCAAAAGTAAAATAGATTCCCAGTCCAGTGAATTCAAATCCATATTAAATCTATCAACGTCCATGCTTTTAATAGGTCTGTAGGTGATACATCTGGTGGGCATTTTTTCTTTCTTAAGTACTAAAGTCACATTAATCATCGCATGACCCAGAGCAGAACCCGTCACGTTTGCCACTGTTACCTCTCGAACAGGTGCATTACTGCACACTACATCGAGCAGCGTAGCCGACTCCGCCGTAAAATGAGTAGGCTCCGTAACAACCTGTTTAAGGTCCATGTATGTCAAAAATTGTTGGAACTTAACTACGTTGCAATTCACCTTATCCAACAAGTTGATATTGAAATCACCCAGTAACACTATGTGATCGAACGCAGAGAATGAAATGACAGACAAGGTTATTGCGTCAATGAAGTTATCCACATTAACCCACTGTGGTCGGTATGCAGTACCAATTATCACACGCTTCCCATTGACCTTCGTAGAAACCCACATCTGTTCAATATCCGCCTCAGGGTGTGTCTCATATCGAACCCTAATCTCTCGTTTGATATAGAAGGCAACCCCCCCGCCCCTCCCACCGCGCATGTGCACGGGCCGCGGAGTGGAGCGCAGTCGATAGCCGGGTACGGCCGGCGCGCGCGCCTCTTGCCCGGCCGGCAACCACGATTCATTAATTGCTATAATATCGGCGTTAGAACGTGTCGCAGAAATCTGAAAGTCCTCATGACCAGTCGCGAGTGAACCGGCGTTATACAACGACAAACGGAGATACTTAGTGTTATTGAATTAAGCAGCTTATATATATCAACAAGAAAACACAAAGAATATTCAAAGAAAATAACCTGTCGGGGCAGCGTTTTGTTTGTTGCGTCACAGAGGTGCAGTGAAAATAACACCACCAAGCGAAACATGTCAGGACCACAAAATTGCCTTGATATAAACTTAATATGCAAAAGTAAGTACAGTGCCAGTTACGCCATAATAATATAATATAATATTTACACAAGATATTGAAAATATAGGAGAATAATATATTATGTGCAGTGATAGCTGTGAGTGTGTTATAAAGTATAAGCCAATCATATCCATGGTCGCCAAAATGTGTATTTGTTTTATTTTTCAGATGTCTTCGCCTTGGACCCTTCAACATTATGTGAGCACACAATGTACAAATACAACGCATGCCAAATTCACGAAAATATAGTGAAATTATGAAACTAATGCACTGTTTGCGTGATAAAAATATAGTAAGTTTATTGAATTTACATGAAGCATATATTAAAGCTATTATAATTCCAAGTAGGTTAATAAGATAAAGTAAACAATAATAAAGTTGCAATTTTATACATTTACAAGTTGTAATATATTTAAAACAGTATTGTGGCTTAGGATGGTCAAGTAAACAATAAAAACGTTGGAATTTCATAGTTTTACAGGTTATCATAGATTTATAGTTAGTTTTTGTACTAGGATAACACACCAGTAATAACAAACAGCTACTCTCTTCCAGGTCAAAGTAATAAGATACAAGGTATAACAATAATGCCAACAAAAACAGCCCGATGGGGGCGCAAAACAGCTGCAAACTCAGGACTAACAAGGTAATTATACCTACTACAATAAACATCAAATTAAATAATAATAAAGCGAGAACATCACAACTAAGTTTTATATAATTAATTTTCAGGAGACCCAACCGGCTGCGGCCCAAAAACCCGCTCCAGGTCATTGTCCGAGCGAATGCGATGACGAGGCGCATCCTGCCCCGAATGCTTGCGTGCGAAGATCTTACCATCCCTGGTCCAGACAAAACGCCAGTTGAGACGGCTCGCCACCTCACGCACTCGCCGGAACAAGTGACGATTGGCACGAGTCAGTCTTTCGTTTACGTAAAACCTTCGGCTTGGGCCCGGTAGGCCAGTGCCCTCGGTGGTCGCCTCGCGGCGCACGCGCGCCTCCCGCAGCAGCTGGTCCCGCACAGAGCGCCGCACCAGACGCACGACGATGGGCCGGGGCCGCCGCGCCGGGCCCACCTCAGCCCGATCCGGCGCCGGCCCCACCCGAGTGGCGCACACGATGTCCTGCTCACCAAGTTCTACGCCCAGCTTCTTGGCCACCAGCACTGCAACGTGATGAAGACTTTCTCCCTTCTGCTCTGGTATGCAAGAGATTTCGACATCATTAAGAAGCAGCTCCTGTTCGCGGTCGTTCAATTCGGTCTTAAGTAATTCAATTGTATTAGCCATTGATTTATTCGCGCTCACATTTGCTTCAAGCGTATTTATGCGTATGGCCATTTCTTCTAATCGTCCCTCATTGCTTACTACTCTCGATAATAAATCCGCTATAGATCCTTGCAGAGTTTCAGCCTGTGTTCGCATAGCTTTCATGTCCTTGCTGAAAGCTTTGAACTCCTGCAGTAGAGCTTGGTTTTGTATACGCGATGCTTCCATCTCCTTTCTATAAGCCCGCATCTCGCTAACCAAAGCCTGCATACCCCCATCCGATGCATCTGAGCTGCCCGGATCTTGCAGAGCTGTACCCTCCTCAGAGCCGCCTTCTTCAGCTTCCGCTGTGGAACCTCCACGTCGCCGACAGTTGACATTATCATCCTTATTATATGCTCGCAAAGGTGTATTAATATTTGAGGATTTTGGCTCCTTGCACTTACACATATCGCATTTCCACTGTGATGTTTTATTCCCAACTAATAAGCTATACACCCTTTCTGATACATTTGCACAAACATTGTCATAGTACTCCTTACAAAAATAACAACGCAAGTACTGCCCATTATCAATGACCGAATTGCAGCCTGCACAGCTGATTGAATTGGTAGCCATAATTTTATAGTTAAAAGTAGATTAATTGTTAATAAGTAAAGTTGTTTTTGTTTTTCACTCCAATTAATATATTTAAAAAAAAAAAACAAAAATAAATAAATAAAAATATTTCTCCGTCGCTTAGTATTGAACCTCCGCTTCTCACAGTTTAGTCCAACGCTCTTAACCTTTACGCCAAATGGTCGGCAGTAAGGGTGTCGAAATTATGAGTCAACTTTGACACAGGTGATTAAGGTCAACGATCAATGAACCATCTACCCACAAGGAAGAGTTCAATGTCACGGTCACTCACTTTAGCGAACGAACAAAATCTATGCTATTGCTCACTTTCTGATACAAACACAGTCAATTAAACCATATCAGTTTAAAGCTCTTAATGTAAGGTTTATTTATATATCGAATTTAGGCACAAATTTTCACTTTTAACACAGTAATATTTTTTGAAAACGGAGCGTATAGAAACACGTCAATCACAAATCAGCGCCCCGCGCACCTTCCCTTGACTAGGTGATTTTTAAATAATTTATTGTGATATATTTGTTTCTTATTAGTGGCAGTATTTTTGTACGGTTTACATAGAGCTCTTTATTTTAATACTCCACTCGAACCGCCATTTTGATTTTTAACATTTTTTATATACCACTCTCAGCATTAAGACGAATCTAACAATACCTCCAAAGTCTAAATCCTTCCAGCCATTAAATCACAGAGCGTACGTGATAGAATTATACATACTTACAATTATACAATTAGACATACACTCGAATAACATTACCTCCCTTTGCAGTCGGGTAAAATACAGAAACAATTTTGTCGACTGAAAACATTACAGTTATGCGCCGTCCAATTTCACGATATCGAGACACACTTGAAGTCCTTTACGTTTGTCATATCAATACACTATCGGTTTCCATTTATTGATAAAGCTATTTCACCATAAGCTTTTGTGACATATTGAACAACAAAATTGTTCCTAAACGCCGCTATCGAACTACCTGACATTGATTGATGAAGCTATATATATATATACAGCTATGGTAGGTACATGCATGTAAAATGATGAACAGGCATCCATTCCCGACGGATCCCATCGGAAAACAATAGAATGCACTTGACGTCAAACTCGAAATGGGCATGGCAACGCTGAAGGATAAAAATCTTTTCAACTTCATGACATTTGTTATATTGTCATGTATTTGTATCGCTACAATGGGTGGAAGTCGTACATGCTTATGCCGGCGGCGGCGGTATGCCCAGAATGCATGCGGGAATCCAGCCGAAACGAAAAGGTTTAGGAATGAAGATACACAGGTAGAATTGAAGTATTTGCCAATATCTGAAGAGCCGTACTGAATCGAAGAATTGAATTTTATTGGTATAAGTGTGTTGGTGAAATAGGGGAATTCAAGAGTGCTTTTCTGAAACGATAATAATAAATAAAGAACTCACTGTAACTTTAGGGAGAGTTTACGTGCATTACATCCGTTTAAGAGCTACGATGCCACAGACTTAAACTTATAATAACCTACCTCTTCTTGCGTTGTCGGGGGTTAAAAAAAACAAAAAAAATGATATCCAATAGAGATAGAAATTGAAAATTATATGTGCGTCTAAACATTAATGTTTGGTGTAAAGAAGACATGGACTTACGAAAATTGGATTCACTGTCATTACCAACAGTATATTCGCCTGCCAGGCATACAGCATACGTTAAGCAGCTTTATCTACTTATACATACAATCCATCTGCAATGGGTGGTTTAATTCCGTCCCCGCTAGTCGCTCAATCAGCCGCGTTGTTGTCTGCCGTCCGTCCCACATACTAACAACATTTGCAAAATTAAACAAGCGCTCGACACGTAGTTATCAAGCCCACAATTACAGCTAACAGGTCGCGTTACAGGCAGTACATTGCCTAGTCGATGTGACCGAAAATATGTGGTTCACATTTGAGACCAACTGGCTAGGTAATGGATATCACAATGTTATTTAGATTGGAAATTGTAGCTTCGTGTTATAGCCCCGCTGTCTACTCTCACCTAACCAGAAATAATGCAACTACTTACATACTGACTTGCGGACAAGTATCAAGTCTATGTCGATTTGATGTTTTTTGGCTGTTGTACCATGAAAAGGTTTCAGCATGTAAGAAAGTTAGTAGTTTATCAAATTCAAAATAAAATAATTCAGTTAGCCGAGTTACTAGTTAGAGTTTCTGAAAGGCGAATTATAAGCAAGTGGAAAACTTTATGCAGGTAACTTACAGTATCATGCAGTTCCGAGAATTTGCATATTGCAACCGAGTCGTCTCGACTTGCAAGAAGCCTTTATCTAAATACCATTTTGATAATACATTATATGAAGTAAAACCTGTATTGTTATCATTGTGAAGGTCTACAATTTTTAAAATGGTGGAAAGTACAATTAACATAACGAAAGTACAATTAATTAGTCTTAAACTGAAAATGTAAGTTCGAATAAACATTAATTGAATCGAAAGACGTCCACTGCCGGACAAAATACTATGTACCAAAATATCTTTATATCGTATACAAATCATATGCAGAAAAAAAATCGCTATTAAAATTACGTTCGACGAGATAGCTCTGAAATAGAAAGCCTGGAAAATGGACATATATGGTCCTTGGTATTCATTAGCATTGACATAAAACAAAAACGTTATTTCGCTTAAAACTTTTTAAACTTAAATATAACCACGACAAACTTTTAAATACTAAACTATTAGCACAAGGATTTACTGTTACTCTACCTTGTAAGTAAAGTGAATATAACGAGCTAATCCGAATCCCAACTAAGGATGTGCAAGATCACAAATTTATTTGCTCTTGTTGTACTCTTTTCTAATACATTGTGGTCGTAGAGCGGCAGCAAAAACAACTTTGCAAAACAAAGGTATTTTTGCCGCTTTGATTGTCTAATTTGTTTTCGCACTGTTTGGAATGGGTGCGCTCTTATGGCTGCAAATAAACTTGGCCTTACCTGAGACGCTGCCTACGAATTACGATCACTGGCAAATTGATGGTGGTACAAACGGCCAACTTCCCCACAGATAGTTTGTCCATAGACAAGATCTGGATTACTTGCACGAGTCCGATAGTTTGCTTAGTTAGCAATGCAAAACGGGCCCAAATTACAAGTAGGTGCGAAATTAAACTCTGGCTGCTGTAACCTTGCTAAGACCGCAGTAAAGGGTTTATACTGTGTTCATAATTAATCATATTGCCAGTTTGTGTAACCTTCACTGGAAGATATTAATGTACCAATCACAGCGTATTATGAATGTTAGAATATTATAAATTAGATGTTTGAATGCATTGTTTTAGCAAGCGATTTCTACACTAGATACCACATTTGGACAAACGCAGTTTACGCTGGAACACCCGGTTAAATTAATAAAATTTTGTAGTGATGCCTCCGTTAGATGTAGCGGAGACGTGAAAAATAAAATGACTGCTAAGAACTAAATGAGTGAGAGCAAAGGTCGACTCGAGTGGCACATTGAGGACAGCTATATTTTACAACTAGCTTTCCGCCGCGGCTCCGCCCGCGTTAACAGTTTTCCCGCGAGAATGAGGCATTTTCCCACGGTAAAAGGTGGTCTAGTTAATGAGGGTGAATGCAGCTTTGTAATGGTGAAATATTTTTTGTAATCGGCACAGTAGTTTTTGAGTTTATTCATCAAAAACATACACATACACACACAAAAAATACAAATCGCTCCTGTTTATAATATCAGTATGATAAAATATTATTTTACGAGGAAAATGTCAACTGCAGTGAACAACAATGGTGTTGGTATCAGGCTTTTGTTGCGTATGTGCAATACTTGTACAAACCTCCTTACATGCGCTTGAGTGGATTTGGAAGTCGGCGGCGCTTGGTACCGGCGGCGGTGGCGCTGGAATACTTGGGAATTAGTTTCTGGGAACAATCTTGTATTGTTCAGCCATTCACAACAACTGTTAAGCGGTGGCGCCGAGTGAATACAGTACCTCCCGGCTTGCTTGATTGGGAGCTTATTTTGGCAGACGCTGTTTCGTTTCTAGTTTATGTTATGTTATACTATTGTTATAGGACATTTTACATGATAGTTTATTTTGTTCATGGATTTGTACAGTTTTTTTATCTTACAAAATTGGTAATAGTTTTATTAAATTTTCAATAGAGTCTAATGCCTCCGAGCCCGTTCCTGCTCGAGCTAAATGTTATCATATCACTTCAAATTAAAATAGCAAAATTGGTAATTTATAGGATTAGTATCGGTGGAGATTTGTAATTGGCGTTGTTTTATCTAAATTGTAAACTATTAGTGTTATTGAATGTAAATCAAGCTAATAAAAAAAAACACTTTTAGTACCGTACTAAGAAATTGTTAATATAAGTTTAGAAACACTTGAGACGTACATAGACCTCTTCTGAGGATGTCACGGTAGTATTGATCTATCTTATTGTAAATGAAACCAAGGCATACTAATTTTTATTGTCCTTAACCATAATATTAGTTTCCATTTTCAGATCGTAGAGAAAATGCTGTGTGAAAAATTATATACATTATTTAAAGGTGGCAATGTAATGTAATGTGGTGTTCAATCGTATAATATTATAATCAATGAGTTCATTTAGTACTACGTCGTAGGTCACAGCTACGATTGCTACACCGTAGAGGTTTCGTAGCTTCTCGAGACCAAGTTCGGTCTGAACTGTACTTTACTATTGATTGATATAACAGATTTTTCTAAAACATCCATTACTTTAAAATACAGTTAAATAATTAAAACCGGTAATAATAAAACAATTTGGAGGATATAAATTTTAAAGTCTGTAGCACAAAATATTATTTAGCAAAATTAAAATGAATTTATACGAAGCTTTTGTCAAAAGAAATATAAAGTAACTAAATCATTTATACGTCCAAACATTACTAACGTCGTTTCGGGGAATTGAAGCCACATAAGTTATGAGTATGAAATATGTTCCAACAGGAATCCTCTTAAATGCTCCTAAAAGAGGAAGCAATTATGTTTATCTTTATTACTGACTCCAATATAAAGGTAAGTAGCTCGGTCTTTATATTCGAACTGCTTCAATAACACATAATATGTATGTATACATAACTTACATACTCGTATTATTTCCTTCATTAGTTTTATAATGGTATTGGGCGCTTACGTCTGATAGAAATTGCGACAATATTTAAATTTGGAAAATCTGAAGTTGGAATTTTTTTTAAATTTAATACCAAGTAAATTATTCTACAACCTTTTGTTTGATTCATATTTTCGCTACGGAGCCAGTAAATAATATTCTTAACAATAAATATATACAAATTATTAATTATTAACAAATTAAAATATCATATTTACGATACCTCAAGGTTTTTTGAAGACAATGCGAACAGAAATGTCTTCTATTATTGTGTTCTTAAGCTATTATCGTATAAGTTTAATGGTTAGTGATCAACAACATAAGCCCTGGTGTAAGATATATTAATCCGGCATATTAAAATCTTCAACAATTTAAATTTTAGGAATGTTTGACGATTAATTCACTTGTTTGTTACGAGCTAGATTATCAAAACAGCGAATATTTATTTATTTATTTACGTAGTCATTGCAGACTATGAGATGAACCGTGCACTAGCTACTCAAATAACGTTACCATTACCGTTGAAATAACTAGTTATTCCAAATATCATTTGTAGCGCAGTGCGGTACATAAATTCTCATTCATTATTTAAACATAGTACGGAATAAAAACTAAAATAGGCACTAAAACCTGACGTCACCAACCACTGCACCGTTTTGGTTTGAAACAAAATATACGAATTTATGTCCTATAAAGTTTATTGTATATTCTGTGGTAAACTTGACTTTGGAATGCTCCTTAAACATGCGTCACAATGTTATCATCCAAAACAAGAATGTACAATTTTAAAGACATTATCTAATTAATTAATTTTATACTGAATAAATAATTAAATTTTACACGATAAGTCTGCATTACTGAAAAAAATGTAGTCGTATTATTATAAGTCATAATTCCATGAACAAACTATAAATTAAAATAACAGTATATGCTAAACAAAAACTGCTGTAGTTTCATATTTTTTCAGGATATTAGGATAAGATTAACATTAATGTAAGAAAAAAACTTAAAAATTATTTTGTTTACTATAAAAATTCCTGGCGCTAACATTATTACCACCGCCATAAACTGTGGCGAGATCAAAGAAGAAAGTGAATCCAGAACTATATCTTGAGTTAACAAATTATGTAGCTTTGCGCTTCCGAGTCCCGAGAGAGTCCCTAACTCGGGGGGACTTAGTTGATTCATTTCATAAACGCCATATGGCTGGGAACTTGGCTGACGGGTTGACACGCCAACTTGGAACTAGACTTGTTTGTTTCTCACTTGCCGGGCTAGTTGCTTGGCAAAATACTCTTCAGTGCATTATTATTTCTTCATACTTCTCTTTTGTAATATATAGATATTACAGTGGCTTTTTCTGACGTTTTAAAATTATAAATACTTGAGTTAGTGATAGAGAGAGGTGGATAGAGTTGTGGGAGGCCTTTGTCCAGCAATGATAAAAAAAGTTATTTCATTATCATTGAACTGAAAATATTTTACCATGCTTCTTCTCTGTCAGTATCGAAAACATAAAAACATAATCAAAATCAAAATTTTCATCACACTTTTATTTTACCTGTATCGATGAAAAAAAAAACTGATTAAAATTGTATCTCAATCTTTTCTTAACTTATTAAATTAAGAAAAATACAATAAAATAATATATAATATTTAAACTATTTAAATGTTTTGTCTATGTAACAAACATAATATATATTTTACTCAAAAACACCTGTGATTTTGCCTGTGTACATACATATACATAAAAGTACCTTTACGGTGATGGAAATACCTAATATATTTTAAATGACGATGACAACGCCCTCTCACCGTGGTTCCCTTTACTCCACTCCATATTTTTATCTCATAAAGTAAGCCTTTTTCCTTTATACCACTATTTGTAAGTAAGTTTACTTCCTTGGCGGGTATTATCCCTTGGTTATCCCAAACAAATATGGAGGTAACGGATTATGATCGCATTTTCTTTTATAACGCCCCCACCTCTTTATCTGTATGGAAAAGGTACACTTATAAGCGGGAAAGGTTTCTGGGGAACCGCTTGCCTAGCTCATTGTGCATAAACATTGTATTTTTAGATATACCAAAAACAAACAGGTTTATATAGTTTATGCTTTTCTTGTAATGTAAAAATGTATTGCGTATATTATTTTCAAGCACTTTTTTACAATTTGATTTTAAATAGAATGAATGTTGTTAGTATTGTCATTTTTCTTCTAACTCATAAGCCGTAGATACCTAAAATGTAATATACTTGCTTAACGCTAATTGGTGGCCATTGCCATTGCAGTAGAGTATTACACCGAAATAAAAGCTACCCAATTACAGTTTTTCCAATTATGTGCTGTGGAAACGTGTAATCGGCTTGGCTACTTTTAATGAATAAGTTATTCGTATCATCACCTAAACCTATGCTTTCCAATACATTTCGTTTATATTTATTGCTTTATCGAATATTTATAGCTATATTACTGGAAATGGGCTTGTTTTAATAAAGGCCATAGCCAAAATGCCACCCGGCCCCCGGCTTGCCGTACTTATAATACCTACATTGCTGACGTAGAGATGGGCAAATAGTATTACTTATTTAGGAGGATCAAGTAAGATTCATTATTTTTGCAGAGGAAAACTATGTCAAAGCTATAATATATTTTACTTTTAAGTACAATTTTAAAAAGATTTTGATACAATTTTGCAAGCGTTAGTGGCTAAGTGGCAAGGGCCGTTAACTTCTATCCGGAAGTTTTCGAATTCATATGTACACCTCTTAAGGGGCAGGGAAACTTCGAGAGTAAAACTGCAGACACCTGCGATTTAATTTAAAGGTTGTGTGCGAAGTTCACCAAACTGCACTGGGCCATCGTGGTCGACTAAGGCCTGTTCACCCTGATGTCAGACTAGGCTTGAGCGCCTCGGTGGGGATATACTTAGGTTATTAACGAAAATTTAAAACAGGAATCTAATTATTACTATTACGATTGGAAATGTCATATTTAAATTAATCAATTTTTATTTTTTCTGCCTTTTTTATACCTTTGTAAAAACGTGTGCTATCTTGTGGTATGTGATAAATAAAACTGTCGCACTAGTTAACGTTCATCGCACTAGAATTATTCGGCATAGCGTTACGGAGCCAAACTATGATAAACGTACCAACATTAGACATTTTGCATTAGACATAGGCTAAAGATATTTTTGTTTAAAAATAACTAGGTACTCAAAATATGAATATTTCAAAGCTGTATTAACCTAAACAGTGATATAATATAATCTTAAAACACTTCCTTATACTTCAACAAGGCTATAACTGTTTGCTTACTCACAAAATTACTCCTTTGAAAATGACGACCTCGTTAAAACACGTTAAATACTCGGGAAGGATTGTGAATTGTTGTCTTGCTTCTGGTGACGCTTCTTAGAAAATACATTGTGAAAGCATTAATGGGCCGGAATCAGCCCTTTTCGCACAAAGTGTACCTATTGTTTATTATGGTGATTATTTTTTTTATTTTATTTATTTATTTTATTTAAAAAGACAACAAAGGCCCAGTGTGTTAGTAATATAAAAATTAATCTAATGGTTAGTACTTAATAACTAGCATGGATTTCGTCCTTTGTGTAAGAGACCACATAATGGGACTTTCTGGTTTGTTCACCAACGTACCCAAGACGACATTAGAGCTGCCACGCAATCTGCTTACCAGCGATGCGGTTTTCTTGCGCCATACAGCATCAAAACCGTCAACGCGCGCCTCCGCAAACATCGACGACGCACTGCAGAAGCGCGGAAGCCGTAACATCGCCCTGAATGCGTTGTTGAACTGCACACGAAGAGCGTTGTAAGAACCTTGGGTATATCTAACCCAAAGACTCCCCGTGTACAGTGATGTACAGTATGCTTTGAACAGCAGTATTTTAACTGGGTTAGTACATCGGGAGAATCTTCGGGCCAGCATGTTCGCCCGGACTGACAACGCCCTACGTTCTCTCTCCATATCTGCATCGTCCTTAAGATCATCGGTCACCAATTATGACGTGGCTTTGATGTTTATGACGTTGGATAAAGAGCGTCAGTAACCAAGTGCTAGCCTTTTTCATTCGGAAGTTCGCGGTTAACTATATTCACTTACAATCCGAATAACTAGCAAATACTCGTGTTAATAACTTCATGAAATTCTTACAATAAAAACCCTCAAACAATAACACCCTGTATTTATTTATCTTCTATCTTCTTCTTCTTCTATACTATAATAAAAATGAAGAATCGGTGTGTCTGTACATTGATTTGTTTAAAAAAAACTGATTGTACGTGATAAAGGGAGTGTAGCTGAACAAAAGAATACAAGTTTTGAAAAAAGTGTCCGTCTGTCTGTCTGTTTGTACACGCTAATCTCTGGAACTACTGGACGGATTTTAATGAAACTTTACAATAATATAGCTACATCAGAATGACACATAGGCTACTTTTAACCGCGGGAAAATACTTCGTTCCCACGGGAAAACCTGTTAATGCGGGCGGAGCCGCGGGGCGGACAGCTAGTAAATAAATAAATTTATACTGTGTCGGCCAAGGCATCGAATTCCCACCGGCTGCGCCCGCGACCGCAACCACAAGGTATACCAAGGATCAAGTAACACAACACTATCGGCGCCCTCCACTTCGTAGCAATTCCGCACTATTTTCGACCGACCGTTCGACCGAGATGATATATAACGGCTCGGGGAGTTTGTTTGAGGTTTTTCATTTATCTATTTATTTTATTATTAATTTCATAATGAAACACGTTGTTGTCCGTGACGCGACTATTTTAGGACCCACGGAAGACCAGCGCCGTAGCCCAGCCGGGCCGCGGCTTTCGCTGAGTGGGGCCCTTTTTGTATGGGTGTCGCAACACAGGTGGATGCTTTTAGTTGATTTAAGTATCGTGTTTTGTTTAATATTTTTGTCAAGCAGTTATTTATTTGTCTTTATTTATTGTTTTTTGTGTTGTGATGTCCTGCAAATAAATGTTTCCATTTCTATTTCTATAATCACTAGATAAGACACCATTATGATAGCTGTTATTATGTTGCTAATATAACGCTTAGTAAATATTCCTAAACTGAATTTAATTACGACGTGGAGAGCAATCCGAATAATTTGCACAATTATTCCAGCATCTTCATTATGCCAGATGGCGATCATTTTGATAATTTTATCGCAATCCGTTTAGCCATTTAGAGGATAAACGGTAACAGACAGATAAATAAATGAAGGGCCCAGTTGCACAAGTACCTAAGTCCAAAAAATGAGGTTTTCAAAAACTGACAATAAAAATTAAAAATGGATCTGGAAATATTTCTGTACATTATATGAATTAAAAGAAACTTCTGTATATTAGTTTTACAATCAGCCTTTATTTTGACATAGAGAATTGCTATGAATTGCTTAAACTTTTTCAGATAATCAACAATTTTTATCATGGACTTATATAAAAATCGATGGACTTAGTCCCTTCTAACGAGTTTTTTAAGGACTAAGGCACTTTAGTTAAATTTTAATTGGACTTATATCTAAATTACTTAATACTAATGGACTTGAGGATTTTATATATTTATTTGGATTGTTTCACTCCTTGTCATCTTCAGAATTAAAGTCTTCTATCTCACTTGGCACAGTATTTTCATCAATATTCAATATATCAGAATAAAAATATCTTTCTTCTTCATCGACGAACTGAAGCAAGTGTTTGATGTCTTTTATCTTTCCAGGTTTTAACATCAATGGCGCATTATATGCATTTTCAGGTTCAGACCTTATATGTCTTGGGACCCCAACACGATAAAACGTAAATGGTTTAAAAGGACCTGTCATCGTGCTTCGCTGTGATGGTCGATTAAGTTTGCTGAATTTAACTTCGCGACAAGCGGATATGCCAGGAACGGGCTTCACATAGTCATCATACAATTTCTTGTAATCTTTTACTTTTACTGTTCTCTCGCCTCCGTCTTCATTTTTTCTGAGATTTCTTTCCATGAACACAATGTCGAAGGGTTTGTTTAACCGGCAAGTTTTGATCAAATCTACATAATATTCGGGTGTGTATATGGTTTGTTCTCTAATCCTTCTTTTCTCAATCTGGGCAAAATCTCTATCAATGGGCATCATAGAATGGCCTGGAATGGGATATATTATCGACACATTCTCAAAGATGCCTTGATTGCAAAGTTGATCAAGGAACGCAAATAAATACTTATTTTTATTTTGGCTGAAACAATTATCACAATATATATTTAACTTGGTATGTATAGGATTTTTGCTGTATTTTATGTAATCATTTAGAGCAGTGATCACCTCATTAGGGCCTTTATGAGCATAATTTTCCGTATACAAATACATCGTTGCTGTCCCTTCTTTTATATTGTGTATACCAAAATTATGTAACCACAGTTGTCTTCGATAATATTCATCCTGGACATTGGTGACAGGAAGTGGCAAGTTTTTTTGGTAGTCAAAGCAAATCGAAAGAACATGGTCATCTGTATTTGTCTCACTAAATTTGAGTTTATCGAAAAATGTTTCAGCTTTTCTGAGATGCAATTCTTTTTCAACTTTAAGCTGCTTGGCTTTGTCTTCATCTTTTGCCAGTTCTGCAGATTTTATGTCAACGATATATTTTTCACAGACATTACAGATATCTTTTCTTGGGGATCCGAAAGAAATGTCAAAATCGTGATTGAAAATTTCTCTAAATTTTTCATACTTTAAAATATTCTTCAAATCCGGATATATTGTCAAAAATTGTCTATGTAATTTTGCAATACTCAATGAAGCTGGAACATATTTGCGGTGCTTATTATCTGTTCTAGAATAATGGGAAGCTTGTGTGGGTAAGCTAGATATAAAATTGTGAACTTTGTCGATTGTCTCTTTCGTGATTGATTTAGGGTGATTGTTGTGTTTCCCCCTTCCATCCTCAATATCTTTATGTTTTTGTAATACCTTTTTCTTCAAACGTTCACGTTTTATTCCATGAATGGCTAAGAATGCTGAAGCACAAAGTGTAACGCTTTTGTTACCAAAATTTAACATATAAGAAAATAATCGCCTTGGTCTTGCATATTTATTTCGTGGTCTGAATCTTTTAGCCATTTCCTCTTTAATACATCCTTGTAAATAAATGTTTTGTTCGGTATGAGTTGACAGGTTAATAAATTTTTCGAAAACTTTTTGGGCTTCAATATTATTGATTTTTGTATTACATTTGCATCGACAATTCGGTATTTCTCTTCTTGTGTGATCTTTTAGCTTCTCTGCTTTATTTTTGTTTCTTGTCCATAATTTCGGTGTCTTTTTTTTCTTCTTACCTTTGATATTTTTTTCAACGTGTTCAGTATCGGTGTCATCTACTTCTTCTATAACTCCGGTTTCAGGATTGAGTAATTTACGCTTTGATAAAGCTGGTCGTAAAACTTTGGGTACATCCAGAACATCTTCTAAGGCCCCTGTTTCAGGGTTTATTAACTTTCGTTTTAAAGATGTTGAGTTATTCTCAAAAGTTTCTAGTTCTCTACCAACTAGATTGTTGAAATCGTTGCACTCAAAATCAACCATTTCATGGGATTTGGTTTTAGTGATTTGTGACGATTCTAAAAATCCTGTTGCAGGGTCAATTAACTGCCAATTATCTTGCAATGGTATCTTAATAATTTGTGATGGTTCCAAAAGTCCAGACTCTGGGTTAACATTCTCACAGCCAGAGTTTTGTTCTTGTAAATTGCGTTTTGGGTCACTGGCAACCAGCGGTATATCACTCGTATTCTGTAAAATAGACTCAGATCTTGTGCTGGAATTGGTTGATTCTAGTTCCAATACCAGACTATTTTCAACCAAATGTGATTCATTTATGGATTGTACAGATTCTCTGTCCTCCGATGAAACCTGGTCAGGTTTAAGCTTGATTGATGAATTCAGAATTTTATATCCCCTGTCATTATATGTTTTAGAGGATGAGGGCTGTGGAATATACTCAGTCAAAATTTTATTACGTTGAATTTTTCTTTGTTACAAGTTTTTTGTTTAAAACTATTACTCGATCTTTTGTTTTGAGGGTATCTTTGTTTAAACTTTTGGTTTTTTTATTTGTAGCAGATGATGTCTTCGCCCGCAGTAGTTTTAGACCTGAATCCACATTTTGTTTTGAAAATGCACTTGTATTTTCTTGGTGCGAGGTTTTTTCGTTTAATTTTGATGTTTCACCGGCTTTTGAAATAATTTTTGCCTCTTTGCTCATATAAACAGGACTCCAACCAATCTGATCCAGATGAGTCTGAACCGGTTGCTGGGTCAAATAGGCCGCTTTTTTCCATTACCCTACCATGTAACAATAAAAAACATAATTAAATTTGTGGACAATAATATAAAAAATCACCTATTTATAAAAATGAAGCACATACCTTTTCAGCTTATCTTCTGCATCTGACTGCATGTTTAAAGAACATAACTTCACCAGTAGAATGAGACTTCAACAAACAAACTTCAAGAAAAACTTTTGGGTTCGAAAAAAAACAGTAGAAGTTTTTGAGGTTATATTTTAGTTTTTAAAAGTATTGCCAGTTTAAGAAGCAGTTTTATTCCCAATCAGTTGGACTTAGTTACTGTTTCAAACAAAATTACTACAAATAGTCATTTTTTACATAAAACTGGCTGGACTTAGGTATTTTTTGGTAACTTAGGGACTTATTGATGCATAAATTACGAATTAAAAAAAAAAAACTCATTTCATTTCTGGACGTAGATACTTTTAACAAAAAAACAAAAAATATAGTCATATGTATTTTGACGTGCTCTATCCATTAGTTCTATAGGACAAAAAAGTACCTATGTGGACTTAGGTACTTGTGCAACTGGGCCCTTCAAATGAGGTTTTTATCTAAAGTAAGAGTTTAGAAAAACAATGTTTCGATAATAAATAAATACCAAGGTCCAGTCCATGGTTGGATGTTCAAAAGTGGCCTCCGTTCGTCTCTAGGGAAGAATGACTAGAAATATTCCCATAGTGTCAAATCACATAATTTTCATAGGTACACTTTCTTACTGATTTGGATGGACTTTACTTAAAAAAGAAAACAGATTACCTGACGATACTAATCATATTATCTCTCCCACATTAACGCAATTACTTTTAAGTTACTTCTTTTCCTTTTTATAAAAGTGCTTTGAATAGCAACCGTAGCGGTATCGGAGTATTGAAGTTCGGTCAAACATACGTTTAGATATCTTATCTACCAATCGTATAATGTATGTATAATGTTATATAAATGTTGCACTCACATTTGAGAAATCGTTTTTCCAACAGTAATCATAATCATACTTATAAAAACAATTGTATATCACGCAATAATGTTTTCATAGAGCTATTATTTGAAATTACTTCTAAATTTTTGTCTTCTTATCTCTACTCTATCTTATGGATAAAATAAACATAAAGTTACATTTTCCAATAGGATGTATAACTAACATATATATACATTATTATTGGTTTTTCTAATTTTTGAGTTTAGTTTTGTGCGTCAGTGACGCAGTGGTTAGGATAGTACCGTTGTTTACGATGTTGTTATTAAAAAATAAAGTTAAATTTATATTCTATCCCCAATTTAAATTATTACAATGCATCATCATAAGAAAGAAAACAATCCATAGTACAAATTATACAGCTCGATCTGTTCTTGACTGTACAAATGACATCAAAAGCGACGTAGAAATATTGTGCAGTACACATTTCCACAAAGAAACCATTTCTAAAAGGTTGTTTAATATAAAAGACGCTCGCATTTAGTACTCATGTGTACTTATAAGTAAGCTGTGTTTCCTCCATTTTTTCCGGTAAACCACAAAATTTTCCGATGCACTACACAGTACTGAGACTGGATGGTTCGTTAGTGGCGAATCGTTCACATAATGCTACCTCCTTAGGCTTAGGCGTAGGTCACACTGGATCGAGGGCACTGGCGGCGATAGAACAGGTTTCTTGACTGTCTTCAAAATAAATTATCTTACACTAGCATTCCGCCCAGCGGCTCTATCTGCGTTAACAGTTTTTCCCATAGGAATGATGTATTTTATGAGTTATTCTGATCTGATGTATAAGCTATATTATTGTAACGTTTCATTAAAATTCACCTGTTGTTTTTGAACAAACATCCATATGTCCATCTTAAAAAAAACTTTCGCGTTTACAACATGGAATGTGCAGGAAGTAATCCTTCCGAAATCACTTGTACATACAACTAAGTCAAGAGCTGTTTTGAGCTATATAAGATTTATTATTTCATATCAATGTAAACATAGAACAAAAACACTCAATGGAAAGTATGACATCATAATATTCCCTTTATTTTCCATATAAAAATATTGTTTCGACATTTCATAAAAATAAGCTCAATTGACTAGCCAGTCATCATCCAAAGCATATCGCCGGCGCCTCGTGTCCATACTTCGTCCGCGCCGTGTCTTTGCCACGACCGCGCCCGTGCCACGTCTGATTGCGTGCGGCTTACGCCACGCTTACGCCTTATTCCTTTTAACATCATACATAATAGTTGTTTTTCCCGACGCCCGGGGCTAAGTGCAATTTGTATTAATGCCGTCATATTTTCGCGCTGGTTACCCGCATTTTCATATTAAGCGAGGTCCGAGAAGGTCTGATAATGTTAGACCCACCTCCGTCATATTTTGTTTGCGGCCTTATTAAATTTACATGGCTAACGAGATTCGCTGTGGCATTAATTTGGCAAATAGGCACGCAAGTATGCGAATGCGAGTCAAGATGTATAGGGGTTGTAAGGGGAAAATCGAATACCCGAATGCGGACATAATAAATTCGATCAAATGTTCAAATAAACGAATGAAATATATGATGCAGGTGGTAGTATACAGGGTGTAAATGACGGCTAAGCAAATACTGGAAGGAAATGCTCAGTAAATGGTCTTAAGTAACTTTTCCAAAGAAAAACTTTCGACATTCCCATACAAAATAATAGGTAATTTAAAATCGAACAGAACCTAAACAAAAAGAAAAACATTTCGAATCATTATAATTTCAGGTATCTCATTTCATTCAGGAAATCAATAATAACATTGTTTGTCAAAATAACAGACAAAAATGTCTCGAGTATTTTGGTTACAATTAACCAAAGGGAAATAAAAGGGGAAGAGAATATAAGGAATTTAATGAATATTTATTTGCTTTTGGAAGGTAATAAGATAAATAACTGGGGAAAATAAAATAGTAGAGAGAGAGCAATTTTATCTTTTATTATTCCGAGAAGAATACTTTAGCAAGTTGCGAACGGAAAACAGATTTGTTAATAATATTTATAAAGAAGGTATATTCCAAATATGTAGCTTATTTTTATTTCATTTAATTAATTGACACTACTAACTGGCAGCTAACTTTAATAAAAATAATATAAGGTAAGAATTCCTTCAGCATCTTTTCTAACACCATAGATGGCAAGGTAGGTAGAGGCAACTTGAAAAACTTAAAATCGCAGTAGAGGCGTGGTTTATTTAGATAATAATAGAAGGAAGGAAATCGATAAAGTTTTCAGTAAAGGTGTTTCCAACCCTAAGAGTATTTAAATTATAATATGATCAGTATGTTTATCTGAATATCATAATAGGTACCTACTTGTACAAATTACGAGGATCATCGAATCAAAAAACACACGATAAACAAGCAAGCATCTTTTCTTGTTTGCAAAAGTAAATGTTGCTGCCAAATGGATGTTCTTTTAGTCGCCTTCCCTCCCAGTGAGTAGTCTAAATCCGACAGTAGATCATTTTAATATATTTGGTGTAGTTGTATTTACTTGTGCGTAAGAAAGTATATTTTACTTTACTTGGAATACCTCAGTAGCAAGGTTTTATCTTCACACTACTTATGACCATTGTTGAATGTTTTACAAAAGAAGGTTACATTTATCAAACATTTCCTTTCGTTTGAATTTCGTTTTATCTTCCTGTGTATGTCATAATCCCTTCCTACAATATTGTGGGGTGTTTCAGAATACACTGTGTTCCGCCGGTATTCATCGCTCGCTTATTGAAAAGCAGAGAAAGCTTTGAAATGGCTCGCGTATCTGGTTTGAGGTGTATGTTTGAGTCGGTGGATTGCTCCTAGTTTTCAGTAGCAAATAATATTGTTTATGGAAAACGGGCAAGCTTCTGCTAGGAAAAGTTTATGTTTGTACTAGCTAGATTAAATGGAAAAAGAAAAGCTAGATTGTGATATACACACAATTTCTGTTCCGCTGCTATAGCCAAGATCTTAGGATTTTCTGTAAAAATTACGTTTTTGGCCGCAGTTAAATGTAGCCTCTTTCATTTCCTATGACATCAGCCATTATTTCAAATTTTTTACGTGTCGTTACCTACCTAGTTTCAGCCGTTTAAGCGTAAAGGCGTAGCAGACTATAATATCTTTCTTTAGTTTTTGTAAGTACATAGTATCTAGCATAGGTTATTTAACCCAGAATGAAATAAAAAGTTTATCCCATCAAACTTTCAACTCCAAACAGAAAACAATAAAATATAATTAACTGTGAACTCCTGGGATAATAAATTGAGTAATTTTCGGCTTATTAAATGAAAAATCACCGGTCGTTACGTAATGGTGTGAAATATTTCCGGGCGGCTTTGTCCGGGCGCGGGCGTGAAGCGCGTCCCCCCGCATTCCTCCGACCCATCGACTAATTACCACGCCAGAAGACTCCGCTATAACGCCTCCTAAAAATTTTACTTCTTTTCGTTCCTGCTTCTCTAGTACTTTTTGCTTGATGTATGGGTTGCTAGTTCAGTGGCTATGTTGACAAATCATTGATTTTTTAAAACAATAATTGTAGGTGTTTTTAATTTCTGGTCTCCAACCTTGACTCTGACAGATAATTGCTTCCCGAGCTTCCCATAGAGGTGTGAAAAGCTCGCTTGAGCGGCCTTTATATTCGTAGAGTTCTGCGTTGATTTCTTCAGAATTATCACCACTGACAGAAGCTATATCATAAATAATTATTTGATATGCATAACGGGGCCTAAAACATATTGCAAAAACAGAAGGGCCAAAAAATAAATAAATTAATATCTTACATATCTCAGTCAGATGAGATACTTTGGCTTTTTGTCAGAATTTTTGAACCACATCGGAACCTTCTAATGTTACTTGAATTTGATGTTTGCTTTAATTCAATATAAGAAGTACTTATTATAATGACGATATTCTTTTAACGGCTAAGTCCACTCCTTGCGCGGTATATAGTTAGTCAGTAACCCGTCCCGTTCCCAACAATTCTATTATATTTTATAGCTTCATGGTGTGCCTTAAAGTTATTTTCTATTCTTGTGCAGCTTTAAAGAAAGTATTGAATTTTGTACTGTATTATTTTCCTCAGATTCATACCCGAGCTTTGTTCCAGAATATTATAGATACTACCCGGCATATATTAAGAAAGTCTTTTAAGAAGTCAGACTTTACAATTTGCAATATAAGCATACCAATAAGACGCTCGTATTTCATAAAATGGGTATGTCAAGGAGCAAACTGCGGCGGTGACCAGTGGGTACACATTTATAGTGCTGGATCGAAATAAATAGCACTAAAGGTTAGAACCCACAGCCCGGGAAGCGGCGCGATTGGTTGTAAAGAAATCTAGAAACTGTCGAATAGAAACGCGATGTGTATAAGTTGCGTATAAATTCCCACACCGTGCTACTTATTTTCTCCTCCTTAACAAAAATTTTCGTTTAGGTTATGAGCTCATTTACCATCATCATCATTATCATGATGATGGACAGCCACTCCTGGACAAAAGTATTTTCTAAAGATCTCCACAACAATCAATCCTACGCTGGCCGTATCTAGCGGCTTCCTGCGACCCTCATCTGATTTTCACCAACCTGCTTTAGGCTTTTTTTCTCATAAGAAACGAGTTCGCGTTTGATTGCAACGACCAATTCTCACCTGCGGGCTGTGGGACCACTACATAAATGCTGGAGGTCGCAGAAGGTATCAAAATTCGACATAATGATAGGTCGATTTTGCCTCAGAATAACGATAACAGCGAAACGCGATTTCCTTGCTCTTAGCATTTCGCGATGTATAAAAAGAAAAAAGTCACTACTTATGTTGTCATAAAGATGTCACGATGTTGCATTAAAATTTGACACCGATGTCCTCGCGTAGTGAGCTGGCTGCAAGGATCTTATAAGTACTACTGAACGTATCCTCATCCTTGACTAGCTGATGGAAAGTGACAACGTGGATTCAGAAGATCACCGTTTCCCGCGCCTGTGGGTTCCAACCTTTACAGTGCTGGATCGAAATAAATAGCAGTAATAACAGGAGCCCGGCGCGTGCTGAAATATTTATAGACGCGATCGGCGCATACGACATTGTATACACCGGTTAATGTTCGCATCAAATGCTAACTGCGTCCATTAATCTGGTCAAGATTGTGTACCCGTTACAAAAAATTTGGTCAATCCTTTTGTTTATTTGAAATGATTTGTTCGATCATGCTTGCAACATGCAGTGTTAATTCTCATCTGATATCTTCTAGGCTCGCCCTGCGAAGTTGACCTACCTAGAAGATGACTAACCTAGAAAATGACGTACAAAGAAATGACGTTCTCCTGTAAATTGACTATCTGACAAAATTACCAACCTGTTTTCCCCGCGTATATTATAGAAAATGAAAATTAGTATCTGAACTGATGTCACCTGGAAAGAAAATAAAAATGTTCTCTGATCCATAACATTTTTTACGTTTTAATTTTTTTATCATCAAATCATTCCATTTTCACGAGCTTACCCTGTCGTACCGCGTCAGTACCGCTCGTGATTAATTATTATGGCTTACTCAGCTGACTTTACATTTTTGAGGGTAGCCACAGATTTTTGTGGAGAGGGTAAATGGTATTTTGGCATTGAAGGCGTTATCGCTTGCATACAATAACTATTGAATCATAGTTAGAGATTTTGGTGCATAATAGTACTATACGGCATAAATTCTATTAAGGTGGGATTCTAAAGACTTCATTTCAACTCGGACATCATCGTTCCGATCCTTCAACCCACATCCTCCCGCGGCTGTGGCGTCATACCTTTATATGGGAAACAGGCGTTGTACATGGGAAACCGCTGCCCAGCATTAGGACATAAAAAGAGTTAAAACATTTTTTATCGTGTAAGAAAAACAATGAGAGCGGAATTTCATTTCAGGAAAATAATTCTGCATTAGCTAATTAGGCACTCAGTAATTTCCCAGCACGCGTCGGAAACATAGTGGCGGAGTAAGCCACGTTAATTTGTGTGCGCAATAAAAGTGTGAGGGTGTTGTTAAGAGATTTAGCCACATTTGGGAAATGGGTCGTTCTCGTTTCTCACATGAAACTATTTTCAGCAATTAGTATAAGAAATTTTGGGAAGTAAATTTGTACTGTAAATTTACTGCCAGTAAAGAATATTTGAATTGTGTTGTTTTGTAGAAGTGAAGTTAAACAAGTACAGTATCCGTATCCTGTTTACGAGTATTTTTACAACAAATAACTTATCCTAAGAATAACATATATTTAGGTAGGTATGTGTTTAGTTAGTGAGATAAGTTTATGAAAGTCCTTGGTAGTTTCTGTGTAAATCAAACGTGCAACATCATTAAATTAAGCATGTAGGTATATAGTATTAAACAAAAAAAAAACTCTCCCTGTAAAATAAGATTATAGACACGACAAACTATGTCTTGTCACTTCTAATTTGTAATACCTATACTATCTCGGCAGATTTCTTAAATTCTTAGTGTACCTACCTAGCTAGATCAGATTATAATAACGTATTTTCACGGGTCCTATACGCGATAATTTTAAATAGGTACAGTAGCCATCACATGCGGCATACATTGTAGCGGTAGGGATGAATTTCGTAGTGCGAATGTCCAACCGCATGTGCTGGCTTCTGTTATTAGTCAGCTTGCAACCACGGCAATACAACCGCGCTGAAACGTCGGGCAAAAATAAGGTAAGTATCGAATAACATACCTATTTAACGTTATCGCGTAAAAGACCCTTGAAAATAAGTTATAATGTGTACAGAGCGCGGAAACATCAAACAAGCATTAGTTTAGATTAGTTTAAAACGGTTCCAGAAACGTAGATCTAATATGTCTCACTGAAGGAACAATTTCATTTTGTTTCCAATTGGATTGGTGCAACATAAAGTTCGATTAGAGCGAGAAGCAGCGCTCCTTAGCAGCTGCCTCATTATTGGGAATAGATTGGCACCAACTGTTGCGAACCTGCGCCGGACTAAGTAAGCGCCTTGGATTAGTTCTCAGTTTTCTCTAAATTCAGAAAATTCTGGAACCATAACAAAAAATACACAGATTAAATTAAAATTCCGCATCTCCTCAGTCACTTCATAATATAAATTAAATATAGGTACAGTACAAGTTTTACCAAAACACCCCTTTAGAACAACCATTTTCCTGCGGTTACAGGTAGTCTGTTACCTTCCCCAAGGTCTATTCTATCTCTGTATCAAGTTTCATCAAAACTTCTGGCCCACCTTACCAATTTTCCCGTGGGAATAAAGTATTTTCCCGCGGTAAAAGGAAGCCTTTATCCATCCCCAGAATCTTTTATATCCCTGTACTAAGTTTTAGCTTAATTTTCCAGCCACGCTACTATTTTTCCCGTGGGAATGAGGTATATTACCGCGGTGTATGGTAGCCTTTATCCATCTTCAAGATCTATTTTATATCTGTTCTGTATCAAGTTTCATCAAAAAGTTCCGCCCGACCTACCATTTTCCCGTGGAAATAAGGTATTTTCCCGCGGGAATGAAGTATTTTCCCGTAGTATAAGGTAAGGTATCCTATACACATCCCCAGGGTCTATTCTATCTCTGTACAAAGTTTCATCAAAACTTTCCACCCGCGCTGCCATTTTTCCCGTGGGAATGAGGAGTTTTCCCGCTGTAAAAGGTAGCCTTTGTTAATTTCCAAGGTCTATTCTATCATACCCCAAGCTCAGATTGGTATAGATAGATATCAAGTTTTATCAAGTTTCCGCCCCACGTTTCCGCCCGCGCTTGCAGTCTTTCCCGTGGGAATGAGATATTTTCCCGCAGTAAAAAGCAGCCTATGTCTGTCCCCAAGGTCAATTCTATCTTTGTACCAAGTTTCATTAAAATCGGTTCAGTAGTTTCGGAGCCTATGCAATTATAAGAATTATTTTAGGTATTTTTTTACACCTTGGGTTACATTATTAAAGGTTTAGTAAGGATCCCTAATTTTTTTGAAAATAAAATTTAGCCTATGTTACTCAGGGTGAATGTAGCTTTCTAATGGTGAAAGAATTTTTGAATTCGGTTCAGTAATTTCGGAGCCTATTCGATGCAAACAAACAAACAAACAAACAAACAAACAAAAAAACAAACAATCAAACCTTTCCTCTTTATAATATTAGTATAGACTAAGGAAAATTCGAAAAATAACGCGGGCGTAGCCGCGGGCAGAGAGCTAGTGTAGTGCATAATTTCTTTCCGGTTCCAAAATAGAGTAGTAAAACGTAGCTGGATTTGTGTGTCATGTAAATATTACGGCATAACATGACTTGACCATTTTTCCCTCACTCGTTTCGAACTAGAGGGGTTGACGTTGGGTTGGCTAATGGCTAGTCATCTTGTCTAATTAGCCAAAACATTTTGACGGTGAACGGAAAAAACGTGACATGTGACATGTCAATTGCTGAGTGACCCTTCGCAAATTACTTATGTAGAGTACCTTTCATTAAAAAATATATTGGGAGCAGTTATTTTTATTGCAACTTTAAAATTTGACCAAATATTTTCAAATATTAGTCGTAACTTTGTCAACCAAATGTTTCTTTTTAATCTTAAAAGGACTAAAAAGTGTAATGAATACAAAGAATTCTAATCTCATATCGTGATTTATATAAATACCAAAAGCTTCTAACTAGGTTCACACTACAACTTCATTAATCTCATCAAGCAAGCTCGTCGGTTTAGAGTTAAAAATAAATAATAAGGGATTCGTTAATTAGGTGTCTTAGAATTAATATATTATATTTTTTACAGCATTTCAGCTTCACCATTGTCCGCGGAAACAAAATTTGTGTACCTCCTTATTTGTATTAGACGGTATAAAAGAAATCATAGGTAATAAGTATCTTCTGTCGATTTTAGAATAGGTTATCATGGGGATGACATAATCACAGTAAGTGATTAAAAGTCCCTAATAAATAAAAAAAAAAAAAATCTTATCATGCAAGCTTTTCGGTTTAGAGTACTATGGTTTGTTTCAAATTAACCAGGACAAAAGTTCACTAACCTCTTTCTTTTCTTGAAAGTCAAAAATAATGTAACGCCGAAATGTCTGGCTAGGCCACTTGCTCACCCCGCCTTCTACTACGGTATGCCAAATTACGTATTTGGCGATAATTTCCTATAGTTTTATCGTATCGTTTGAAAAAAATATATGTTCGCATTGTATGCAGGCGTCAATGAACTTTTGTACGGAGTAATATGAAGCAGATCATCATATTATGCTATTATGCTAATATTATAAAGAGGAAATATTTGTATTTTTGTGTGTGTGTATGTTTGTAATGAATTTCAAAAACACCCATTTTTCAGGGTTTTTTCTAAATTGCCAAAAATTTTTCTATTACCGCTACCCTGAAAATACTTACCATCGTGTCCAGCGTCGCAAGCCGCATCCAACGACGTGTCGCACGCCGTGATCCGGCACCTGAAAAACGAAAAATTTTTGCGAACATTCGCATCTGCATCCGCAAATGCGGAACATCCGCATTGATTTGGACATCTGCATCTGCTTCCGCATCCGCATTAATCAATGCGAATGTTCATGCGGATGCGAATATTATACAAGTAGCAACAAGAAAGAAATTGGGCGGGGCCGGTGATTGACGCGTACCGGTCGTACGTGACAATAACCAATGGGAGCGAAGAAATTGGTGACAAGATTCGACACGTTTGTTTGTTCTAGCTAGTGCATCATTTGTTTCTTGCAAGTGAATAAATATTACGTGTTTGTTTGCGCTGTGAAGTGAAAGTGAACTACTTATCGTATCATAAAGATAGATAGGTATTTTTTTAATGTTGTTGTGATACAGTGTGTAAATAAGAAAGGTAAATTCTATTATATTACGCCGGTAATACGTTTTATTGTATGAAAAATTGTCGTTTTATGACGAAATTCGTTATTTTTCCAGTGTGATTCCCGTTATTGATTGATAGTTTATCTAACTATTTAGTCAACAATGTCACCACCGATTTAATTCTTTATTAATAGACTTTATTTACATAATATCTTATACATCCGCATCCGCATCTGCATCCGCGGATGTGAGCCTGCTAAACTCCGCATCCGCATCCGCATCCGCGGATGTGAAAATATCGGCATCTGCAACATCCCTGGAATAAACTCAAAAACTACTGAACCGATTTCAAAAATTCTTTAAACGTAGGTTACCTTTAACCGCGGGAAAATGCCTCATTCCCACGGGAAAAACGGCGGAAGGCTAGAAGGTAAATATAAAGAAAAGTAGCGTACAGGAGCAGCCCAGTGTGGGTCAGGCGGGCGCCCCGCGGTCCCGGTACATTATCCGCGGCGGAGGCGCGGCACGTACCGCGGCCATTAGTGGCAAACAGCGCCCATGCCAACGCGCTTATTTAGGGCCTGCTTACCACACTCTCAACTCGAACCACTGGAATAGTGTTCAAGAAGTAATCGCCGTTTATAGTCGGAGATTCAATTTGTTAGGGATTCTTTTTAAATTCGCAAACATATTTTGTCTTGTTAATCTTTTGTTTCATTTTATTAATTCAAACGACACTCTGCTGAAGTCCATTATACTAGTATGTGATTAATATGTTATTGCTTGCCTATGGTGCTTTTTAATGCGATAATCTATGTATCACTCGCTCAATCGTTATTAATTAAGGTATTATTAGCGGGCATTAATTCTCTGTACTTACAATGCATTATATATACTTCAATGAATATTTTTGGGCTTTTAATGTAACTTTAAACGTCTATTCTTTAAATTTTGTAGAAAATACGCGAACATATTGATTTCCTTGGGCTTCTTGTGTATGAATCGACTTTTCAAACATACATTTCTGACCTCAGAACTTGACATTTACCTTCCAGAGAATAGTCCGAGCTATATTACCGAGGACGAACCTTAAATCCCGCGGCCCGCATGTAGGATTTTCCAAAAGATAGTGTAAACACTGCCCTTTACCACACGGATATTTTGTACTTAGCTTTACGCTAGACTTCATTTAGCTAGGGCGAAAATGTAGCGCTATTCTGTGGCGTTGTAAATTCAAATTTAAGTTTATTAATACGAATTTTTAGACTACTGTTTGTGATTAAAAGGTCTTTGAAAATTATTAATGCAGAGGTTCTTAACATTTGGCACGTGAGCCGCAGATAATATTACTATGCTCTTATTAATAACCTGGCATCTGTTACTGCGTGTTGTTTTAATAACTAATTAGACAATCTCATTAGATAGACTTATAATCATAACTCTGTCTAAATAATAAATATGATATATCATTAGCTATTGTAATTATGCTTGCTTATGTTCGGAACAGATATTTCCCAGAAAAATAATATCGTTATGTGTTTCAGGCTCAAATAACAAACATGAATATTTTACTTGTAAATTACCTACTTCCAAGCCCTTTTCTAAACACGATCAAACCATACATCTCGGAGCAATAACAAAATCAGAGTGCCTTCTTCGAATAAACATCACATTGGTATATAAATCCAGACGTACGTTCAAATAATGCAATAACCAGAGATCGGGGGATGTAGGTTGAGCTTAAGCCAATGAACTCCAATGTATATATTAATATGGATGTGCTCCCAGTCGTGATTTAAAGATATTATACACAAATGTACGTTGAGGAAACACCAATATTCACTAGCATTGTAACTTTCTCGCGTTATATGCTGTTTATGTGAAAAAAAGTGAGATAAATGGGAGATAGTTAGATAGATATAAAAATAGGCAGTCAGTCAGGGTTACTTTCATGTTTATAATAGAAAATAAAAACGATTTTGTAATTTATTTCTTCCGGTTCCTAGGGTAGGCAGTTTTCCGTTAAATTCATGGTCTAAGAAAACCAGGTCTAAAACTCCGACAAGCCTACGTCATTTTGCCTGTTCATCCTTGTCGAATGCGTGTAATAGACAAGGATGAACAGCGCAAAATGACGTAGGCTTGTGTCAGTCACGTGGTCGGAGTGTTAGACCTTGTTTTCTTAGACCATGGTAAAATTTTAGAAATACAAAAATGTTTTGAAAACTGTCATGTCTATGTCATGACAGCATGATGCAAGTATCAAATTTGGCTCCACCAGCTCCGATCAGAGGCAATAACCGAGGCGGGAGCGTGAAAGTGCGCCTACGCCGTAGTACGAGTACGTCACACGCTTTAGTACGTCACACGCCGTAGTACGTCATGCGCTCGTGCTCGTGCGACTCACAATTGAATCAAGTTATTGACTGCGCTGCGACATATTACGTTTACGTCTGCCTCGGTCTTGGCCCGCAGATTCGATTGGCTGGAAGTGATTTTGAATATTGAACATGTTTATTTCTCAGACTGAATGATTTATAATATCAATCATTTATTTATTAGAAATTTGGAAAAATATGACATAATACCAAATGTACTGCAATTTTCCAAGTTTTCAATGTAGATTAGTGGCTTAGTGCACAAAAAGTTTGCTCAGTTGTCTGTATCAACTTAGACTATAATAATAAGACTATTGTACCAAACAAACATCAACCCGCACTGATTAACGAATACAATTCTAAACTAGCCTATCGATGGGAACATGTATGAGATATTAACGAACATTACAAATCGGGCTTTTTTAGGATCGACCTTACATTAAAGTCTATCTAACATATTTTGATTTCATAACAAAAAAATATCTGGTAAAAAATTCCCTTGGTACACCCAGATGCCTAGCGCGTTGATACTGAAAAACATCGTGAAGGAGACGACGCCTGAGGGGCTCCGTCTCTGAGATTATCAATTTTGATTTTGGTACTTCCAGCTTGGCCTAGCTCAGTGTCGTTCCACATGGTAATCCAGTTACGGGGCGGTTGGTTTGCAGGACAGAAGGTTTCATTACACGCTCACGAGGACGCGCGTCGCTCCGACATCCTATTTAAATGTTAGAGGTCGACAATTTGGCCCAGAGCTTAGTTCGGATTTGAAAGCAACGTAGGTATTGCGGCTTAGGCCGGTAGGTTCCTAAAATATGCGAAATAAAACGAATTAAACTTTAGTATATTATTTTTTATGTTCTGTTAATATCTTTAATAATGAGATTGTGAGGCTAATTCTAGTTATTACGTTTATACTTACGAGTTTTCGTCTTTTACACGATAAACTATACGAAAAGGGACAGGAGATGTCAATTAAGTTGAAGAGTAGTCAAACGTCAATTGCACTAGTTATAGTATAACTATGTAACTAAGTAAAGTCCATGGGCTAGTTTTAGGGTGCATGCGTAAACATCTTACTCAAATTTAACAGCTATGCTCTTATTTTAAACATTTTTTTTTATTCATTCGTATCCCAGCCTTTTCGATTCTAATATGAACGAAAAAGACCACGACTTAAAAAGCGTAGAGTGTGACTTTGTAGAATTACCACCACTGTACTGCGAATCCAAGTCCGGTGAAGCTTGATTCCTTGTACTTTTTAGATTCAAAAGGTCAATTAAAAAATATAAAAAGTGTGAGGAAAATTGACTGTTTAGGATCGGAAAAAACAGTAATTTGGGTTCGGGTAAATACAATTTATTTAGATATTTACTCGTAAGCATTCCCGAAGCTATTTATAATTAAAATCCTCTAGCATGTCGGGCTAATCGAGTTAGCTGCTACTAATTCTCGGGACGCGGTGTGGACCCACATCGTTTTGACGAAGGTAAACATTCTCTTTAGCCGAAGATTAATTTCTGTGCGTAATGAATGTAGGAGCGCGCTACGAACACGTCAGGTGCATGTCTTTCCAACGTTTTAATTATAAATTTTGTATTAATTTATATTAATAGAAGTAAAAATGATTAAGTTAATGATTTTCGACGTAGAGTAAAGGTGTCGTATGATATAAGCAATAACGCAGCTTTTTTTCTGGATGTCCTATCAAAAAACATATCTATTTTTAGTCAAATACTGATCCGATCTGTCAAAAAATAATTTTAAATCAATAATGTTACTAAAGTTATAAAACAAAGTAAAATTACAAGCGAGAAATACATAGTATCATGCTCTAAAGAAATTTTAAATTTCAATCGTTCGGACATGACGTATCTACATGAACTCATAATAAAGAAACAACTTAAAAAAGAACAAATATCTTAACAGCAACAAGCATAGTAAAATCATTTATTACCACACATAATTTGATATTTCCATGCATGCATCATATGAATTTTGTATGTGCGAATTTTGTTTGAAATTGCGAAGACAGATATTATTACATTACAGCTACTTCACAGCGTAATTAACAAGCGAACCCAATTAGTATTCCAACCAAAACCGCCAATTTTGGTTCGTTAATTCAATTTAATGAGGTTTTTCGAGTGCCTATCACCTGCCGAGTATTGCAAAATAATCACGCACTTTTCCGTACCAAATTCGAGTATTTTCCTTCCACTTGGATACTCCACGTGAGTCCAAATCGTTCATTAAATTGAAACAGGTAATCTGCACATTAATGTTGGTTTTGCGAGCTGGCGACCTCATGAATCTGCAATTTGATGCTAATAACCCGGTTTATTGCCAACATTACATTGTGAGTGGTTTTCATAATTAAATAACCAAGATTTGACTGAATGGAGGTTTCGTCATTGTGAGCGCTTCAAAAGGGAAATAAGCGGGATTATTTTGGCAACGTGTTTTAATAATCGCGTCAGCACTCGTGAAAGCGGCGATCGATAACATAATAATTGGTGAACACACCACATATATTAATCGTATGTCTATTCAATTTAAAGGAATTATATTTGGGATGAATTTCCTAGTTACATCAGCCATACATCAGTATATGCAAAAGATAGCATTACAATCTTCAATTTATACTTAGTACTCGTATTCACCCGTTATAAAAAAAAACATTTCGACGGTAAATGTCAAAGCGTAAATCTGACGACAAAGCGTTTTGCTTAGATTTAATAATAATTAGCACGCTCCTAACCTTACTATTCTTACTCTAAGAATAAAACTACACGTTACTAAAACAGTATATTAATACAGTGTGTTTTTTTTTAACAGGACATGTTTTTAGTCAACGCGTTTGAGCAACTGTCTCAAAAAAAACTTTTCTTGGAAAGTTTAAAAAAGTCCCTCCCCCGTCCCATTGAAAATAATCCTTTTATTGTATTAATTCAATTCAATTTATTTCTGCTTTGCCGGGAGAAATGTTGATCTTTGACTGAGCTTGTTCTTTCAGTATTTGCTAAAGCGTAACTTATACTAATACATCGTGAAATTGGTTGTTTATCCGCTACTAAGTGTTCGTTAACAGCTCATATGTGTCCCCATCGAAGGGCTCGAGCCTACTCTGATACCAGGGTGAATAGGCCTTAGTCGACCACGCTGGCCCAAGGCGGGTTGGTCAACTTCACACACAATCTTTGAATTTCTTCGCAGGTGTGTGCAGGTTTCCGCACGATGATTTCCCTCACCGTAAGAGCGTCGAATAAACGTACATAATTATGAATTCGAAAATCGAAAACACATTGGTACGTGCCGAGGTTTGAACCTGTGAACTTCTGAATGGAAGTTAACGGGCCACTTGGACACTCGCTACATAGTGGTAGTAGTTATAAAACTGAACAATTTTCCCATAGGTTGAAATCTCTTAATTAAAATTAACTTGTCATACAAAGCGGCCGGTCACATGACTGAAGTTTATATGAAAAGTTGAACATTATTTTTGAGATTTCAACGTGTTTCAACCTATACTCCTTAGGGAAAGTTGTTCAGTGCAGATAAACAACCAGTTAAATTACACGTAACCATAAAATGTGTCTGGTTGAAAATGATCTGGTAAAATCATTCGTCAATTAAATTTCATATGTATAGCGAACTTGAAAATAAATATCACATAGAAGTAGGTAAGTATTGGAACGGCAATATTTAGCTCCATTAGGGGAGTGGAATCGACGACCTAAATTTGAGTTTGTCCTGCTGCCGTGTAAACTCTACCTCGCTGAGGGTCACCACACAGACTCTGTATATTTTGGGATAATATATTCTGACCAAAAATTGTAAAACACTTAGAAGTGTTGTATCTGGATTGATGTATTAAACAAAGGGCGTTGTTTAAGTATAATTGTATTTGCCATAATAATAATATTAAATTAAGATAATTATATTATTGTGATTTCCCGATAGGCCATTCGTTGGAAAATTCATCAACTATGCTCTACTAATGTATCTGACAAAAAAATCTGCGTTTGTCCGTTAGAAATGTTAATTACGTATGTTAATGGAAATCATCCCATGTTGAATTAGAACACTTGACAAAAGTTGTGTGTTAAAAACCATGCACACTGTAGAGTCAGATCTTTGACCGCCAGAAAGGTTATCAAAAACATGACTATTTGTAATAGCCTTGAAATCCTATAGTGGCATTGTATATGATGTTACAAGTATGGTATAAGGATTGAACAAATTATAAATGAGAAATAAAAAAAATTACAACGTTAAACCGTTTTGGACTATTTTGGAGGTAAGAGGTTTTTAACGGTGAAATCCCCACGGCTCAAATGAAGATAATGTAGCATCAACAAAGTCTTCATAAAATGGCAATCATAGTCACCCTAACAAAATACACGTACTCAGCAGAGCGCATATAGATATTTACATACGTGCTCGAAGTTGTACCAGCCGTAATACAAATTTACGACTTATTACTTATGGGAATTGAACATTGTCATCTGACCGCAGCAATATTGCCTTGCACAGTGTCAGTGTAGTATTTAATTTAAATTGTTATATGGCTGTCGGTCAAAGTGTTTCAGGGGTATAACCATGGTATAACGAATACGAAATAATCGTTCTACATTTGACATTTCGAAAAATAATAGTTCGCCATTTATTTCTGGTTTTGATAGCTCTTTAGTTAGGCTTTGAACTCTCTTCAGATCGAACATTATTATTTTCAATGAGCATTTAAATAAAAACCTAATTTTTTTTTTTATTTGAATTTTCTTATTATGTTTTGGTGCCCACTATTTGGAATTTAGATAGATTTGGATATAATATGTAGAATATACAATTTCAAAGTACCGAGAGGTTTTTTTATACGTATACCTACTGCAAGATAATTTTATTCGTATTTGTGATATCAGCCTTCCTTCATTATGTTGATGATAAACAGGGAACAATTAACGTTAAATTGATAATGATTGCAAATACATATTTATTAATTGTGTGTAAATTGGAAGTGCTGGGTTTATCATTTTTGTTATCACAAGACAAGACAAGACATAAAAAAGGTAAAGTGCACACAGTTAATAAATTTATTAAAATGTTGAATAAGTTCATGTAAGTTAGTGATATTAGCATGATCTATCTCATTTTAAATAGTTATTTCTATTTAATTTTACACCTATTCTTGGTAAGAAATATTGTATAGTAGGCAATCCGCGACATAATCTTAGGGACTTTATGATCATACTAATAGCCAATGGAAAAATATTTAGATATTTTAACCAGCTCTGACTTCTCTTCTTACTTACCCTTAAGGGTAGCAGACGTTTATAAGAAACGAATTAAACGCAATAGCCGATCAAGTTATTTGAGTTCGTTCTCACCCTTCGTTCGCATAATATTAGATTCTTAAAATATTACATTATCCTTATAGCAGATTTTCAATAGGTATTTACTCAAGTCTGTAACTGGCCTAAGGAATGGTAAGGCTGTATGTACACACGATAAGTTTTGTGATAGTGATATAAAATAATTAACGATTTTATCTAAATAACCTTCAATTAAATATCGTTAGATATTTGATAAACCCTAAAAATAAGCGCGGACGAGTTTTTAATACATGCTAAATTTGGTATAAATAGGTGAATTTGAGAGGCTACAGTATCATTACTTTGAAGACTTTCCTTGCCATTGGTGGTGAAGATGAAGATTGTCATGTACCTCGTATTTATAGCAATAGCCCTGCTCCAGGGTGTGACCTGGGGGGCAAATGGGGGATGGGATGGCCAACCTCCATCAAAATCACCCAAAGGACTTAAACATTTCCATTTCCATGACGTACCATATCGTCATGACTAACTACCAGATACGAGTAAAACATGAGTTGATTTAATAAATAAAGTCATGGTTAATTTCTGTTTATTTTTTCTTTTCCATCCGGTATTTTTTTTGAATTAATTTAATATGATAGTACGGTAAAGTCAAGACTGCGCTGCGTTATTCGGGTAAGTATAATAGAACAAATAACAACAATTGGCATATTATTTAAAAAATATACCAACGTTATACATAATTTTGTTTTAAATAACGAACGCTAGTTATAATAAACGTTAGACATAAATTTAGAAAAAATAATGTTGAAACATATAATAATCGATCAGTATAAAATTAGAACATATAACAAACAATACGTATAATGTTTATGTGACATACAATTCAAAAGTTATAACGCACTAAAGAAATAATTTTAAAATGCATAATGTTTAAAACACATAACGCCTTACGCCTTATTATTTTGTGTTTCATTTCCCTGAAGCCCCTTTCAAATCAATAAGCAAGCAAGCATATACGCTAGTAAACAAGCAAGCAAGCATGCAATCATGCATGCAGACAAGCAGGCGTGCTAGCAAGAATGCAAGCATACAAACATGCAAGTAAGTATGCAGGCAAGCATGCAAGCAAGCATGCAAGCAAGCATGCAGGCAGGCAAGCATACAGGCAAGCAAGCATGCAGGCAAGCATGCAACCTATACTATCCGTGTCGGGGTGCGTAGAACTCCCATGCTCGCTTCGCTCGCACCCGCCCTGACATTTATTTAATAATAATAATATACTTTATTGACACCAAGAAAAACATTACAGGGAAAAATATAACAAATTAAATTCAAGAAGTCAACAGGCGGCCTTATTGCTACGGTAGCAATCTCTTCCAGGCAACCTTAGGGTCTGGATAGTAAAAAAGTTAAATAGTGTACTTAAATTACATAAAGTGCTACAAAAAATAAATAAATAAATACTATACCTAAGATAGACTA
The DNA here is from genome assembly GCA_948473455.1 of Teleiodes luculella. NCBI lineage: Eukaryota > Metazoa > Arthropoda > Insecta > Lepidoptera > Gelechiidae > Teleiodes > Teleiodes luculella. Next base: position 11,609,547 of record OX419589.1, read on the forward strand.
ATACATACGTAAAATATACATATATATCACATAGTAAAAGAGAGGAAAATATTTAAATTATAGAAGAGGATAAAGTGTTAAGATAATACGCTTTGACACGGGCTTTAAATGAATCTATCGACGGCGCGCGTCTGATAGATTCATTCATTATTTGTAGGTAGGAATCGGTTGTTTTGCCATTATTTAGGTCTTATGACTATTATTGTAGACGATTTTTATAGGTAATGTAACAACTGTCTAACCTATCTATTTATTTAACTAAAATATGAACTACTCAATAATAATCTTGGCCAAAATTTAAATGTGATCGTCTAAATATTATACCCAATTACGTTGTGTTATTAGAATGATTTCTGTTTGACCCGTTTTAAATTTTAGACAGGAAAACACACACAAAATACACAAAATAAAATCAGTTGTAAGAAAATGGATAATAAAGCATGCAACTCACAAAGCTATCCAAGGCGATAGATGATCCCGATCTTTTCTTCTGTGTCTTCTTTCTTCCGAGCTCAACTTGAACGCTATACACGTACCTAATTATAATAAAAGATATAAAGAAATGTACCTTGAAGTTATGAACAAATATTTCTGTTCTGAAATAAATTAAGACTCAGAAAACCGGGGAAGGGTATATGGATAAGACTATATAAGTCTAGAATTAGGATCCTACCTAAAAATTATGAAACCCGGGTCTCCCTTCCGCCCTACAACCCGGACAAGCTCACAGAATCCTTGACAGACCTAACCCCGTCCTAGTCTAAAAGAAACCCAAACCGTCCCTCGATTATACCGATCATCATTATCTCACACTGAACATACATTCATCTCACCTAAAATCGGTCTGCAGACCTAATACACGAGAGTCCCTAAGCCCTAAGTTCACCTGTGATTGGTGACCTATGTCTCGTCTATAATTTTCTATACAAAGTTCAACGGCAGAAGGTACTTTTCACTCGCCGCACACCGTGAGCCTATGCTCTGGTGGCCATACCAGGGATACATGGAGGCCCTTGCTCTAAGACCCAGCTACAGCCCTTAACCAGTATCAGCATTGCATAGAAAACTAAGATACTGAGGTGTGTCCCTAGCGCTTGTACCTGCTGCAAGGGGAACTGGCTAGGTCTACCTCCGGAGGCCAGGGCCCGTTGCGTGTGTAGAGAAACAAGTGATTGACATTTGTAAGTGTGTAAGCTGCTTAGGTTTATAGATGAGTTTATATTAAAATGTAATGAAAATTTTGTATAAAGTCCCTATTCAACAGCTATAATGTGCCATGTATATTTTAACGTGTAACATTGCACATTATAGTGTATTTCCTATTTTGAATATAAAGAATTTTATTATTTTTACGATAGTCTCGGTCATTCATCACCTCCTATATTTCCCTAATCTATTTGCGCACAACCCTTAATAGTCCCTATTTAATTGATTGAAATAGCCGCCCTCTACTGCACTGAAATTAAAGGTAAAAGATTTCCTAACGATAAAGAAAAATTTGTAGGAATAAAATAAACGAACCTCTGCGAACGAGCTACCCCATCAACGACGCCTTCGCCGCTCGTCGGAAAATCTGAGAAAAACACTTCACAATAAACACATCCACCCGTATAAAAAACTCTATCAACGCTGCCCGCCGCCGCGACTCAAGTCCAGTCGGAACACCACGCCGCGCCCGCTACCCGTCTGTCTCGAATCCTCCTTGTGATTTTCGAACACAATTTTGGCTTCTTAATGTTTTCCGTCAGTTTAACTCTCAATAGACCCTATTACAATGCGTTACAAATCATTTCTTACAATATGGTTGTTTCTTGTTTGAAACATCAACTTGTCTCTCTAGAATGCAAAAAATTAAGGGCCAGTGTTGAGTAGACGAAACTATGAATAGATTTATAGTTACACAATTTTTTCGTTATTCTAACTTACTTAATAAACTGTACTTTTCCAAAGAGTGGCGGTAAAGTTCGTTACAGTAACAAATTTATATTTATTGACTATTATATCTATCAAGTTTTATATCAAGTAGTGTTAGACGAGATGAATGTTATAGCTTAATATGATAATTATACCAAACATATTTTATGTCAGATGATTGTTATACCTAAAAAAATATGGCAAGTGACTGTATTTCTATCGTTTGTTATAACTTTTGAACGTTATTAAAATGAAAATATGCCAATCGTTGTTATATAAAATGCGACGCACCCGCGTTATTCTGTACTTTATTCAATGGAAATAAGAACGGTGGAAAACTGGCCCAGTGCTGGTTGGTCAACTTCACACACAACCCTTGAATTACTTTACAGGTGTGTGCAGGTTTCCTCACGATGTTTTCCTTCACCGTAAGAGCGTTGAATAAACGTACATAATATGAATTCGAAACTAGAAAGCACATTGGTACGTGCCGAGGTTCGAACGGAGTGAAGTGAACGGCTCTAGCCACTTGGCCACCGACGACGCTCTAACGTTAGCGAAGCAAATAATAAGAACAATAACAACAAACAACAACAACAATAAATAACAACAAATAAACAAGCAAATAACAATAAATTTAACATAATCTGTATCTCGTTATATTTTATTTTCATAGCTATTATACGTTAACCGAGTTTTTCGCATTGGTATTTCAAAACTCCAGTTTGTAGTTAGCCTTAGTTAGCTGATAAGTAATAATTAAATAAATTAAACAAGACTTGCATATATTTTATATTGGTTGCAATTAACCAGTTCATTTAAATAACAAATCAACCAATTAATTTTAATATCATTCAATAGAAAAAGATAAGCAGATATTTGGCACCTACATATTATACAACATTTGGTATAAATAGGTGGATTCGGCGGAAAAATATATCATTATTTTATGTGCCTCCTTCTGAAAATAAAGAAAATGAAACTAATTGTATTCATTACCTTTCTGGCCATAGTACTACTCCAGTTTACAGCATGGAGAACGGGCAATAGAACTGGCGTCCCTCCTACTAAGGGACCCAAAAGATTTGACGGCTTCAGTGGATCACCTCAATAACCAAATTGTTGTTAAAAATTTGCAATAAACAATAAATTGTAATTGTGGTTGAATTTTATTGATGTTTTAATTTGAAATAAGAAATCGATGTTTATTTTTTCTTGATAGTAGTTACAGTGAAAGAAGCAGAAATGTGGCTTTTTAAGCTTGAAACCGAGGATCCTTAGAGTATAAATAAACATAGAGCACGCGCAACGCTTCTCTGCCTTTATGCAAAGCCTAAGCAGATGTTCTATAGGCGGCGGTGAAATCAATTTCATTTTTCGTTTTTGGTTTGTTCCCCGAGTCATGTTTGTAACATATCACTGTACATTTCACAATGTTCTCCTATTAAATTACTTATTTTCACCGGGAAAACAATTAGCTCCGATAACCATTTCCTACTAAACGAACGTGCTGAAGATATTCGGACTGTGCATACCCGTGCTTACAATGCCTACTTGATAAGGCGTGCTCTATGCCTACTAAATTTTTTTTTATACTCTAAGCGTGGATCTTATATAAGTACCTACTGTTGTACGGTAGTAGGTATTTATAAGATCCTTGCATGGAACATACCCAACTTGAAGTGCTTGTTGCACTGTTTTGCAGATGTTAAAATATGTCAAAATAAATACCTATCGATATTCGAATAACCCAATAACCCGGTGAATAACCAAGTGACTCTTATACTTTAGGTTTAGGTTTTTATTTTATGTTATATTAAGTTTTTGGTTTCTACTTCAATTAACTCAACTGCAAATCGATCTATTACAATATCTAAATTACCTACCCTACAAGTGCTGTAATATCGTACAGTCTAGAAGGCAAGCAGTGAAGATGGCTGCACAGAATACCTAATGTACCATGTTGGTTCGGGGTTCATCAATTTTAGATGTCTATGTTAGTATATGTCTGCTTCGTCAGTTATTCAGATATGCGTATTAAATTCAGATGAGTTCATTTGAAGCAGTGTTCAATTAGAATTACCAACTGTAACATTTCAGACAGAGTCGAAATGTTGACAGAAATATTTAGAATTTACGAGACATTTCTATAAAACGCTAGACGCGGTTCCAGAAGGGGTTTAATTTAATATCAGAATGTGTGTAACAGTAATGTGATCAAGTGGCATGGTACCACTTGAAAAGGAACGTCATCATCATTTCATCCAGTAGACGTGCACTGCTGGTCAAAGGGGAAGCCCCCCAAGGATTTCCAAAATGATCGTTCCTGCGCTGCTTGTACTAAGCGGCTTCCCGAAACCCTCACCAAAAGGACGTACGTTAATAAAAATGATCATATCACGTCAAAAGATATGCTAATGAACAATTTGCCAAACAAACTTGACACCTATTAATTCCAAACGAACTAACGGCGATCTATTCCATCAATCTACGTATTGGCATACAAACTTACATACATTATTGCCTCGGGTTACAGGAAACACAGACGTACAGAAACTTGGGGCTAACTTTGTAGTGAGTTGAACTTGATCCGTGTAAATCATTTTGAACTTAGAACGTTGAGGCTCAAATTCGATTGGCCCGTCGGAGTCAGAACTTGATTCATTCTGGCCAGATTGAGGTTTTCTGCACTTTTAAACACTGGTTTGTAAGTGTAAACGTTAAATAGGTTAGGTTAGGGTAGTTACTGAACTACCCTAACCTAACCTATTTAACGTTTACACTTTCGTTAAAACATCTAAAAACCCTAGGAGTTTTCTTTGTCTTCCTCTAAAATTTTCTTTTCTTTTTGTCGAATTTTGTGTTCTGTGTTGTGGTGTCCAGCAAATAAACGTATATTATTATTATTATTATAAAATTTGCAAACAAATCTTTTTAATCAACAGGACAATCAATCTATGACAATTTTTAATTTACTGATATTTTGTGTTTTAGGGCTAAATAAATAACTTTTCAGACTATATACACACCTACTTAATATAACACTTAAACTTACTTAAAGAGTACAATAGAGTACAATATTCTTGACTGTACTCGACTCTTTTTTCGTGGTGTGGATTAGAGTACAATATTCTCGACTGTACTGTAGTTGTTCATGAGTAAATTTATAACCTAAAGGCTATGAATATTGGTCCAGTGGTGTCGAGTTCACGTACGCTGTACTAAAAAGACCAACAGAATAATAAATAATTTTGTTATTCAATATAAGACAAATTTAAAAGAAATAAAGTCAGTGGAGGTTTATTTTGTTCTTAAAGTCTAAGTTTAACCTTATTATGAAATACTAAAAAGCGTCATAGGGAGGCAACGCGTAACTATAGGTGCCTGTATTTGTGTGTTTGTTTGTGGTTCCTATGGTTGTGTATGCAATAAAGCTTTACTTAATTACTTCTGTGCCTTGGCGTAATTTTCTCAGATTCAGTTTAGGATCGAGCTGATCTATTCGGTGGAGCATTTACTATAGCGAAATAATATTTACTCAATACAATACGATAAACATTGCTGAGTCATAATTGGAAGCACTCATCTCAGATGTACAGCAAATGGATGGTCCTTGTATGAGTCCAGCAATTTTACATAAATAATGAATCATGCCGCATTCGTCACAATGCGATGCTGAACTGACATTAATATTTCATTCCAGTTTATTTCACGGGCTTTGTTTTATTTTTGTAAATGGGGAGGTATTTTCACTGTGGAACAAAAGTAGTTTAGGTACGTAGGAAGGTAAACAAGTCAGCTTGCAGTCTCCAAACAACAACTACAGTGTTTCTTTGTCTTTGGTTCAACAGAAACTTGAGCACTCTTGAGACTGTGAAGGGTCTGCTAGCGAACTAATCGCCTGCAGCTTCTGGATCTCAACTAATTGAGGAGTCCGTTTGCTTTGAAGTACCTAATGCAGTGTATTACCTGCTAAGTAAATAGCTTCTGAATCACTTAGTATCCTCTTAGTGGAAACTATCGATCGACGGATTTAAAAAAGAACGCTGTTGCTGTTTTTTACTTGTAACATATTTATAAATGTTGCTGAATGCTGCTACAGCTGGCACTCTAGCCACAGAATATATAATAGTACTAGAGGAGCGTCGCGTCGTGAAAGGTGACGTTTGGCTAGGCGATGGCGGCCATGTTGGTTTGTAACTTTTATAAACGGTCAGCCTTGCTGCGTACCAAGTCTGCGACGAATCGCTTATTTCTATTCCGATGCAATCATATTATATTTATTCACGTATTTCAACATTGTTTGAAACATTATATTGTAGGTTTATTTTTATTGGAAGTTTGTTCTAACCATCGACGACATTGTCGTCGATGGTTCTAACTGATTGACTGAAGTGGGTTCTAACCCAAAACCCACTTCAGTCGAATAAAATAATAGATGAACCTGAACAACCAGCAATAGCAATACGCCTACATTACTTAAATATATTTCTTGACCTGATATTTTTTTAGAAATTTCTAGTCTGTGCGTGATAGGAACGCTCTTTGGTTTGTATCATAAATACTATACTTATAACATCCTCGCTTATATATAGAGTGTGAAAAAGAACCCTTCCTCTATGAGTAATATACACAGAAAGAATAATGTAGGAAGTAGTATATCTTTGATATTGACGATATGGAAATAATAGAAGTAAGTTGAATATATTTCCGGATAGCCCCAAACTACTTTAGATCAAAAATGAGATCTCAATAACTTCATCGTATTCCTCCAAAGTATATAGCATCCAAAGAAGATCTTCAATAGCTGCAAGAAACTAATTAATTAAGGTGTTCGTCTGCGTTCCTATTCTAATTATCTTCCGTCGACGACACGACCGGACGAGCTCGCTTGACCTCAAAATTGTTTGAGATATTGTTTGTTTACCCCCTAGAGGTTCGTCCGAGAACAATGAGCGGTTTTTTTGCCAACAAACTGAGATGGGAGCAGGTAATGATTATTCTGGAACAAAAGGTCCGATGCAAGGCCTCATTAGCCATTCAGTCGGCGTACCTGCCTTAAAAATAATTTACAAAACTCTTGATGAATTTTGACCCCTTTTCAGCGCGTTCAACTGAATTGTATCAGATTGAATCGGAATAAAATATTAATGTGGCGCTTTAGGGAGAATGTTGTTATGAAATCTGTTTGTTCTTTGTGAATGCGTCGTTTTGCATTCTAAACGAATTCTCCGCTTTGAGCTTTGTCTTTGAAGTATTTAATATGAAGATAGTAATATTACATTTCCTGTGGTTAGGGGAAGGATAAACAATATGAAGTAAGTAAACCAAGTTTGCTGGGAAGGTGCGGTTTCAGCTAGGCGTCGGGCCAAAGTTGTTAGTTGGTACAGGGTGGCTCCGGGGACTCCTGATTCCTAATCCACCGTTCTGTGCTTAGTTATTTGTTAAATCTATCTCCCTCTTTGATGCTTATGGCTTTCAATTACCGCGATAATATACCTGAAAACCATATTTAATGATGTTAACTATAGACTACCAGTGAACAGAATTTGACCAAACTCAGCTTAGTGTAAAATTTACATCTATATTGTTTTCTTCTGTGTCTATGATCTACTTCCATATTTTGTACGGTCATTTTGTTTTGTCGATCCCATGGATGTAAAGAATGGTGCAAAGTTCAAAACTAAGTTAAGCACTTTTGCTGGCGATTATATCAAGTAAACTATCCTTTTCTATTTAATGAATGTATGATAGTTTTGAATAAATAATAATCACTACATCACTACATAGTATAAAACAAAGTCGCTTTCTCTGTCCCTATGTCCCTATGTCCCTATGTCCCTATGTCCCTATGTCCCCATGTCCCTATGTTAGCTTAAATATTTAAAACTACGCAACGGATTTTGATTTTTTTTAATAGATAGAATGATTCAAGAGGAACCAACCGTTATATGTATAATACGTGCATAACATACTTAAAGATAACCCACAATAACCATTTTCCCGTGCGGAGCCTGGGCGGGTCGCTAGTATTAATATATATATATCTCATTATAACATTATTTACATCTTTTGTACCATATGGTTATGCAATAAATAAATAAATAAATAATTATCTTCGCTTCTTGAATCGATGTATTAATAGATCAAAAATTATTATTGACTTTTTTTATTTAAGTACATAACTTACATGATATTGTTGCAACTGACGACAACGGCTCATACAAAAGTGACTATAAAGCAAAGCCGTACAAAAGTACGTCTCTTTCTGTGACAACGATGAACTTAAGCTGAGGAGACGAGCAGGGTTCTTAGAATGAGCGCTATTTAATTTGCCGAATGTTAATTTGTAGCCAGTAATATTTAGACTCGGAATGAGCGGTATGCAATAAAAAGCAAAGCGACTCGGTCTGACTCCACGTCGCGATGCGGTATTTCATAAATTAGCTGCTCAAAATTCTGTTTGCGCAATTTATTCCCCCAAAGCTAAACAACTTCTGTAATAAGTACATATTCAACTTTTAACTGCAATCAAGCGGAACTTCTGAGCGTCCCTTTTTGTTTGGGTTTATAAATCCAAGCTTTGAAAATTGATAAGATTATTGCGGTTCGAAATTCGTTCTTTTTTGCAGTATCATATCCGTCATTATTTCGTATCGCCATTGGTGGATTTTAATGAATGGGTATCATACCCATTCATTAAAATCGACAAGAAATGTGTAATAATTTAGATTTTTATGGTTGGATAAATCCGACAGTAAAATCGATAGTTCACTACCTTTAAGTAATAACATTGTATAAAATAAGTGTTTGTTAGTATGTTTGTACGCTGAAAGTATTTAGGCAAATTTCCATAGGTCAGGTGGTAAAAATCTTACTACTACGAAATAAGTCTGTAAACCAACACTTCAGCCAGTTGATGAGCCGATATGATATTCCGTCACGCAGTGATTCTTAAAAATATCATGATGTCTAAGATCCATTTCACATTCAAGAGTTCTAATTCTGTACGATATCATACATCAACGGCATTTAAAATACCAAAGTAATTTTCCATCAAAGAATACAATTTGATGCGACAAAAGTGATGAATTACGTGCAAGACTAATTAAAAGCGGTCCTTTATAGAGCGGAGAAAAGAAATCTCGGGGAGATCTTCCCATTGTTTAGTTGGTTTTATACTAAAGTGTGGAAATTAATTAGTATTCAAATGAGGATTATTGTTCAGATGAGCGCGGACTGAATAATTATAAAAAGTAAGCGTCAGAGATGAAACGATGGGGACGAGCGTAGGTACAAATTTAAGGACGTATTTAAATAAGTACTATATACGTGGTCCAAGAAAACAAGGTCTTGCTATAGAACACGTGACTGACACGAGTCTCGTCATTTTGCCTATTCATCCTTGTCGAATGCGTGTAATAGACAAGGATGAACAGCGCAAAATGACGTAGACGACGTACATTTGCAAGACCTTGTTTTCTTGGACCATGGTACTATACTATAAAAAATATAAATAAGGGACTGGGTTGGATTAGGAAAAAATATAAAATACATTTTTGCAAAACCATGAAGGGTTAATGCAGATACAACGTCTGTGGAGTTTCTTCCGGCAAATTGTTCTCCACAGAAGACAGCCAAATTGTGAACTCGCCTCGACTTTACTAAGTGATGTAAATATCCTAAAATTAAAAATAAATACTTTGAAGATATGCAAAACCATTATTAGTTGCGAACAGTTTTACTTACAATGGTAGTATGTTTCAAGTCGTGTTTGTCAGGATTTTGTTTAACATATTGTTTTTGTGTTACTCTCGAGCGAAGTCAGGGCCCAAGCGATTAGCTGTAAAAACCCTCTCAAGCGTAATAGCGACAAATTGAGGTGATCGACAGAAAAAATACAAATAGTTAATAGAGCGAATCGAGGAAAATGGAAATCGAGCGATTTTGCTCACTGATTTTCTTCAAGTTTTATCAAAGGTATTTTATTTGTATTCTTTGTTTTATAAAAGCAGTCGAAACTCTCCTCCGGTTTAATAAAAAATACAAAGACTCTGTATTTTTAGCATCAAAAGAATAATACTGACGTTTCATTCCGCATTTTTTTTCCTGGAGGGCAATGCATCATCATCTTTCCACAAAATAACATATACCGTGCTCTCAAACCAAAAAATCATTTCAGAATCATCATCATCATCAAATATACCTAAGACTCCATATAAAATAAGTTACTAGCTAAGACTAGATACAAGATTATGTATTCACCTGGATATATCTAGACTAGACTATATACACATTACACCCTCGTAAAAACAGCGGGTAGTATCTACGAGGGGTCACGCGGGGCGTAAAATTAAAGTGTCTTTATGTCTGACCCGTAAAGTCTACATTTGCTTGCATTAGGCCCTGTCTGTCGTGAGTGTAGGGTTGCCTAAGTGCGTTATCATTATTATGGAGGTTCTGAGAGGTTCACAGTGATAATACTCGGAAATCCTTGTGTAATTTTTATGATATGAAAATGTAAAGACAAAATCAATTTGAAGAATAATCTCTCTTATTGCTTTATCTCCTCAGATATTACATTATTGACCACTAATATATGTTTGTTCAAGCAATAGGGGCTAAGAGAAAACAATGCAACTAAACGTGACATTCTTTTCTGTACCTTAAATGTGTGCATTCTAGTAACCGTACCAAAATTTTGACAGTGAATGCCTTGATAATAATTTATTTAAGTTAGATAGGGTTGGTATTTTGAGGTTAGAGTTTCTGTAGGTACTTGGTCCTTTTTTTTCGTCACAGCCCTAACTGTAGCGTAGTGTAGTATCTTATGCAAATGTAACGATAACTCTCGTTTAGGGTCAATAAACTGTTACTTCAGCTTTACGGTTCGATAAGTACATTGCCTACTTATGGATGCTCTATTGTTAACACCTCACATTTCGATAAAATAAACTATTCCCATACAAAAAAGCCCAAATGTGCTGAGTTTTTAATTTATCTGACTATACCCTTAGCAAACTTTACAGCTACGAAAATTATTTCTTATTTTGTTATGAGCCTGATTTATTTATAGAAGCAAAATGTATTTTTAAAACGAATTAATTTTACTACTTTCTGTTTCAGATCTGAAAGATTCATCATTCAGAAGAACATCTGCTAAATTAAAGGTAAGATTTTTTATCATGATGTGTGGAAAATGTCAACGTGACGGTAAACAGAATGTTGTTATTAGTAAAGTAACGATAGCCTTATTGAATAAAAATAACGATTTTTAATATTTTTTAAGCAAACTGCATTAGGTTCAAGAATTTTAACCTTTTGAATAGATAAACCTGAATGAGCACAAAAATCTGTCGATAAGTAAAACGAAAAGTGAATTAGAGATTACCTTAGGATCTTTATTAAGGCTGTATAGGTAGGTACGTTGTTGGTTTTTCCTTCAAGGAAGTCTGACCTGCTTAAAGTGGCGGACGTGGCGGAAACCAGCTGGACGGAAGATTCACCATATCGGTCATTGTAGAGAACTTCCTATACAAAGATCGCCTTTTTGTCTAACAGTTGGCAATCATAAGCACCATTTGAAAACTTTGTATCTGTCTTTTCACGAAGAGTTTATTCACCCACAAACCCGTCTTTCATTTCAACCAAAGGTTGCGTGCTGACACGTGCATTTTCAAACACATAAAGGTCTTCCTTCATTTAACTTTGAATCGCTTTTCAAGACGTCGAGTCGCAGAGAGTTGCTATTGTCAAAGAATTCTGTGCGGTACCTACATCTTTATGTTTGAAAGTGTATGGTAATGTATTCAGTCTATGTTTGTTAAACACAATCTGCTTACAAAGGCTTGAAATAGTGAATAATATGTTGTCCTGTATATCGAAATACCGATTTAATTTTCTACAAGTCTTCAGACTCGGCGTCAAAGTGATGTTTTACTAATTACATTAATTAATTACTGAAGATGATTGATCATTGGAGGTACTTAAACTAATGATGTAACGTGTTCTGGGATTTATATATTTAGATAAGTTAGAGATCAACGTATTTATAATCGCTAATCATTTATATTTTTATTCTACCATCACCACTTAATAGAAGCCTCCATGAGTAGATAAGTTAAGCAAGTAGTAAATAATATCTTTTTTTCAAACTCAAACTAGTTTATTGCGAAAGCCTCAAACAAACATTACTTTATTGCAAGTCAACAATCGGTACAAGACAGATCTTACAATTAATTAGGTACAGACTCTAGTGACGCCCTGAAAGGGCAATATTGCGAGAGAACGTATTAAAATTACTACTAATGATAAACAACTTTTAGTTATCCGGAAATAAATAGAACTATTTGATTGTATACAATAATTTAAAATAGAAGTATTTTAGTTTGTACCTTTTCATTTCATATGACTTATATAACACTATCCTCTCATGTAAAAGATTTTAACTTTTTTTTTTACCAAGTGTAAAATATTATTAGTTTCTCGAATCATTGAATTACCTTATGTGTCATGGAAGGTGCAGTGAAAAATTACCGCTTGTAAAATATTTAAAGACTAGCTTTCCGTCCCGTGTTAACAAGTTTTCCCGTGGGAAAGAAGTATTTTCCCGTGGTAAAAGTAGCCTATGCGTTATTCTGATGTATAAGCTATATTATTGTAAAGTTTCATTAATATCCGTCCAGCAGTTCCAGAGATTAGCGTGTACGAACAGACAGACAATAATTTTTTTCAAAACTTGTATTTTTGTGTTCAGCTACACTCCCTTTATCACCTACAAATGCCTAAGTACAATCAGTTTTTTTGAAAAAACAAATCAATGTACAGACACGCTGATTTTTCAGTTTTATTATAGTATAGAAGAAGAAGAACATAGAAGAAGAAAAGTAACCTGTGATTGATGAATATGTATGAAGTAAAATGCATACAACAAGCCTAGCGCAAGCGCAGAGGATTCTAGTTATATTTTATCCCGTAACGAGGTTACCTCTAACAATCAGAAGCGAGGCAGAAATTGATGAGAGAGACGTCACCACAGACAAATAAATTTAAACTACTGCATTTAACTTACTGGGAGAGGACTGTTCCTATCCGATATCAACTAATGAGACGTATGATAATTATCAAATCATTCAAATAATGAAAGCTTTTTTTGATAGATTTAAAAAAACCTTTATAAAAGCGAATATTCAAGCCAAGTGTTATGAGTTTGGAAACCAGCTGATGACAAAGGCGTCAGTGTTTTCTCACGCAACTGAATCACTACTAGTCCTTGCAATTTAGAATCCGAAGCTACATAAATTCCCACCAAGCTGAAAATCGGTAAGATTGTTTAAAATATGATAAAAAAAAAGAAAAAAAAATCCCCATGTTTCCCCGCATCGCACCAACTGTATGGAAAATTGTTTTGTTCAAGGTCGTCAAAAAAAGGGGTTTTCACGATTTTCAGCGGAATTTATGTAGTTTCACTCTTATTTTTTGGTCTAATTTGACCGGACTATTACGTTGTTCTTGTCTCGTTAATTAGTAAAGGGGAAAGTCAATAAGTCTTACAAAAAAAAAGCTGGCTCGAGAGCTCTGTGAATCAGCAGCTGGGTCTTTAGTTACATAGTCTGTGGTCATCTCCCATAGTGACACGTCTCGTCTCCCTTCCTACCTTCACCTTAATTAAAAGACTTCACTCAGGCGTAATTCGCAATATCGGGATATTCGTCCTGTGACGGTTTATTTCTATGGCTTTGGGGATAAGAGGAATAAGTGAAAATAATATGATGCTTTGTACCACTGTCAAAAGACATGTGATAGAGTTCAAATTGTAAGTAAGTAAATATTTTACAAGTAGATAATCATACTAATATCATTTACAACGAATTACAAGAACTTTTAAATTATGTTACTTGCTGTTACGGGGGTTCCTGGGAAGGGTTCCTTCATGGGCGAGTCCGACTCGCACTTGGCCGCTTTTATTTCTTGTAAACTGTTTAAATAAAACGACTGTTTTGTATGGGAGTGTCTATATTATGTATGTTGCTCAAAACTATTCACTGAGCAAGTTATTTTAAAATTTATTAAGCTGTCACCAAGGATGTTTTAAATATAACAGTAATACTTATAACATCCTTGGCTGTCAGTTACACTCTATATAAAAAAAGAAATCTTTTGTAGTTGTAAACCTTAGGAATTGAAAAAGTTGTACGTTGTGGAAACTGTCAGTTGTTTTCCTTTATTTATTTACACGTTGCGGAAAACGCCGCTCAAGTTTCTCAATCACATTATTGAAGTGATTTTGGGGTTCCGCAAACATTTGCTCCTTCTATAAACTTAAAGGAACGAGCGATACGAAACCTAAAGGTGCTCTCTCACCGGGATCATTCGCTTATAACGTAACGTTACAGATTGTAGAATTACTAAGTGAAGAAGAACAGAGCACATTACAATAATGTTACATTACACGCGAATTCTCCCGGTGAGGGAGCATCCTTATGTATGAAATATGAATACTGATCGCGTGGCCAATAATTTCACTGTCATTTTAAACATATTTTTTTAAGTTTGTCTTTGGACTATCATTTCAGTAAATTTTGTGTAATATAGTTTGAACTGTTTTTATTTCAATCAAAAATATACGGTAAAGATATGATACTGCTGGCAATAAAAGGTAAATATAAGTACAAGAGGAAAATTTGTAGCTTTATATAAATTATTTGATATTACTTAGTAAAAAATTTAGAACCGTAAAAGGGAAGATCTCATAGCATCTAGTAAATGAATTATTATTATTTTTCAATACGGGTTTGTTTCAAAATACAGAAATGTATTTAACTGCTATTGTAACTGCTGAACCCGAGGTACACAGTTTAGTCTCGCACTTAGCTGTATTTTTTGGAAGCTTATAAAACTTGCATTGTTTCTACGTCAGTGGAAGTTTGGGAAAGTTTTGGATGTGGGCACACCGGGTCATGGGGGATTCCCTTACTCAGACTTACTTAGTAACTTTATTTGTTGATGCTCTCAGATTTGTTTATTTTATGAGACAAGAAAAATGACTTGGCTTTGCTTTTACCCGAAAGAACTTGGATAGAAAATAAAAAAATCTCTACTCCAATATTGTTGTAAGTGGTTATGATATTGATGATATGAAATAAAATGTAAGGGTGCACGCATACACAGTGTCTTGTAACTAACTATAGTTTCTTTCTCTTCTTCAATCGGTCCTTTAAGTTAATACTGAGGATCGTGACTGCTCGTGGAGAATGCAGATGGCTCGTCACCAGGGCCTCTACATCATTCATAGAATAGAATAACTAGTACGTAACTAGTGTATAACTAGTACGAAATTGAAAAAATAAAGGCTCAAATATTATTTGAATTTATTTATTTGGTACAATGTATTCTTGTTAAATTACATTAAAACATTTCATAATGTTACATTCATTCACTTAATCTTTTTAGATTCGAATACTACCACATGATTTTCTCTACTCTATTCTTACCTAGGTAATCTGCGGATTATCTTGTTAATGTGAGAACTGAAAATAAATATCCACTTTAACTGAATTAACCAGGTAACCTGCAGATTAACGGTAACATATACAATCGACTCAACAAAACCGTTAAACATTTCCGTGAAAGCGCGTACGTGTATCACCCCAAATTCTTGTTTTAAAAGTATTTATATCCCATTTGCGAACACAATTGGAATGTCTGGAGGATTTTAGCCGAATTCGGCGACATTGAATATTTTATTAACCTGCCGTGATAAAAGCGCTTCGAGCAATTTCCTGGGGCTTGAACGGCTCGAGCGCTCTTTATGCTTATAAGCTGGCTGAAATGCTGATCGCGCGACTTTTCTACTGAAGTGTAATTTTATTGTTCGCACAGACAAGGCGGGGTGGAATTAACGGTTTTATCCGTGTTAGATTTTTTGCTTTTGTTATTTATTTCAAATTTTTAATTATAGACAAAGTTAGGGTTTTAATGTACTATTACTTTTCTGAAGCATATGAAATTCTAAAACACTTTTCTATGCGTCTGCGTGCCATTAGGCGCAGCGTAGGCAGGCTCCCTACAAGGTGGACCGCGGGAAGCCGCTGGATGGGGCAGCGCAGGACATTGGTGGATCGTTGTGGAGATCTTTGGGGGAGGCCTTTATCCAACAGTAAACGTCTTTCGATTGAAATTGTGATGATGGTATACGGTGTAAGATTAGAGTCTATATGTACAAATTGTGGTTATGATTAATTGTTATTGCGTTTTTATTATTATTTTGACTAGTAGAAATACGACTGGATGTCGTGTAAGTTACAAAGTAAAATTATCGTTTCATTGTCATATAACAGTATAGTGAACACGCTACGCTACATGCACCTGGTACGTACAAGCTTCGCTCTGCCCCTTTACAGAATATGATTTTAAAATATACTTTAATCTGACTTTTTGTGTAAACAATTTTCCCGCTCTGCTCACAAGTTCCTGCACTTTGCCCCTCGGGGTGGGTGCTTCAAAACTTCTCTGCGTTTTTTATTTAAAACTTCGAGTCTGTAATGGTTCTAGAAAAGTGAATCTCTTGAAATAGAACTAAAAGGTATTCCCAACGGCGCTGAGATTTTAATACTTTTAATCCTGTTTAAAATGTACCAATATTTTTAAAGATCCGTTTCATAGCAACACGACCTTTTTGTTAAAAACGGGGATGACAGCAGGTGCTGAGGATCTCATGGATTTATATAAAACAGAGGAAAATACCTCTAACTAAATAATTTTCCATTTCTCGTACAGTAGGCCGCACGGTCGAGTATGACATGTCAAAAATCTGAAATACATATTATGTCATAATTATTTGTTATTTTTTATAATAATAATTTATTTATTTCAGGCAACGAGGCCCATAACATAAATACCTTAACCTACAAATACATAAAAAATAAAATAAAACAAAAAATCTATTCGACACTAAGACGACGATTTCACTGGAGATCGAAAGCGTCGAAATACAACCCCCAGTGGCCAGAAATCAGCTTTCAGGAACTCGGACAGGTGACTTCTGGGGACGCGTATTACGAAGGATCTAAAATCTGTAGATCTCTTCGCTTCCAGTTGTTGGACGTCCACCGTCAGGCTCGATACCTGTCCGCGATCTATGCGATCCTGGCGCATCTTCCGCATATGCTTCTTGATGTCTTCTGGCGTCGTAGTGGCGGCCAGCCGGGACACGTACAGCAGCGCGGTGGGCTCGGCAGCCTTCAGGGTAGTAGAGGCTGTGGGTACGGTGCCGCGTTTATTGCGGTTGCGACGTTGACGGCGTTTCCTAGTTTCAACCAGAGTAAAACCGTCCTTGTCAACGACCACGTTAGACGCAGCACAAGCTTCTTTCACCGCTTTCTTCGCCGTCTTCTCCTTTTGCGTGGAGTCCATAAGTGATGACGGCTTCGAATTGCGGCGTGGGCGGCGAGACTTTTCTGCAGTCACATCCTTCCTTTGCTCCTTTGGTGTGAATGGGGCAGCAGTTGGACGCAGCGCAGGTGGTTCGGGGCGGGGAGGCGGGGGCACGGGTTTGTTTACTCGAGCCTCTACAGCTGCGAAGTCGTCGACTCGCAGTTTGCCAACGTATGTTGCTGGGCTCGACGATTTTCTGAGCTGTGCGGTGTCGTGTTGCACGGCGACACTGCGCCGCGCGGGGACGACGTGCGCGGCCGGCGGAGATACTGACGCTGCGTTTTGACCACGTAATGAGGTCAACTCGCGTCGCAGCTCGTCGCTAACCTTTTCCGAGGCTTCTAATTTACCTTTGATATCGGTAACAGCGGCCTTCAGCAGCACAATATCCTTCAGGAGCGTGGTGACGTCAACATGATCAAACGTCACCGGCGGCAACTTGTAGAGATCTCGCGCCACATACGTCGGTATATCGTCAGGGTCCTCCGTCTTAAAAAGCCGAAAGATGTCCTGGATGTCCTTCGAGCCATTCCCCTCCCTCCTACGCGTCGAGAGGCGCACGTGCTTGGGCTGGGCGGTCTCGTTAAGATGCACCTTGGCCTTGTAGATGTCAGCTTCGGAGTAGCTGGAGAGACAGATCTGCTCCAGGCTGAGCTCGTCCATCACATCCAGCTTGTTCTGCACAAACGCCAACAGCTCGTCGACCAGGATGGTCTCACAACGCTTAGTATTTTGCGTCATGTTTCCGTGCGCAATTGTAGAATGCGCTTAGTTGCACTAGTTGCCGACGACAGAGCGGCCGTCGGAAAGAGCGTCTGATCACATCGAGAGACCGATTGCAACTTATATTTATTACATGAAATAATTATGTTTTTTTGCGGCGAGTGCAATGAGAGGTTAGATAGCATGCGACAGTCGCATTTTTTACCCACACTGTTTTTGCAATTACAATAGAAAAGACACTAAGCGGTGGCGATAAACGCATGTCACTATCGCTGCGATTAACGCATAAACGAACCGCGTACTTAAGATCAAGATCGGGTTAAAAAATATTTTATAATCCTACTCGAGACTGTGTATAACAAAATAAACATATAATTAATTCCAACCGCAACTAAAAACTAAACTTCGTTCAAGTTCAAGTTTACATTACAAATTATATCAAACATATTAATTAAACTTGTGCTACTGAATTTGAGCGTATGAATATGAAAGGGAATTGGTCCAAACTGCGCAGTATCCTGTGACCCGTGCTTGTACGTGACCGCTTTACGCAAACACGATTACTTACCTTACATACCAGCTTCAGGTGGCCCTTGATTAAATATTAAGATTGTATGAGGGCCACCATTTGTTGTGAAGCATTTGTTTATCAAGAGATCAATGTAGGTATATAAAATATTGTAATCCATCCAAGTATGCATTAATGATGAGCCCGTTCATCGAACTCGTGATAATTTATGAGTACTGTGTTTATAGAATGTTTTTTAGTACGGATTGCCTCTTGGTATAGGCCTTCTCTAACTTCCTTCTCTTCCTCCTCTAACGCCCTCCATTGCCCTCTGTCTCACGCAACCCTTCTCTAATGAACCCCGCGGTCAGTTTTAGGTCGTCTTTCCATCTCATGGGTTGGCGGCCTCTGTTTCGTTTGCCATCTCTGGGTTACCAGTCAGATACTCTTTTGCTCCACTTATCTTATCCCTGTCTTATCTTGGGTCTCTTGTTAAACGGCCGGTCCATCTCCACGTTTGTTGGTCGATTTTGGTAGAGATATCGATCATTTTTGTTAGGCCTCTTATTAAGCTACTTCTGATTTTATATGGAAATTGGGGTAGAGCGCACTCTGCTCCCACGCAAGTCCGGTGAAGCTTGACACATAGATTTTGTGACAGAAGCGTACGAAAAAAAAGATCCTGGTGATCAATGAACAACCGACCTATTTCTGTCAATTACTTTTTTTATGTTTTTTTTTTCATTTTTTTTAAGTTGTAGTAGAACTATTACGAAATTAACTACTATAATAGGTATTCTCGGTTAGAAGCAGCTGCCTATCCTTAACGCCACCAACGGTTCCTCACTTCATTTATATTTATGATAACTTTATAGACATATAAATAACATTTTTCAAACTAAAATACTGTTAAGAAATATATTTACCAAGATGATAAATCTGCGTAAAGAGATACACAGCAAATCCATATAAATGATGGATCCCAAGACGGATCAATGTCAATCAAATAAAGTAGTACATTAAAACGTATTTCTAGATATCCACTTATTATGTGGTTTGTTTGTAGTTTCGCTACGTAACGTTTTTTATAGGAACTGTTAAATGGATTTTTTTTTATTAAATTGCACCGCCGAATAAACAACCGGTTATTTGTCACGGTAAAATGATATACATAGACTATACCTCTTCTGAGTTTTCGTGTACGTACAGTCAAGAGCACACTAAGCTGAATACTTTGGACTTTGCACCGTGCTTATGGCTGTTGAATAAGAGAGTTTCATATGCATGTGTTCGGCTTACCTTTTATTTGAGGTACCCTTAGAGCAACGCCGGCCTTCCGTACCGGTACGGAAGGCCGGCGTTGCTCTAAGGAGGTACCACACTCTTTGGATATTTTACTTTATACTTCTTCTTCATATTTAAGAGCCTCGCACTTGTCGGTTTAAACTACTTACTTTATACTAAGTAGGTAAAAATGTTTGTTAACAGCTTGTATATGTCCTTACCTAGGGGCTCGAGCCTACCCTGAAATCAGGGTGAACATGCCTTAGTCGATCATGCTGACCCAGTGTGGGTTGGTCAATTCACCGGCAATCTTTTAAATTACTTCTTATAAACGTATATATAAATTCAAAAATTTTAAACACATTGGTGCCAGCGAGCTTACGAATGGAAGTCAACGGCCCTTGCCACGATGCCATGACAGGCTCTGAATAAGAGAAAAAAAACTCAATAAAGATTTACTTACTTACTTACTCAGTGTTTTTATCGAATAAACTATTGAACTGAGAATATTCGTGTTGAGGAAAGGCAGCTCCAAGCTTAACGATCCGGAACTCATTGGCAATAGAATCCAACGCTACATAAACACTAGCCAATGTTCCCAACCTTTATTCAGAAATTCTCAGCAAAGAATCGACAAAGGATTCGATATTTACCCAATAATTTATTTTTCATAGTTTTATGCAGTTAACTGTAGTTTCTTGTAGGTACTGACCTTAGAAGAAAAAAAAAAGATGACGATTTCAGCTAAAAAATACCTAATGCTGGTCTAAGACTCTTCGCCCATGGTTCTTCATAACCACTGATTTTGCCAACGGCTTTTTGCTACTTTCAGTAGATTTGATGGTCCTTTTTGCCGGCGTTTTCGGTACACGGTTAGAATTGAAAACTTTACGGCCCCAGCAACAATTCGAGCAGTTCTCAAAATTTTCCGTCTGAATAATTGAGCCCATATTGGTCAGCCTACGATTGTTGTCTAAAACTTGTCGTACTTTATAACAAAAGATGTTTATTATAGAACAATCGTATATGGATATTTTAACGGAGTAAGAAATTCTGCATTCGAGTCCTATTGTAGACTTTTTCTAAATGCAGACGTTGGATCAGTTTCTGTCGGTGTGGAGCTCAAGAAAGAGATGTGCACATGTGTATCAAATAGAAGAATGATCCAAATTTAGTATGAATCACTACTAACCGCTCCGGGTTACACGAGTATCAAATTTTCCGCTCCGCTTTCGCTACTCAAGGAAAAACAATCAGAATTGGAGGTTGATACAAGGAAGATTAACGTATTAATTAGACTAACGAGCCTAGAAACGTTAAAAGAAAGGGTAAATGAGATATCATTTATTACCTCTAAGAAAATGTAGATACCTACCTACTTAAATTTATTTATTTTAGACAGAAAAATCTTATTCGCTTAAGCCGGGCAGATCAAAGGGTTTTATTCGGAGTAAGATTTACAAAATAATCTTCTTACAAAATGATCAACTAATAAATAACAGGACCGGTCCATGGTCTAGAGTCTAGACCCACAGACACGGGAAAGGCCGGGGAGAGGGACGGTATTCAAGTTTATATGCAGCCTGTAACCCAACTTGCGCCCGCTGACAATATAACAGGGCGCTTATAAATTCGGATTTCGTACCGCGCTACTCGTACCAGCCCTTTAGCGTGCCTATGGGTACGCTATACGCACACGGATTGGAAAGCAAATTAGAAGTTAGAAACTAAGTACAACGAGGTGGCTTGCAACCCCATTATCACCAAATTTTCCATTTCTTTCTCGTCTAAATGCAAACATTCAATTTTGGAATTCCTTCGTCATTCATACGTCATCATTGTCCATTGTTCAGTTTTGTCCTTGGCTTCCGACCTTGACGGCCGTATTTACTAAAATACAGTTATATATTTCAAAACCGCCGAGTCTTTATATGTACCGTTTTCCTTGTAAATAAATGTAAATAATCAGTGTCAGTTCAGCGTTTTTATTATTTCACCACTAGTGCGTGAACGACTATCTATCTACAGCCGCTCCTGACGGCTCGCTTAGGTCCTGGTGAGCCGCAGTCGTGACAATGGCGCCCAGCGTGAGGCTCATTTTTTTTCAAGTACTAATGGGAAGATGCTAGGTCTGAAATTGAGTGATCGAGTCAGAAATGGTATACTGCGGTCCAGGACTCAGATTGCTGACGCCACCCAGGTTGCTGCCAAACTTAAGTGGGACTGGGCCGGACACGTCTGCCGCATGCCTCAAGACCTATGGGCAAAAGAAACCACGGTTTGGAACCCACCAACCAATAGGCGTAGACGTGGACGGCCGCGTAGGAGATGGCGGGACGAGCTTGATAGCTACTTAAAAGACTGGTCAGAAGTAGCTCAGGACAGGGAGCAGTGGAAGAAAAAGAGGGAGGCCTTTGCCCAGCAGTGGGACAGTTTAGGCTAGATAAGATAAGATAAGAATGGGAAGATAACATTTTGACTCAACTTCATGGGCACACGAATTCCAAATAGACATAAAACTGGTATGTGAAGCGCCTGCTTTTCTTTTTTAGTACTTTATTCGCATTAGAGAAAGAAAGAGACGTATAATTATCCGTGTAACGTTACTGCTATTCGTAGTTAGCAGCGTAGCCGGCTCGGCGGAACTAATATCTAGATCTAAGCGGCGGTATTTACACTCTATACCCGTTTTTCCTTTTTCTACTGCAGTTTTATTACTCTTCCTAGCTATTATTCTCGTGTGGAATTACGGTATACCAAATATTTCCTGTATTGAAATTTTTGTATTTTGATTTTATCTTAATTTAACATGGCTTATAAATATGGACTTAGTAATGTAGCTGGAGAAAGTGTTCCAAGAAGTTTATGTTTTCGTCTCATTTGTCGTTCATAATGTAGGTAAGGCTCGAGCCACTATAAAATTTATTGTTTTATTTTAATTGTTGTGATGTTTAATATGTTTATTATTTGGATATGATGTTTATTAGCTGGATGCGGGCAGCGCAGGACCGATCATTGTGGAGATCCTTGGGGGAGGCCTTTGTCCAGCAGTGGACGTCTTTAGGCTGAGATGATGATGATGATTATGTTTATTATTAACATTTTGTATAACTTATTTAAATGTACACTTACAAAGTTGGAATTGCTATTAGATTCCCAAATGAAATAATACTATAAAATATGTATTTTTTAGTCTTATTTAAAATCAGGCCATACATTATTTTTGTTCATTCATTTGTTTGCCCCAGGTGCAGCTAAACGTTGATAATTATTACGTCACAATACAAATTATCCCCATTGTCCAGAAACCCATTAGATAATGGCGGCTTCAGAACTTGCTCAAGTAAATAATTAGGATTGATGATGCGTCACGCATGGTTGGCTAATTCCTCGGAGATGCTCGCAACTTTTCTTAAGGTTTGCTTCATAATCTCACATTTTTAGTTATCTCTGTGGATTATCTTGATAACATAGAATCTGAATTTGTGAAGTATTCAAAAATCCACAGAATATGCTTGCTTGGTTTCCTGGAAGAAATTGCTACTTTAGCATTAAGGCCGTCTTTTGGCTTCTTGTTTCACAATTCGAAAATTGTAACTGCCCTATTTGTGTCTGGTGTCAGTAAATAATATTTGTATTGTATTGTTATTATCGTTAAACGAGTTAAGAGTATGAAGAATAGTATTGTAATAGTGTTGTATTGTTGTAGCGTTGTTGTTGTTTTGTGTGCAAATAAAGTTTATTGATAACTAGTAATAATAATAACTGTAATAATTTTCGACGTCCCTCGTGGTATTAACATTTCCAATCAAGCATAAACAATAAAAAAAAATTGCGTAAAAATTACTAACATCTTTTGAAAGAATAGTATAAAAATTCTCACTGAATTCAAAGCGACTAGAAAGTGCTAGTGTTAAAGATATTCTTTTAAATAAATTATGTCGAAAATAAATAAAGCTAAAGTGAGAATCCATTATGTATATTAAATTAGACATCAAGTGGCAAACTTATCACTTTGTAGGTACCTAGTTGACGTTTATAAGGCCCTTGGTGTTACTGTTTGAGCGACAGTAGTTAATGTATGAAGTCGACTACAATTTTGCTAATAACATTGAGTTCGGTCTCAATGAGACAGTAAAGAGAATTGGACTATATTTTATGTTAATTTACCGTAACTACTATTTGGTATGCTGTGCCGTAACTAACGTACTACGGAGTTAAAAACTTCTCTCCAACGATATGTCTAGCGCAAATTGTGTTAAAAATATACAAATCTACTAAATATGTTACGATGACTACGGGGCGCGTAGCAATTGAAGGTCTACTATGAAACATAGCATACATGCTCATATAAATATTATTATTAGTGTAAAAATATATATTTATAGATTTTTCATTTCTAATAGTTTCTAGTCGTAGCAGTTTTTTTCTAGTCTAGTCAAGTAAAACTTTAGGAAAATCCAAATAGGTACTTAAACTAGTCATTGTACTTATAGGTTTTTTGAACATTACAAGTATCATAAGCAAGTAAGTGTATTGTATTGTACCATATAAATCATATTTTATGCTAAAACATCAAAATGTCAAAGAAACAATAGAGTTACTAGACTACTAAGTTACTTACTAACGATGTTTGTTGTTTTATGGAATAAATGAATTGAATTGAATATATGCTAGTCTACAAAAAAAAGTATAGAGAAATTTTGTGGTTTATAGTACCTATATACAATTCTTTTTACTGAGCCAATGGTGCTTCTCTGTCCTGACATGGATTGATGGTGCCTGGCGGGATGCGTTTACTATTCGGAACGTACAAACAAGGCAGACCTACCGCGATACTTGGCAAACCGTGTTCACTAATATTTCCAGTTAGCCTGCTATATGTTTTCGGGTGTAGTTCCTAATTGACTAGCAAACCAACCTTAAAGTTATGTAGTTCCGACTTAGCTGTTGTTATTATAGGCGCGTTTTTCATGTTTTATTTGCTAACTGAGCAATATCTTCTCCGTGCGTGAAATAAATCCACGCATGGTTGATAGACGAATTAGCACTAAATTGAAAAACAAAATATTATAAACTAGCAGCGGCTCGCCCGCGTTATTTTTTTACTTTTCCGTGTTTTTTCCCGTAGGAATGAGATATTTTACCATTTGTAAAAAGTATCTACGATTTTGAACGGGGCTATAATATTATGGTACCAACATCCATTTTTATTGTTTCTCTGTCTGTTTGTACGGGCTAATCTCGGAAACTGTTGGACCGATTTGAATGAAATTCTGCATAGTACCACATATCCCCGGTCAACCTCTTTACTCTCCCTCTCTCTCTCTTTACTAACCTCTCGGAGAGTTTTTACTGCGATAAAATATCTCATTCCTTCGGGAAACTGCAGGGAAAAGTACGAAAACAACGCGGGCATAGTGGGCCTTTTAAAATTACTAACATAGTTTATAAGTTTATCATACTAACAAATCTATGGACAAAGTCTGAAAATAAACTATTTTTATTTTATTTTATTTATTTTATAGCCGCGGGCGGACAGCTAGTCATTAATAAGTATGTTTATAGATGTAAATATTGGGCGTTCAAATTATGGGCCCCCTTTGAAAACTGACGTGGCGCTGACGCGTTGACGTATTCAATTTATTCTGATTGACTTGATGACGTCATCCGGTTAGCCGGACCCACGTGGGGCTACAAGGATCTGGATAATCTGATACTCGATTGCAGCTGGCTATTGATCTGGTTAAAACAGTGTTGAAAAATCAATGTGATTGAGTTGCCGATAGTCATGTAAAGCTTTTGAAAGAAGCTTTTAATCTTTTGACTATATTGTTTAAAAAAACCAATTATGAAAAAAAAATATTTTTCTTTAATAATTATTTAAGTACTGTGCACAAATAGCGGTTTCAAATATGGTAGCTATTATAAATATTTGTTCGATATGGTATCATGATTAAAATGAAGCAATATTAATTTATTAGTCTTCTTATTACGAACAGAATTTTACGAATAGATCAAATTACTTAAAATATTCTAGATGTTAGTAATAATTTATTCGCAGTAGTTCCACTTCCAAAGCAGAATTTTATTTTTATTTAATATTTTGTTAATTTGGGCATTCTCTTTGATGTTGGTTCGCAAACATCAACAAGCTTACTTCGCTGGTTTCGTTTCATGTCATTGTTAGTGAATATTTGCTCCCAACATTTGTAGAAAACACACCATGTTTCACGTTATCATGTAGGTAATAGAAGTATTTAGGGCACAGTAAACGAGCAAGGAGAGAACTTTTTTTGTTGCCATAAAGTAAACTAAATTATATTTTATTCTGTAAAGACTTTTTCTATCACTCAACTCAAGATACAACGTTTTTAAACTTATCCGAAATATATGCAAAATATTCTCCTGAAATTGAATATTAAACCGTTTGTGTTCAAAGTGGACCGATATAATCGATCTTGTTAAATATTTCAAGCGAGAGGAACGTGACGAAAATATATTTGGAGGCTCGCGCTTCTTTGTTCGCCTGCAGAGTACACATTTAATTTGTAAAGGTGATACTAATCGTGCCTATAACTCAAAGGACAGACGAGTAATATTCTTTTTTTATAAAGTAATAATAGAAACATAAAAAAATTACCAAGCAGTGAAATTTAATATTAAATGTAGCAGAATACTAAGAGCTTTTGTTTTAATGAAAAAATAAACATTTGAAAAATTATAATAAATGAAATTAAATTATTTAAATGTAGACTACTAAGAGCTTTTCAAGTGTAGATAACTACACTATTACTTTTGAAATGGTTATAGTATTAAGAATAAATAATATAATTGAGATCATTTCAGCCAGTAAATCAACGTTGGATAACTTGAAAAAAAAACTCACTTTTTTTAGAGATTGTGTCTTTTATGTAGGCCATATGCCTTTTGATGATTTCCTTATCTTAGCTTTGAAGGAAAACCCCGGTGGCTTGTATATGTTTTCTAAAAAGCAAAGATAATCTGTATTTCACGGTAAACATTCAACGAAGATGCTTTTTAAATATTTACAATGTAAGGAAGCTTTATCTTCTCCGCTCTCCGTTTCCGCGATGAATGGTTTGTTTATCCGGCTGCATTGCGAACGTTTACAATACAGCATCTGGCTCAACGCTATCACAATTCGCAAGATCAGTCACACGGCACGGCAGCGGTAATCGCACCTGTGTGGGCTTAATTTCTAAACGGCAGCCTCCCGTCAAAATATTGTCTGCGGCGGCCCTGTGTGTGCGTGTGTCTGTACCAGGTTATTGATTCATAGCGGTCGGATTTATGCCTGCCCTCTTGCTCTTAATCAAAAATCCGCCAGAGTAAAAGAGATGGCAGTCACCTGGTGAACTACCCACGTGGCGGAAATGCCTCCGCAGACGGAAGTTGTCCTGTTCAGTTGGATAAGCAAACATCAGACATTATTTGCGCGCCAGATATGTTTTTGTTTTCGTACTGCACTTCGTATTTAGAAAATGATTTTAAAATTTGTTCTATATTTTACTAGATGAAGGTTTTATTTTTCGCAGTGTTTTATGAAAACTATATCAATTATCCGGCTTATTGTGACGGTCATGAAAACTATACAAAGTTTTTTATAAGAGATCTACCTTTTTATAACATACAGATGCATTTTAACATGTTTTTGTATATTACAAGACCGCTAGCGTCCCTTCCTTATAACTGAAAAAAGTACCTGCAGCTGAAAAAAGAAGCTACTTATCGCGTCTTGAATAGCTAGTTAATTAAGATAAAAATTATTTATTTATAAATCTTAGTCTTATATAAATTTTGTATAAGTTTCTTATGTAAGACTTAAAATAAAATCACAAAAAATTAAAGTACTTATCTAAAACATAGATAACTAAGAATCATCTGATAAGTGCATTCTGTTTCAAAAATAAATATCACTTATCAAAATTTGAATTAAGCATCCATCTTTTCCCCATAATGAGAAGCAAATGTAAGATAGTGTGAAAGCTGCCTGGAGGCTACAAAGCAATCACGATGGCTGCGCAAATAGTCTAAACGGGTAATTAGTTTGTTCTGCGTCGAGTGAGCTACACACATAAGGACTGATGCAAACAATGAACATGTCTCGACAGCTTAAGCTCACTACCATTGATTTAAGTAAATAATCTTCTAGATTTCCTAGATGTGCAAGAGGATTACTAGAAGCTACGGCAAACATAGTTGATCACAATGCCTTTGTTCTGTAATGGAGATAGTTACTCAGTCAAAGTCGGTGCAGTTAGGTCACGATAATATCGCAAATTGGAAACACAGCTTTTTCTTACTCTATGTTTGATGTTTTAGTGACATAAAACACAGAATTAACTTCGAAATAGATTCAATGTCTCTAGGAAATAAAACACTAGTGGTTACAGGAATAAGTGCGCTACGTCAAATCTTTTCACGTAATATATTTTAGCTTTGAATACTCCTCGAATAATACTATATAATGATACTACCAGGTGAAGTATATTACGCCTTGCTAGAGCCTTAATCTTGCTAGAGAGTCCTACGGTAGGGACGTCCTATAAAAGTTGACAACGTTAGAAGAGGCCACTTTAAAATAACTTTTTTAATGTTCTCGAAAGGATCACATCTTCAAAAAGCTCACATCTACAAAATCAGTAAAGAACAGCAAATACACTATAGATTTTATACCTATCTACCAAATGAACGAGCAAACTTTATGCTAGCTCGCAAATCCCTCTTATAATAAGACAGGGCGGGACATGACATTTGAAACTGACACAGCCACTTGCGCGTATGTCAAAAATATGTCACGGTTGGCTTAGAAAAGCGTTCGTGTATTGATTTTAATTGTCACGACACGAGTCAACATCTATTTGCGAGGATAGCGCGTAGTGTAAACATGAAATACGGCAATAGTTTGCCTGCCAAACATGACAATTCTGACTACAGAAACCTTAGAGAATAAATATACATAGAGCACGCGCATCGCTCCGCTGCCTTTATGTCAAGCGTAAGCAAATGTTGGCAGATTTTGTATGGGCGGTGAAATAAATAACATTTTTCTTTTTGGATTTGTGCCTCGAGTCATGTTTGCAACTTATCACTGAACATTTAAAAATGTTCTCCTATTAAATTTCTTATTTTCACCGGGAAAAATAATCAGATCCGATAACCATTTGATACTAAACGAACGCGCTGAAGATATTCGCACTGTTCATATCCGTGCTTACGGTTCATACTCGATTAGGCGTACTCTATCCCTCCCAGAATTTTTTCTATTTATACTCTAAGACAGAAACGTTTTTCCACACGAGCATTTCTCCAGAGTAAAGTTAAAAATTATAGGTATTTTGGGTATATTAAAAATGAGTACATCCATAAAATTCAGTAAAGGTGTCTACACACCAAAGCCGCCGGCCCGGCGGCATAGCCCGGCGGGCACGGCCGGCGGCCTCATTTTGAACAGAACTCGAACAAAAAGAGGCCGCCGGCCCATGGCGGCGGGCTATGCCGCCGGGCCGGCAGCTTTGGTGTGTAGACACCTTAAGATAGAGCCACTTAAAAAAATAATACATCAGTTAAATCTCGGAGTCAACTCGTACACGGTTAGTAATAAAATAAGTTGAACATTTTTAGCAGTTTACCCGCGGCGATGACTGCGTAGTTTTTCGATGTTTTGTTGATTCAGTCTCTTCTAACACCGTCGTAATAAGATATTTGAAAATAATTTTCATACTTTTGTATATCGTCATCACCCAGGGGCTCAATCAAGTCTATTCTGAATTAAGGCAGTTGGCAACTTCACGTAACTTTAAAATCGCCCGTTTCATGACAGCATAATGCATTCATGTAATATTCTTGAATAGAGGTACCTGGCTGTTTGTATAATATCAATGGGGATCCAAAATATAAATAGCTGTTTAATTACTTTGATTGATAAAGTAATTATAAAAGATTTGAGGCAAAGAACCTAATTACCAAGTGAAATGAGGTGGGGAATAGAACGATTGGAACTGTTGCTGGCAGTATAATTTTGTTCGGAACGAGGGGGGAGTATTCTAATTGCAACTTTCTTATTAATGAGGGGATACGAAACGTGTCTTCTTGTGATGTGGAAAATCTTACTCTCATTAAGTTTTACCGTCATGTACCTAAAATAATTTTTTGATCAATGAAATATGGGACTACAAAATTAATTAGGTAGTAATTTAGTTTTTTAAATACGGTCTCTGTTTGATGGATGATGAAAAAAATCATGGTGATGGCGATGATGAATGATCTATTTCAATAATACCTATACCAAGTAATTTTACCAATATATCGTTAGTTTTTAAAATACTAAATGTTTTTACTGCCTACTAGCTGTCTGCCCGCGGCTACGCCGCCGCTCGTGTTGTTTTTCGACATTTCTGAAGTAATTTTAACTATCCCAAGGTATCTCTTTAATTTTGCAAGATGTTGACCGGTGATAATTATAACATCATTCAAATCGGTCCATTAGTTTTGGAGATAGGCCCGTACAATGTGCTGAGCCAGAACTTTTTAATTTTTCGGGATTAAAAGAATCTAAGATGTTGATCGGGGATATAAGGTACCATCATGCACAATTGCATTCAAATCGGGCCAACAGCTTTGAAGATTTGCCTGTACAAACAGTTAAACAAAAAAAAATTAAAAAATCTGGATATATTCTGTATTGCTTCTTATATCCTGCCTGACTCGGTTTTTAGCTTTTTATTCTATGTAAAAATTTTAAACCTCTGCAATTTTATTATATAGATATTCTTCACAGATAAACTACCTTATTATAAACTAGTTGTCCGCCCACGGGTACGCCCGCGTTGTTATTTTGTCTTTTCCGTGCAGTTTCCCGTAGGAATGAGATATTCGGTGAGATGAGAGATAGACATTTCCGAGGAATTGTATAGAATGACGGATTTCATACATTTCCGTTAACTAATGTATCAACAACAATAAGTTAAGGATCCATGAAAATGGCTCATTCTGAATTGTGAATAATAAGACATTAATCAGGACGCAGATAGACGAGCGAAGTTGGAAACACAGAAGCTACCTCATAAAAAATTCGCAACAAATTAACTATGCTCAGTGTTGGCTTGAGTTCGAAAATTTCGCATTCTCGTAAGTTCTCGAGAGCATTAAATTTTAACGGAATTGCTTTCCAACTTTTCCTTCAATAAGCTTTGAACTCAATATCCGTAGGCATAGTTTTGATCACATAGTTGCCCATAATTTCATTTTGGTTCAAATCGCTTTAGATAAGTTAGGTACCTCTATAATTTCTTATAATAACGGAATCAAATATTTTAATTTGGCTGAAGTAGGTACCAATTTTAGTAATAAACCCAGCATTACAAAGCAAGCAAATAGGTAAAACCAACAGACGGTTCATTAATTTTCCGCTTAAATTAAAACCGGCTAAATGCAAAGTTTTTTTGGCCGATGCGCCCGAAAACCGGGCGTATTCGCGGACCACTTTATCCGGGTGTCAGAATTGAAAATGAACCAGTTCCGTAAGCGGACCATTACTGGCTCGTACACACCAGACAGGCCGCTAGGACGGATATAGCACCAGCCGGGGCTTTAATAATTCAAACAGTGCAATGCTTTTACAAAGCCTGTCCGCGTCAATCCTAATTTCGCGCCGCCGATCGAGTCGCTTCTCGAATCCTTGCTAGACAATTGTAATGGAACTCTCCTGTAGTTCAACTGCCTATGAAATGGATTCCTTTTCGCTTTTCACTGAAATTGAGATTATAGGGTTGAGGAATAAAGTTTGATTTCATTTGTGTTCATTCATAGACATTTAGCACTATCTAGCTAGTAACATAAAAAAATCTGAAAGGTACTCGTAGTAGCAACTCGATATGGTACAAAAACACACATGTAAGATTTTTATATTTTTAACTAAATGATGTAAAAATTTCGTATATGTTGTTATTGCTGAAGTGATTAATTCACTTAACTTTGATTTAAGAAATATCTTACCTTTTTAAATAAATATAACATTAATCAATATATACTGTTTAACACCATCACAAAAACAACATTTTATAAATGGCCCGTTACTCAATTGATTAAACAATGAAACCTCTGATTTATTTAGTATAACTCGAACAAGTGTTTAAAACATAATTAAGCATTTATTATCAAAGTTATGTAAGTGAATTATTTGAATTTATCCCCCATTGCCTGGCAATTCGTTGTCATTGTTTGACGACAATGTATCGCGTCAAAGCCGGGATAATTTGACTAATTTGACGAAACTCATCCATCGAATTACATTTTATACGGGTCGAATCCTCAAAAGGAGATTAAAAAAAAAACTTTTAAGTTTTCAATCAAATAAGTTCTTTTCACAGAACTACAATAAGAGCCTGTAACTGCCCACAATTGGACAAGGGTCACTCTACTTAAATAAAAGTCTGCTGAAAACTCAAACAGCTTCAGAGAAACG
Organism: Teleiodes luculella; assembly: GCA_948473455.1. Lineage (NCBI taxonomy): Eukaryota > Metazoa > Arthropoda > Insecta > Lepidoptera > Gelechiidae > Teleiodes > Teleiodes luculella. Next base: position 11,641,901 of record OX419589.1, read on the forward strand.
TATGCACGTAACATAATCTTTTGATATTATCATTAAAAATTATATACGTATTAATATTTCTACTACCTGCCTTGTAATGTAAAAAAAATAATTAACCAATAGGTTTATGTCATTAATATAGTCTTGTCACATTTATGATAGTTCCTAGTCCTACTTACTTCACTACACAGCCCAAATTGCAACAAAAATCTCGCTTCAAGAAAATACAATCCCAGGAATTTATTTTCAGCCTGTGAACAAAACAATACCTACAATATTATATCCGCTTAGAGGACAATTACTGTACAAGGGGGGTGCGAATTCTCAATACAAACAATAACTTTGTCTGAGGGACAATCAAAGGGCGCTCTTAATTGGTTCCCTAGTTACAAAGCGCTAATTAAATGAGATGTTTATGATACTACCCTCCATTGTGAAAACTGGCCAGGAAATATACTTAACCGTTAGAAATTACCAACTCGAGAATTATGTGAAGTTTTTTCACGACTGATCGGCGGATATTTTTCGCTTTTTCGGGAGATAAAATTAAGACTGAAATGTATGGAAACTATAAACTTTGAATACCTTAATATGTGTTCTAATAAAAGCCGTTCTCAGAGAGTTAAAATTATATTTATTTTCATTTCAATTTTGAGCTTTTAATAACTTTTGCTAATCCCCATTTTCAGGGGGAAAATTTGTGTTTCCATAATGTAAATTCCTTCACTCAGCAGCTTATAAAGTGATCAAGGTGAGGGTGGAATTAGTTGCTATGACAACGGGCTACTATTGTGGCTTAGAATAAAACCTTACTAACAAGATTAATTATAATAAACAACATTATTATCACACAGAATAAGTTCATTCTTCATTATCTTCATAACTGGCCTTCTCCATAGATCTCCACAACAACTGTACCCCTACCATGAGTTGCTAACGTAACTTACGCGCTCGATATCGACTACGTAAACGTGCATTTAGTATGGAATTAAAACTACGCCATCTATTGACAGTTATCTGAAGTAAAATTTCTCCATACTAAATGCACGTTTACGTAGTCGATATCGAGCGCGTAAGTTACGTTAGCAACTCATGGTAGGGGTACTGGTCCTTTTCCATCTGCTCATTTCAAGGAAACTATTATTTGATCTTAATACTTTAAAAAGAAATGCGGGTTTTATGTACAGTAGCCATCACATGCGGCTGGACATGTTGACCTTGAGAGCGCCCGTATTCCTTAGCGGTATAGGTGAATTTCGTAGTGCGAATTTCCAACCGCAAGTACTGACTCAGTAGTAGGTACACCAATTAAATTTCTATTCTATTGTAACCGCGGCGATGTACACTCAGGTTGATATTCGCTTTGCATTAAAAGAGCTAATCCTTTGATGGGTAGGTCGCCTCTTTATATTTTAAGAAATTCTTCTTTAGTGTGAGATGAGAGCTGGCCTTGGTTTGAGAAAAATTTAGTAATATAATTAAATTTTGACGTCGAAAAGTTATTTCTGTAATCTTAATTTGAATAACACATTAAGAATTTTGATTTTTTGAAATTTTGGTCCTTCGACTGCACGACTCTACTCGTAATAACTGATTTCACTGGTCTGAGGAGACATGACGTGTTCCGGGGCGCAGAAAAAAATCAATTAACTTCGTACTAATATTATAAACGCGAAAGTTTGTGAGGACGGATGTTTGTTACTCTTTCACCTAAAAACTACTAAATGGATTTTATTGAAACTTTAAAATAATAAAGCTTACATCAGAACAACAAATAGGCTACCTTTTGCCGCGGGAAAATCCCTCACTCCTACGTGAAAATTGTCAGCGCGGCCGGAGACGCGGCGCGGAAGAATGGTACTTTCAAAAAAATTAAGAAGTTTCAATATAGCTTCGGAGCAGGTTAAAAATATTTGTATAAGTAACTTTTACATATTTCAGATTCAGTATAAACTCACAGACTTCGCTTTTTCATACAATTTAGTTTATTGACATCATACTCGTATGATAAATTGTACAGAAAGACAGAACCAAACAAAAGATTCAGACGGCAGTACCTGATTTACCAGATATTTTAGTAAAATCTAAAAGCATAGATTTTTAGTTAATACAAGAATACGATAAAACTTACATTACAGAACTAGAAAAACATCAACCAGACCGAAAGATTGACACATTATCTACAGGAAAGATTTTCCTTTTAGAAAGTCAGAGGTATTGTTATTTAGAGGTTATTTTTTCATCTTTCATCTTACAAAAACATTCATTCACGATTAAAAAGATTAGACATTGACACAGGGCAGGCACGGACAGGTCTGTCAAAATGATAAGGGTTGCTAGCCCTAAAAATGGAAGTTAAATAAAAAATAAATTATTTATTGGTTCGTCGCTTTCCCGCCCTGAGCGCATGCCCGTTGGCAAAGGCGGAGATCAAAAGAGCACTTTGCCGAATTGGCTTTAGAATGTTTACACGTACTTACCTACTACCTAGCATCAAGCTTAGTACGCGACAAACTCCAGCTTTCATTCCTGTTATGAGATTCTGACATCAGATTCCGTCGCTATTAGTGCATCAGAACTCCACGCAAAACGTTCCCTGATACAATTTCCATCTGGATTGCGCCGTGTTACTTAGTTTATTATCTGTGGAGTTACAAACACAGGGAATATTAGTAGGAATATTTATTTATTTATTCTGAAGTCTCGCAATTTATTTCCACTTTTCAATTTGCAAGTACATAAGGTACGAGTATCTCTCCAGCATGACTAAAACCTCCTATCTTTTTAATAACTTATATTTTATGCAAAGAAGGCGAACCGTTCCAAACAATCTTTCAAGTCGCTCAATTTTCTCTGCTACTAATATCTCGACATATTTATTGTTAGTTCCAAGGAATCTGAAGCAACATTTATAGATCTGTCTGTCTGGCTCTAGAAAGAACAATGATCTAGACCGACAAATCGGGGTACAGACTTATAAAACTTGAAAATAGATTTGTAACTGACTTACCGCCTCCGCCCGCGCCGCCGTCTCGAACTTCCAACACTTCCACTACTCTAAACGTGTTCTATTTTATACAACAGGTTTGTTTCGTATCGAAATCGGAAACTTTGATGTATTATGAATTTATACTGGTGGGATTACAAGTTGTTGTAAGTTGGAAGATACAAAGTAATACTAACCACTCAGCCAGTTGTGTTCTGAAGATAGCGTGTTTTGTTTGTAAACATAGAATGTCAAGTTTGAAGCTGAGTTTTTTAGTAATTACGTACATAATGGAAAACGGTTAACGGTCTAATGGTTTGGTTAGTGGTCCATTAACTGTGTTTTTTTTTGCTTTTGAATTGACAGGATAATCAGCGCACTCAAGTTTAAAACTGCCTGTTTATTTAGTTTTTCTAGCCCAATTATACATTTATATTAATATATATGATGATGTATAGAAGCCTGCTTATAATTATAACTAGTATTATATTATGTGTGATTATAGTACTGAAAGGCAAAACTTTAAACTTACAGACTTATGGTCAATTCAGACCGGAATGGTAGCGATGCGGCGAGCACTATCAGTGTGACATAATTTTAAACTTTATATCCATACTAAAAAGAGTAGTAACTTCGAAGAGTCGGGCGAGACTATAAAATTATAGGATTAATAGTAATGTATCTTTTTTTAAATATAAAAAAACATTATCGCTTTTATTACTGCAAGCAAACTAAGTATAAGACGTTTTTGGTTATTCGGCTAAGTATCATCACAGCACCTAGGCACTATCTTTTTATTACTGCAAGCAAACTAAGTATAAGACGTTTATCACAGCACCTAGGCACTATCTTTTTAATACTGCATGCAAACTAAGTATAAGACGTTTTTGGTTATTCGGCTAAGTGTCATCACAGCACCTAGGCACTATCTTTTTATTACTGCAAGCAAACTAAGTATAAGACGTTTTTGGTTATTCGGTTAAGTGTCATCACAGCACCTAGGCACTATCTTTTTATTACTGCAAGCAAACTAAGTATAAGACGTTTTTGGTTATTCGGCGAAGTGTCATCACAGCACCTAGGCACTGTTATGATAAAGCGATGCGCTAAGTGGAGTCGACCCAGCAAATTGCAGGCACCTTCTTGCGGAGTTCACGTCAAGTTTAATCCCACCCAAGAGTTTTGTCATGTCATGACCCGGCAGACAAGTTACTTGTTATTTCGAATAAACCTCGTGCCACTGCTCCCCGGTAAAATATATCGTTGTCACATTTCCCAGCATCTTTTTAAAAGTGTTACCTAGTTGCTCTACTTAGCATGTTATTGTGTTTCACCGTAAAACTTTTAACTTTGTATAGTGCGTTGCCTACCTTTTAGCGTTTAATGGAGTGCTTATTTTATATTCCGCCGTGCACGTCCATTGTGCTTCAAATTGCATGTTTTTGCTAAATATTTTTCAGTTTTAAAATGTACTTTGCATATTTATTTCTTCCTTATAACTCAACTGTTGCTATATAATATATACTTCAAAGCTGTTGGTTTGGAAGAGGCTATGTAGCCTACGAGGGTTGACTACAATAGATCCGCCATGGGTCGCAGTGGTCTTGGGTATTTAGTGCCCTTCCCTCTCCATCCAAATCATAATCATATATATATATATACGACACAATATTAATGCTACTCGGATATTCGGAGAAAATAGAAGACATCTCAAATATAATATAGGCTAATATGAACTTGGATTTCAACCTTGAATTCTGACCGTCATCATCGTTCAGCCGACAGACGTCCACTGCTGTACAAAAGCCAAAGCCAAAATGTTTGCACTGACTTTTTGGAATAAAACCGTTTTTCGATATAAAAAAATCAAATTTTTTTAGATCCTGGTTTCGTAAGATCTTCTTCAAACTATTTAGACACCTTGATGAATAATAATTATTTTTTAATAATTATTACAAAATCAGTCAAAAGATGTCCGCTGGAAGACTAAGACTTTTTAAGCATGTTTTTAATCGCATTTAGTTTTAAAAACTTTGTTTTAAAGAATAGACAAACCAGTCATAAGTAGATAAGGAGCTATGTCATACAAGAGTTTTTGGCGGGTCGATAACTTTGATATCTGAGTGTATAAGGATGCTCTACCGGTCTTATTCTTAGATTCTCATAAAAAAAATAGTTATGATAAAAGAAGATGTAAATTGAGTTAATGACTGAATACAATATTCAATTTTATTTATAAATTTGTTCTTGGCTGACTTTAAAACCGATGGCTCAGCTTCTCGCACGAGCGCCTGTAATCCTGAAACTTTGTATCCTCATTACAGCGCAGTATGGAAAGTACTTGAGTTCAACTTAGTACAGAATTAAGATTTTGTAAAACACGGTCTGAAAGGAATTACGAGCTAAATTACTTCCTTTGGCACATTCGACTGAGTTTACTTACTTATTACATGCTTCATTTCAACTTTTATTATTATATGCTGGTACTTAAAATTATGATTGGCGTTTTTGTTCTTTATATTATTTCTATTGTTTAATAAATCTTATTCGTATCCCTGTCGGTAAACCTTTTTCCTATCGCTATTGGTCGATGACTTTATTATTCACACGATGTTAAGGTTTTCGTTGTCTTTTGTCTTTCACTTCACATGATCTTCTGATGTTTCACACCTAAATTCTACAAATAAACGATCACGATTTTGCAATACACGCAAAGAATATTTTTTCTAAAAATAAAAAATAAAAAAGACCACAGATTTTAAGACCGCGCTTACCACATACTACGCTTACGCTTATTCTTGGCAGAGATGAGATGAGATCATGGATTATTAGGGAAAATAAGACTTCTTTCAATGGAAGTACAAGATAAAACGTACAGAAAACATTCAGAGTAAGGATAATCTTATTTACCAGAAACTTCTGACAACGTAAATAAATCCAATCTTTTAAATAATTTATAAGGAAGAAAATTTTGGTATTTCTATACAGTAGGTATTTACTTTATTTATTTAGAGTATTTATTTACTTTCTCGTTGGATTTTTTGAGAAACTAGAGCTTTTGAGTTTTGTCATAATAAGTTCATCAACGACGTCAACGTCCAAAACGTGACAAGTTTCATGATATTATTATTTGTAATACTCGTAACATCCAATAATAAGGCCAGCTGTAAGACATTCCGCAAAAAATAAGCTGTTAAATTAAAATAATTAAAAGCTCCCGCTACAAAACCGTTGCTTGATCCTTTCAACAACTAGAAAAGAGCTTATCTTGAAATGGCTGAAGATATTTTCTTGGATCATAGCTAAAATAAAATAAATAAAATAAAAATGCATTTATTTCTAAATCTTACATTCACATACAACTAAGATAGATACTATATAGCTAAGAACACTCTCGATTGTAACACCTTGCAAAAAAAACTAGATCAAAATCGACGCATCCGTTTAGGAGCTACGATGCCACAGACAGACAGACAGACACACACGTCAAACTTATAAAACCTCTGTTTTTCGTCGGGAGTGAAAAACAGTGGTTCGTTCGTATAATAGTCCGAGGAAAGTTCTAAAGTAAAAATAAATCGAAAAAGTTTTCCGGAAAATTAAAATTGAGGAAAATCTAATGTTACTTTTTTAAGGGATTTGGACCGACCGATTCTGCCAAGCCTGTTGGGTCAGTTTATTGCTAAGAATGAATGAGTAAATACTATAGTATTGTTAACTTACTGCCATTATTCCAATTTGTGCACTATACAATGGATAATAACTAACAGTGAAATCAGTTTCATTTTGTGGAAAGTCAAAAACATACCTCATATTGTGGAAAATTACTTCAGGTAATAATAAATCTTAAGTTGGACTAAAGTTGAACGGATTTTTTTTTTAATATTTTCATATGGTGTCCATCCTAGGTAGAAGATCTTCTTCTTAAGCCAAAAAATATCCACTCTAATCAAAGGCCCCTTCAAAGGATACGGAAAAATCATTTACTTTGGATACAGTCGTCCCTCTTTTTCCATCATACTTCGATATGAAATATGTTGTCAAGATTGTCCAGTTCTCCGCCGACCGACATAAATTACCTTCAGACCGCAGCCTTTGAAGGCTAAGTGACCGCAATTGCTTCAAGTTGTGGTCCCTTTGCAAGTAACAACCCATTTTAGTGGAATTTGCTCCAACACACCACTTCAACGGTAAAACCAATAAACGTACCTTTGAGTTATTAATTGTATGTACATACATACCTATATATACAGTACTATGAGTAAGATTCTCGGGAAATTATGTTGCTGTTGTTGTTACTTATCGTACAGTTTTTGGCTAATGAGCTTTGATTTGGAATCGTATCGTCAAAGGGATTTTAAATTGAAAAATAAACAATGTCCTTTCAGATTACATCAAGGCAAACTATTATTAACCTGTGTTCCGAAACATTATCCTTCACTACATTATGCGTCCTTGTTGAAATCGAATGAGGTAGGATTTTCTGCAATGGGAGCTGAGTGATAAAAAACACTGGTCTGGTGTTGTCAAGTTGTCAAGTTTTTCTCTTCCTACGCGTTTACCAGGTGATAAAAGGACTTAAGAAACAGCAGCATTTATCTGTGTTATTTATTCTGTACTACGATACCTAACCTGTCTACCAAGCGTCGGAATTATGTATGTTAGCATTTCCCTTTCCTCTTTCCTTCATTAAAGTAATGTACTGCAAAAGTAAAAAAAATAATAAGTCTTAGATGAAAGTCAAGTTTCAAAATTAGTTATACACTAAAATTGTCAATACCTTAGTAACTGTTGGTACCTTTAGAGTACCGAGTTCCTTCCAACTTCCAAGGCTAGTTCAAATTGACAGCGCAAATTGCTCGCAGAATGGTGATGTACGGCAAACGCATTACTCCCTTGATGGAGCAATCAGGGACGCGCTCTTAGTTTAATGGTCTAGATTAAAATTCGATACGCTATATAGTGACGCGCCATATATGTGAAAAATGAACGGTTGAAAATTGAAGTTATGACATGATATTTAACATTGAAAAGGTATAATGTAAAAGTAATGCTTATAGTCCGGTAAAGATACGATAGCTTGTATGGAAAAAAATTACAAATTCCTAGACAAAATTTTTTTTCGTTGTTTGATTAGAGCTAGTTTATTATTGATTATTTTAAATTTTCCCCAAAAAAACTTGGGAGCGTTTTTTTTAAACGCTGTTTAAAAATTGTCTTTTCTTTATTTAATTGAGATTAAATCCTACACTGGTGATTTTCTTTTTTAAGGCCTTCTAAATAATATATAATACTAAACATAAAATATCACCAATGTAGTGCGTGAGAAATGTGAGATAATGAAGGTCTGTAAAATAAAAATATTAAAACCTTGTAGAATTTTTTTAGAATTGGTGATCTTTGAGCACGTCATTTATATATTAATCAAAGATAATCCTAGAGATTTTCACCCGTGTGACTAACGTAGTTTTTTTTTTAGGACGTTTTATTTAGTTTTAACACTGAAGCAAAAATTCTACAGTCGTTGATAAATAATAAAAATAAATTTTATGATAATTAATACCCCAAAACGAAAGTTCTCCTAAATATTACCAGAGGAAACGAAAATACCACGGTAGTAATGTTTGGGGGGTAGAGAGTTCGGCGCGGGGGTGAACTATCGCGAGCGCAGCGCGCGCGCGGAACGATGATGCAGCCGTGTATGATGGATGATACAAATTTATTTATTGAGAATGAATCTACTTGTAGCTGGGTCAATCAACATTTTAACCAACAATGCAGACGTCATTGAAATATTTTTTTAATATATATTTTTTTCACATAATTAGGTATTTTAGTACCTACTTAATACTTATTAAAATGGTCCCGTGTCGATAATTTAACTACCGATAGGTAATTCATATTTCTGTTCAAGCAGTGATGATTTTAAAGGATTTATATTGTTGTTATAAATTAATGTAAACCCAATCAGAATTTTGTCACCAGAAATATGAATTACTGTAAGGGACAAATCGTAACTTTTCAGGAGAGTCAAAAAACTATTGCTTTTTAAAATTAAAATGCTATATTTACTATATTTGTGATGCTATTGAAATTGAAAGCTCTATAACATAAGTAAACGGAAGTTGGAATAATTTGTATAGTTTCAAAGATAGTATTTTCATTTTTTATATGTCCGTTAAATTAATTTTTTTTTGGAAAATAAAAAAAAGTTCAATAAAGTAAGTCTTAAAAGAAAACGTATGAGTACTAATGTAAGAAACATTATATAATTAGACAGAGAGTTACGCTATTTGATGCAATTATAGGAAAATAACACTTATCGCTGAAATTTAAGTTGATTTTATGGTATTCGAGATTATTTTTCTAGCAAAAATTTAATTCAATAAAATGAAATGAAATAAAAATATGTGAGTTGAATAAAATATCTCGTGTTCCATCTTTTTTTAGACATAATTATATAACATATAGCACACTAATATATAGACACACTAGGCACACTAGTACACTAGTGTATTATATTATATTAGATATTTATAAGATATTTTGCCCACAACTGCAAAGGATATTCAGAAAAAGAAATTATTGTACTAAGATTACAATGGTTAATAACCCAAGAAATAATTAACATTATGATTGGAAGAAGGACACTTAGAAATAAAACAGATGATTATAGTATTAAGAAATATAAAAGACGGACAAACAACATTACTAATTTATGTAGAAAAGAAAATAGTATTTTTAGATAGCTGTGACAAAATATAATATTACTTAAAGCAAATTGAACCTTTCAAATTGAACAACATAATCAGAAAGTTAGAAAATAAACATAAAACTAAAAGTGCTGCCATTCTTAATGAACAAGGTAAATTGTTAGTAACATACTAATGGAATAGCAGCGGGTACACATGGTATTTATAATTATAGAGATGATTAAGGGCCTGGCCACAGCTTTGCGTGAAGCGCGGCGCGACCTGCGACCAGCGGAATGTTGCCAGCGACCCTGGCAACATTCTGCGAATAGTCAAAACTAACATGAGAGAACTAAAATTATTTTCATTTCTCAAAACCTGCTAGAAAAATGTACCAGCGTAATTAATAAATTTATTTAAAGGCGTGAAATTACCCAAATCATACAAAAAAGGCCAATTGGGTATGCTTAGTAAAAAAACGTATATTTTTTCTATTTTTATCTGAAAGTAAACGTAATTTTAAGAAACTAGTTTCATTATTTTAATTTTTAATTCACTGGTTATTTTTATTTTACCACTTTAAAGCTCTTGTGACGTCACTGGGTCACATACTGTTCGTTTTAAGCGATGAGCACTTTCTAGGTTCACGAAATGAGGGTGTGGCTCATAGTAGAGGCAAACAAAACAATTTTATGAGAAGAATAGGGGATTTCTCAATGAATAATTAAATATTTAGATATTATTCTTAAATCTTATAAAAGTTGTGGCAGCGTGACGTCACACGGGTCAAATGAAAGTCGTAAGGTTTTTTGGACATTTAAACTCAATCAATGCGTATTTTGAGAGAAAAATATGAAAATAAGATATCTAATCACTAAATCTCCAAATGGTTTTCGTATTTCTACATCTCGGAAAAAATTAAGCATACCCAATTTTCATGCAAAAAGTAACGTTTATCTTGTTTTACTTTGAAAACGACATCAACACTGTAATGTAGTACAAATAAGATTTCATATACGTAAACGTAACATTTTTGAAATGTTACAATAATACTAACGTTCTAACAAATTTCGCACCGCCGCCGCCGCCGCCGCACAAGCTGTGGCCAGGGGGTATGTATGGTAATTGTGATTCAATCAAAGACGAACTATTTAAGCTTATCAAATTAATGAACACAGGAAAGACAGAACGCTAAGTCATTTACCTCAAGCAAGCACAACTTTACTTAAGATTATTCAAAACAGAAAAAGAAAATTGGACCAATATGAATTTCGTTAAAATAAATTGACAAGAGAGGCGGTACTAGGCCTGAGACGTGAGAGAGCAATCGATAGAAGGATGGAGTTGGATTTAGATACACATTTTGCATTTATAAATTTGGAAAAAGCATTTGACAAAATTGACTAGAAATAAATGATAAATATTTTAAAACAAGCAGGAATATACTATAAAGACAGAAGAGCCATTTTTGAATTATACATAAATCAAGAAACGATAATAGAAATTGGGGAAAAAAAAGCTAATATTAGACGGGGTGTGAGACAAGGTTGTCGCTTATTTTCAATATATTTATAGTGTGCTATTAGAAAACTTAGAGTCGGGAAAAGGGGGGATTAAATTCAATGGGGCTAGTCTTCAATTTATTCGCTTTGTGGACAATAATGCAGCTGAAAGTTTAAATATACAGATGTATGTATGTATACTATGTATAAGAATTTGTCACAGATATAGATAATATACAGAAGAATTAGGTAATCACAAATATTGTATTTGGATTAAAGAATTATGTAAACAAAACTGAAACTTCAATAACTTCGAAAATTACACCAAAACATAGCTCAATAATAACATTAAATTCAAACCCAATAGAACAAGTTAAAGTTTAAATACCTTAAAAACATAACTACCGATGACTCTAGATGAACACCAGATATAGTCACTAGAATAGTGGTGGCACAAAAAGGTTCTAATAGCAAAAAACATCTTCTCAAAGCCCGAATCTCAACAAGTGTTAAAAAAGCTATACATCTGGAGCATTGCACTGCACTCTACGGCAGTGAAAATTGGATAATAAAATGACATAACGTAACAGAGAAAGATTTCAAGCCTTCGAGGCGAACAATAAAAACAATCATTGGATGAAAAAGTAAAGATACTAAATATAATTCGGGAACCTAGCATATTATTATTATAATTTAACATGATTCGATTAGTGTAAGGGACATTTTTGAAGATAAATTTAGAACCTTGGTAACCGTAAGATGCACTTTTAAATATTAGTGTCCTTTACAATAAATAGTTGCAATAATGAATACTGCATTACATTAATAATTAATTTAACATAGGTCTCAGGAGTACTTCGCATTACTTTTAAAAAATATTTTTTACTAAATCTGTTGCTGTAAAATTCATCAGAAAGATATCCATATTCTAAATATATTTTTGAGTATATAGAGCGGAAATTTTTCAATCGAACTGTATACATAACTCATTTTCGAAGATTTGTCCCTTACAATAATTCATATTTCCGATGATGATTTTAGTCACTTTAAGGTTACCTACTCAAAATGATCATGCAATCAATACGAAATATTACGAAATAATAAAACGGATACATCTTTTTCTATTCGTTTAAGTAAACAAACAGACATCCGTCCGTCCAGTAGCTTGACCTCCAATGCGCCGTGCCGCTTCCCCTCGGGCGCCCTAAATGACGCGCGAGCGGGGGGCGGGGCGGCTCCCTAGCGTTTGTTCTGGCCACGCAGCGCAGCGTATTTCGCTCCAAATACAATATCGATGATATTCTTATGATATTAGATAATTGTTTTGCTGTTTAATCCAATCGCTTCTAGTAAATTTTGGTGATTTTTATGTTTAGTGTGTATTATTAGCTTACAATTGTTGGCAAATAAAAATATTTTGTGTAGAATTAATGCTCGGTGAATTAAAGGGAAAAAACATCATAAAAATTACATCTATATAGTCACACAGGTGAAAAGTCACACGAGGTCTTGGATATATCTTTAAAACATATTATGAAAAGATCACCACTTCTAAGATTTTCTAAGGCACTTTTTTAAAAAAGGCGTTAAAATTTATATAAAGACCCATTTTATGTCGAGAAGCTCGTAATTAATATAGGTGAATATTTTATAGCAGTGCACAAATAATTTAAGGAAGTGAAAACATCTATAATCTCCAGTGTAAGTTTTTTTCTGAATGATATATAGCAATTGGGCCCTTTACCCCCCTTTTCTTGGTCAGCTCCTTAGGTAGATCGGGGAAAAACACAAGGTTGGTCTTCAGTAACACTAATAATCGTAATACATAAGAAATTAGAACTATTGGATTTAATGTGTAAAAAAATTTATTTTTCCCCGACTATTATCCCTACCAATGTTATTATTGCGAAAGTAACTCTGTCTGTCTGTTTGTTACACATTCTAGCCATAACCACTGAACCGATTGTGATGAAACTTGGTAGCGAGTTATAATTTTGGGATAAGACATAGGCTTTTACCGAATACCTAATACCTCATTCCCACAGTATAACTAACTATTAACGCGGGCGGAGCAGCGGGGCGGGAAGCAAGAGAAGAAGGTTATAATTTTGAATACAAAATTTAATTAAGAAGTGTCTGTAAACGAAATTCTTTTTTAAAACAGTGAATAGAAAAGTTACTCAAATTAAACTAAAATTTAAACAATCAGGCGTAGTTCTTTAATTAAAAGAAGTACATTCTATAAAGTTATTTATTAATATAAGATAAGAGAACTTTCAAACAAGTTAACAACTTTGAACCTCCCAAATAAATGTATTTTTTAGACATAAATCATAATCACTATACCATTTAAAACACCTTAAGTTCATGGTATATCACTTCATTCTGTAAGCAGCAACAGAACATAAACTGTAAAGAAAAGCTTCCAACAAACTTGGTGCATTTGTTCGGGCACGTTCGTTTTATCTGCATATTCTTGGAGGCACTCAACTCGGAGGATATATCCAAGTGTGGCCCGGAGCGGCTGAACATTTGTGTAGTGAACCCTCTCAGCCATTCGCCTACATCCATCGCGCTCTTGACATCTCGTCAAGCGACACACTGTACTCAGGCGACTCAGACCCAGCGATGAAATGTCTTGGGAAATGTGGCGGGAAAACTTAGTATTTCTTTTTTCAAATGTAAAGCTTTTGTCTATCAGTTGCCAGTGTTAAAAGTATTTAGCCGTGGTATTAGAAATAAATCGTTGTTTCTATTATGCCAGGCAGCTAGTTAATTGTAGCACTTGTCTATAAAAGTTAAATTTCTAATATCTCATTCATTCCGTTATTTTAATTTTTCATTATAACTACAAAATAGATATTTAGTAGGTATTTAGCATTATGCTGCTGTGGCCTATCTCAATGGTGCTTTTGGTTTTGGGTTTTGGGCTTTTGGGGAGGACTGCATTTTAACCGCATTCTGACTGCCCGATGGCAATTTAAATGCAGTTGGCACTGCCGTCGTAATCGGAGGAGGGCGAATATTTGGAGAATTGTAATAAATACTTGGAAGAAATTATTGATATATAACCATGGACGTACTCAAACCTCCAAGCTTACACTCATACTTAAATAATACTTAGCAGTCCGTATGTCTAGACCAGTGTTTTTCAACCTTTTTCATGATGCCCCCCTGGTATGAAAAAATATTTTGCGACCCCACGACCCTTCGCTTTTTTATCATGTTTGAGCCCATATTATAGTTTTTTATTTCTTATTATTGACTTTTGAGTTTCCTGTCAGTTGGTTATTAATAAACATAATAATATTCTTCATTTTTACGTTCCCTGAATTTAATGATGATGTATATTGTGTATGTATGTTACAATATTACAAATAATAATTCCATACAACGTTTTTATGCGTCTCTGTACATAATATAACGCGCAAAACACATTATTTTACAACTACATACATCGAATACGTCGCCGAATCTAGCGCAATTTAGGCTTTTTTTTAATTGACCTATGCTTGTGTCGCAAAAGTACGACAAATCAAGCTTCACCGGACTTGCGGGGGAGCGGATGGCTCTACCCCAGAGTAGTCATGTATCAACGCGACTAGGGGCGACTCAAGAGAGCCTCGAACCTAGGCCTACCGCGTTGATACGGAAAAACATCGTGAAGCAGACAACGCCTGAGGGGCTCCGTCTCTGATTATTAGTTTTGATTTTGCGATACTTACTAAGTTTATGTCGTTTAGTAATAATTACGCAATTGAAGTAATTTGTAATAATTCAAAATGGATAAATTCCTAAAAAAAACAACAGAACCGCCAACTTCCGGTGAGAGTAGTGGAAATAAAACAAAGAAAAAACGTCAATATGACGACAATTATTTGAAATTCTGGTTTACTGTGATTAATAATAAGCCACAGTGCTTTTGTATTAACATACAACTGTTTATGAGTATATCTTTTTGATAAAATTATCCTACTTAATAAATCAATCTTTTTAATCTTTATTGTTTTTTTTTTCTGAAGTAGTTCTCTCGGCCTCTGGGGGTCGCGACCCACAGGTTGAAAAACACTGGTCTAGACCCTTTAGATACGGGCAGCGCGGGGCTTATTATTGTGGAAAAGTATCGGGGAGATGTTTGTTCAGCTATGGGCAATAGGTATGGAAAAATTATGTCTACTCCATAGGCTCTGCTATCAAAATTATGGAGCCATTTTAAAGTTATTATTACTTTAATTTTTATTGTATAGAATTTTTATACTCAATGGAAAAAATATTCTGTCTAATTGAAGTTCTTTGTCAAAACCTAATTTATTAACGTTAGGTTTGCAACTCTGAATTCCATTATGTTCTATTCCATGCTATCATATTGTAATATAAAGGTAGTTAACGATGAAAGAACCCCTATCAAATGTAGGTACTAACTTAATACCTACATTTTATGCAAAATAAAATACTTAAATGGAAAGAAAGTAACCAAATGGCATTTGGAATACAATACAAATGCTGTTTCTTTGTTGGATATCTTTCTTTGATGTTATAATTGTGTGAGCTCAGTACAAAGGTAATCTGCTTTTAAAATACGAGTAATATTGAAATTCAGAGTATAACTGAGACGATAAACGTTAGATTAAACAAATAGAAATTTCTGAATTATTGCTAAAATAAATTTTTTTTTACTCTCAACAATCCAATTGATAGAATCTTTAGTAATAGTATGATTTTGAAGCTAACTTTATCTATACAAGGTGTAAGTGGTTACATTAGCAAATACTGAACGAATGCTCAGTCAACGGTTTTATGCAAAGCAACTTTGCAAAACAAACATATCTTGAAAAAAAAAACGACACTTACACGAAATTGTAATTTTTATGCGGTATTTAGATAGTAGGTAGGTATGTCAGAAGTGAAAAATTTGATATTCATTTCTGAAAGTTGATAAAGCCATTGAGTAAGTAAGCGTATCCTTACAGTTTTTAGCTGAGACTTCATTTACAACCTATACATTATGTTCTATCTATTCTATATATAATTATTACAACTATAAGGCCGCCTGTTGGCTCATTGTTTCACACTTATGAAAATTGTAACTGTCCTATTTATCACAGGAAAATAATAAAACGGGCGCAATCATTAATTGGGAAACTAATTAATTTTAGGCTAATAAAACCAAAGTAGTTTGGGATAAAGGTATCTATCTTACTAAGGCTACTAATTAGCATTAAGAAACGGTAACGTTCACAAACGGTTCAGTAATTAATTAAATTTTACAGTCGCGTTTGCTGTTAACTCAACTGTTACATAATACAATGTTCTCGTGGTAATAAAATCAAACAAAGTAGCATTATTAAATGTTTTCCACCTCCAACGAAAAGAAAGGGTTATAAGTTTGTGTACCTACCTATCTATCTTCGTTGTTCCGGAACGGTTGAACTGTAGGCCTACTATTTAAGTAGCGACAGGCTCGAGAAGCTGTCAAACGCGACATAGTGACATTAGAGCCATAGTAGTTCTGTCAATATGTCGCGTTTGACAGCTTCTCGACCCTGTCGCTACTTACATAGTAGGCCTACTGACCATAATACATTTTTTTTACCGCATTTCTACGGGCTTAACGTGAAAACAACAAAAAAAACAAACCAAATATTGTTTGTTGGAAAGTGACTTCATCGAGCGAGAGCCATTGAAGAAGATCTTTTCTTTGATTTCTACGACTCCTATAAATTTGAAATTGGTATTCTGATACTTTAAAAACTTGAACTAATACTAGGGTAATCTACAGGTAACATGGAAAATGCAGGATACCTCTATCAAATTACTAGTGTTTGGGCTCATCTTACTGCACTGGTTTTTATTTTGGCTGCTGGGGTTTTTATTTTTTATTTTATGTTACACACTTTGGTATGTCCATTGTCCAGTCATCTAAGAGTTGTTTTTGAATTACCTAACGAAGTCGCAATGCAAATTAAAATGAAATTTCCATACATTTTTCACCTGGCTAGCATAGTTTGCAGAATAGGGATAAAAAGCATCGCATACTGAAAGAGCAGTGAAATAATGAACTTCATCCAGGAGCGGGGGGACATTATTCCTGTTTTAAATGGATTAACGTAGGATTCTAAGTACATATCTGGCTTTGTTTCTTTATAGCTTTCAATGTGGTGTCTGAATCTGTTTCTGGAAAATAGGAAGGCAGGTATCGGATGATACATTATGCTTTAGTAGGTACTTAGATTCAGAAAATAACTTGTTGTTTTATTTACAGTGACTTAAGGAATTTTATGTTTTGCACTCTTGTGCTTTTGTATTGTTAAAAATTCGGAGTAACATATAATATTGCCAAATTAAATAATCTACAAAATAGTACAAAAAATATATCTGAAGTGGTGTAATAAAAATTCTCACTAATTCATAAAAATTCTCACTAATTCATAATTGTTTTGTTTTTGCACATTAAGTAATGGTACGCAAAATAAGGATGCAACCAAAAGCAGTTTTTTAATTCTCATAGTTTGTTTGAAAATTTACTAAAATAATAAATCAGGGCTTATTTTTACACCTTACCTACTACTTTATCACTTCTGGTACTTTTACATAGTTGACACTTTACTAATTTATTACTTTTGGAACTTAGTACTACGTATAAAAATTGTTCCAACCATCTAATTCGAAAAAATTGCTGACCTGAATTTCATCCCAGTTTTCGCGTTCTGTCAGTCACGCCATGATGCCGGGTATAAATAATGAATAGAGTGTAGCCAGGTGAGCTGGGCTCACACTATACTGTACCCGAGCCATGAAAGGGGATAGGGGGCAACGACCGCGCCGCCGGCACAGGCGGAAGCGTATTGTTCGCCGCCCGCGCTTATCGCCACCCTACACTGCCCCCAATGTAAGCGAGTGTAGCATTTCAAACTAAAAATAATCATAGAACTGCAGTGTGATGAAAGGTAAACTACTGTCTAATGAATTGTGGTATCATAACATGATTTATTTACTGTCAATAACTGTAATAAAAAACGGCTTAGAAAATCAAACGACAATTTCGGGCAATTGGTATAGTAGCCAGCACATGCAACTGGATATGGTGACCTTGTGAGCGCCCGTATTCAGTAGCGGTACGGGTGAATTTCGAAGTGCGAATGTCCAATTACATGTGCTGGTTTATGTACATTTCCTAAATCTTCAATCAACTTGATCAACTTTCTGAAGATTTTTTTCCCAAAAACAATAATAATTTGACACTTCCATCACAGAATAAAATTTAGTACTAACCGTCCGTAAAAAAATGATAATACTATCTTGTCAAGGAACACAGAAATATCACTTTCGAATGGACAAATATCAGACAACTAAGATGGCCTAGTGCGGGCTTGTTAACAAATTAGTAACATTAATTGCACAAACATCTATAGCAATTTGTTCAATTAAATTGTTATAAAACTATTAGCGAACACGAGGCATATTGCTGTAGGAGGCCACCCGTCCTGAAACAGATAAGGACAAACTGGCGACCGTCCAAAGCTGAAAAAAGAAAACTAGCGTCGCGGCAACACGACCGCTAAATGCGAGTGCCTCAATTTCAATCACAAAGCAACGTTCTAAATACTGAAGTGCTTGCATACGTTCAATAATAGATATGTCGCCAACTTGCCAACTTAATACTTCCGTGTTCCAAAGCGGTTTCCTTTTATTTTGCTTGCTGGTTTGTTTAACTTGTATGACGAGCGTTCGTTTTTCTCATGTTTGATTTGAAAGGTTTATTTACTTATTTACGTATTTGCTTATTAAGCAAGTGTGAATCTGGTTAGAAAAAGCCTTGTTTATATTTGATGGCTGTGTGTTAAATGTTTTCATGCTTGTGAGACTTAAGACTTTGAACCATAAAGAAATATTTCATTGTATAAAATATTTGTCGAATTCATATTTTAACCTTTTTTAAAGCTCTAAGGTTTGTCTCAACGTTATAAAAATATGTTTTCACTTTAGTCTAGCTTAACTACAGATAAAAGTTGGCAACATTCAATAGACGGTGAATTTCTGAAACTATTTCTGTAGCTCAACGCCGCCAGACGTGAGGGGAAGGGGGAGGGGTACACTGAAAGCATAATATGATATTATTGCCAAAATAATAACAGAGTCGACAACGCCGTATCTTCCCTGCGGCAGGGTTGCTCGGATACGCCTCTCCTCGTACTTAAATTTATACTGAAACCTGCCAGTTTATATAAAGCGACCAAATCCAGACATGTTGCATGTTAAAGTTACGTACGAGATGTTAATTCGTTTGAGTTGCCAAAACGTAGAAAGATAATATATATTTTTTTAAAAAGTACCTTAAATTATATTTGTAAATTCCGAATTTCGAATATATTCAAATCGTCGTATTCCCAAAATAGTGAATTATAAGCAAATCATAGGGAATCATACTTTTTCCTGCGGAAATAAATAGCAAGCATACAATACACGGTTTCATAAATTCATCTTATTTTTTCCTGTAAACCAATCAACTATATAATAAATCAACCCTCTTGTCTCGAGCAGTAACAAAAAGAAAAGAAAAAAAGAAAATGTATTCAGAGGTTTAGTTAATTAAAGGGGATTTCCACACGTCTACTCCATTAAGCGTGAAAATAAAATAAAGTTTTTATGCTTTGTTTTACGACCTCGCTAGGCTATCGACGGGTTCAGACGTTCGATTTAATTTTATGGATGTTTCTTTATAAAATCCATTATAGATACATACGATTTGGGACATTCTTCTCTTTTTGTTTGATATGTAAAATGATAAAATAATTAATTACATTATCATTGCATTACATAGCTTATTATGTATTCTTTTGTTTCAGGTAAATTTAAATAGCGTGCGAGAGTACTCTTTCAGGTAATTTAGATTGATAATTGTTTACTAGAATCTCTCTTAATACATTGATGTGAAGGGGATGTAAATAAAATAAGCTATTTTAGACGTCTACAGTAATCAGATTCGTATACTACTTAACTAAGTAATGAGCTACCTTAGCAAAAAGGCAATATATTTTGTCTGTGCTTTACTAGATACTTATTATTTAAAGACTCTTTATGGGAATTATTTTTGAAAAAAAAAGCATGTAAATAGTTCTAAAAACTATAATACTTAACTAATTTTGACCTTATCATGTATAAAAGTAAGGTACGTCACGTCACTCGTAAATATAGAAGGTGCTAGCCCTATTGTCCGGGGATAAAATTAAATGTCTGTATATTGTCCGAGGAGTTTAATCGCAGGACAGGTGCGGGTCGGCTGCTGACAGAGGGAAGACGATTAACAACTAGTTGTCACCACTAACTGCTTATCTGATGGCCAGGATTGTTAAGGAAATGTTCATTTAAATTTTCGAACACTTGGTAACCCAGATTTCGTAGTAGATACGAATGAATTAGAACTCAGTTAGAAGGATATCATGTGCCTTTTAAAATGCCTTTGAAAGATCTTACTAAGCACTAAAGCTTAGCTTCCGTTCTTCAAACTGTTTTTAATAGCAGCTAAATACGTTCACTTTTGTCTGTGGGACTCACTACCTTGTCAACCCAACATATCTCATCTAAGATATGAACCGCCAACCGTTACAAAAAAGCAAAAAGAAAACATGCTCTCGTATTTGGCTGCTAGGTTACTTCATTTATAGTACAGTTAAAGTGAAATAGGAGCAGGTGTGTTCGTCTTGTGACAATCTATTTATTGCTGAATTGGAAGCGAATGTTGTGACATAGATGCCGGGCGCACGACGGACGGCGCACCGATGACGTTTACAAGCTAAATGTCAGGAAAGAAAGTCCTTTTTCCTTTGTGTAGTCAAAAGTCACAATGTTCCCGGTAAGATCGGGGTAGAGCTTTGGGAACAATAGCTTCAGAGGGAAGCATTCGGTCAAATGTTAAAAAGAAATCCAAAATTATATGGTCGGTTAATTCAAAAATAAATAAATCATAGGGAAACAATGACCATATTGACAATGACCAATGACTATTTTTTGACCGCACGCACATATTGAGTCTGCGAACAAAGCTATATGTCGTGTGCTTTTTAACTGTTTTGTTTTCATGAAAATTAATTAAAAATTAAATTTATGTCCACATTATTGTACATTCAGCTTCAGAGATTGCTACCCACTCAGCTGCACCACAATACATTTTTTTTTCACTGTTTTTAACGACGTACATGATTTTTTGACACACTTACATTATGTACGTCTGACGTACACTATGTAATTAATTCATTGCAAAGTAAGGTGATGACGCAGTTGCAGAGAATTACATATTTTTTTGTCGAGGTGGATACCTAATTCTGATTACATGCTGACATGCTGTACCAACCACTATTATAAGTCCAGACTTGCAATTAATTCTCTAATTATAAATGTTGTACACGTTTATTTGTCATTTTTAGCTTTCAAATAAACTTTATTGTCGTCGTTATTTCTGTTGAACAACTGATAGGGTTTACTCTTCCTAACAGCTAGTATGTTCTTACTGAGGGTGCCCTGAATCGGGTTTTTTTTTTTTTTCTTTTTTTTGAATTGACCTATGCTTGTGTCGAAGAGGTACGACCAATCAAGCTTCACCGGACTTGCGGGGGAGTGGAAGACTCTACCCCAAAAAAAAAAAGTCATATACCAACGCGTCTAGGGGCGGCTCGAGGGAGCCTCGGACCACGGCCTAGCGCGTTGATATTGAAAAACATATTGAAGGAGACGACACCTGAGGGGCTCGGCCTCTGATTTTCAATTTTGATTTTGGTTCTGGCCGCGCCCCCGCCGGCGGGTGCGGGCGTTGTTACCTGAAGGGTAATTGTTACCTAAAGGGGCCCTGAATCGGCGTGATTTCTTACTCTACTTACAGCAATTAAGCTGGAATGTACCTACAGTTTCAAAACTTACTAGGTATCTATATCTATTCGTCCACAATTTCATGTTATACCTGGGTTATACCAACGGTGTTCACCCTTTGCTGCAGTTAAGCTAGTTAACCGCTGTTAATTGAAGAGTTTCATACTCGTTACGTCGTACTACCAAAGTGCTAACTTGTTCAAAGACAAGGAGAAAGCTGAGGTGAATCGGTATTATGTTAACTTCACAGCGAAAACTAAACCAGTTTCTAGGGTGAACGCGGGTTGAACAATATTTGACTGACCTCGCTGCAGCGTAAGGGCACAAATATCATGGGGAATTAAATTAGTTGTAGTTTTAGTTGAATCTGCGTACAGAATTTAGAATTTCTGTATTGAGATAATGACAAAGCCACGGAATAATAATTCATAAAGAAATAAAAAAGGGTGTAAAAAAAAATGACTACGTTGTTGATGACAGGTTAGCAAAAACCGAAGGGACATTCTCGGTTTATAAATAACTATTGTAAATTGTAATAAATAACTATTATCTATTGACACTTATAATATAAAACAGTTAAATATGATGAAAGAAAAAAGCAAAATGTAATATAACCGGTAAATGAAAAAATAAATGCGGATTAATGCGGAAGTGTGGTTAATTTTTCTTTATTTGTGCCGCTTCTAAGTTTAAATATTTTACAGAATAAAATTGATAAAATTAGGACCAGGCATACGTTGTTATTATTAGCTACCGCAGGAACACAATTTTCTTCGATTTTGATCACACGAATGTTTTAATAACTATTATTTAAAAATATACTGTACAGTTTGTTACTCTCTGTATTAATAACCTGTAGTTTATTAACCCTGCCAAAGTTTAGTTCGACTTGCACGTCAACCGTCTAACCTGCCAAATATTATGAACAGTACACCACCCTGCACTCGACAGGTTGTGTATGATATACCCACGTCGTCGTTCTCTGCCAATTAAAGCAAGCATGCTCGACTCGAGACGATGCGATGTGGGTTTTATTGAAAGGATACATTTGAGGCAATATTACAGGGTGTAAGTAATAGCTTTTTTTAATATCTACACAAACAGTCCGATTAAAATGTCAAATTTTTATAGTCCATTTTTTCCCTCTCAAGTCAAGTCTCTTTGGGCAAATTACTCAAAACCTTTAAACTGACATGTTTTATCAGTTTTTGCTAGACCCCACACTAGCGTCTTTCGAGCGTCTTTTGAGCTTCGACGTCATGCGTCGCGCATATACAAACATAAGCAGCAAGGCGAGTGAAACAGAAGACGGACGCGGATGATTGTATGAGCGACGCAAGATGAAGACGCTCTAAAGACGCTACGTTAATGTCACAGCGCGATAGTCTGATATTTATTTGTCCAGACATATATGCCGACTTATAGTTGTAAGCAAGCTGTAGGTTTTAACATACCTATGAGGCGGCCGCAGTTAGGTCACATAATTATTTGACTAAATTCGCGATCTAGTAAAATAGTTGTTGAAGCGACGTGAGAAGTATAGGTATTAAAAACTTGCTTTAAGTGAATCGGCATACAATTGTTTACCAAGACAAATAATTGTCGGAACCGACGGGCAGCGATATGCATCTAAACATCTGTACATCTACATGTGTAATAATGACCGTAGAGTTACATGAAAACAGTTGACGCGCGCCTCATTCGTCGAGTTCCAGCTTGTCAGACGCAAAATGGAGCGGAGGCAGCGCCTTTTGTACTTGTAGGCTTTGTGTGCAAAGTAAGCTTCCTACCGACGCATCTGCACCGTGATGAAACTTGCCAGACACCGCTTTTAAGCCCGTTTTATGTCTCGAATTAAAACTTTACAGGAGGAAATTAAACGTCGGAAAAATGCCGTGTGTAAGTCTGGCTGAGTGGCGCTCGTGGGGATCTCCTATTGTTGTTTTGCGAACACGCTGTATAAATAACAGGGTGCTTATAGTCAGTCGCAACAGCTTTGCTCAACATATTTACTACCACTTTAAGTTGAGATTCTGTGGTTACTGTATCACAAAGTCCAGAGTACGTTTGGAGTGGTAGTTGAATAATTGTTTGATTATATGGTTTCTGTCTGTAGTTTCTGTATCCAATCTTGTAAGTTTTAAAGGGGGTAGAACTCACAATACAACCTTTGAGGTGCCGTAATATATATCTTTCTTGTGAATTGAAAAAAGAGAGCCTTTCGTTGAATGTCAGAATTATTACAATATCCGGAGAATATCATGTACTAGCTGCCCGCCCGCGGCTACGCCCGCGTTAGTTTCCGGCTTTTCCCGTGGGAATGAGATGTTTTCAGCCTAAATTTTGAAGCCTATATCCATTCCCAATTTTTTTTATATCCCTGTACCAAGTTTCATCAAAATTTTCAGCCCGCGCTACTATTTTACCGTGGAAATGAGGTATTTCACCGCGGTATAACGTAGTCTTAATCCATCTCTAAGATTTATTCTACATCTGTACTAAATTTCATCAAAGATTTTCGCCCTCGCTACCATTTTTCCCGTGGGAATGCGGTATTTTCCCACTGTATAAGGTAGCCTTTATTCCTCCTTAATGTATATTATATTTCTGTACCAAGTTTCACTAAAATTTTCCGCCTGACCTACCATTTCCCGTGGGAATAAGATATTTTCCCGCGGTAAGAGGTAGTCTATATCCTACTCCAAGGTCTATTTTATCTCTTTACCAATCTTCATCAAAACTTTCCACCTGTACTACTATTTTTACCGTGGAAAAAAAGTATTTCCCGTGGGAATGAGGTATTTTCCCACGGTATAAGGTAGCCTTTATCTCTCCCTAAAATTTATTATATCTCTGTACCAAGTTTCATAAAAATATTTCGCCCAACCTACCATTTTCCTTTGGAAATAAGGTATTTTCCCGCGGTAACAGGTAGTCTATATCCTACTCCAAGGTCTATTTTATCTCTGTACCAATCTTCATCAAAACTTTCTATCTGTTCTACTATTTTTTCCGTGGGAAAAAGTATTTTCCCGCGGGAGTGGGATATTTTACCGCGGTATAAGGTAGTCTTAATCCATACCTAAGATCTATTCTATCTCTATACTAAGTTCCATCAAAACTTTCCACCCGCGTTGCCATTTTTCCCGTGGGAATGAGAAGTTTTCCCGCGGGAATAAAATATTTTATTGCGATATAAGGTAGTCTTAATCCATTCCTAAGATCTATTCTATCTTAGTACCAAGTTCCATCAAAACTTTCCACACACGCTGTCATTTTTCCCTTGGGAATGAGGAGTGTTCCCGCGGTAAAATGTAGCTTATATCTATTTCCTAGGTATATTCTATCATACCCTAAGGTCAGATTGGTATAGATACCAAATTTCATCAACTTTTCGCTCCACAGCTCCGTCCGCGCTTACAGTCTTTCCCATGGGAATAAGGTATATTACCGCGGTAACAGTAGGCTATGTCCGTCCTCAAGGTCTATTCTATCTCCGTACCAAGTTTCATCAAAATCGGTTCAGTGGTTTTGGCGTGAGAGCGTAACAGACAGACAGACAGACAGACAGACAGAGTTACTTTCGCGTGCTTTCACAGTTATAATATTAGTAGAGATTAGATTTTTCGCATAAAACCGATGGGGCAAAAGGATTCTTGAATGGTGACCACGCGCCGGAAGGTGGACCGACGACCTGGTGAGGGTCGCGGGAAGCCGATGGATAATGAATGCGGACAGTGCAGGACCGATCGTGTGAAGGCCTTTCTCAAGCAGTGGACGTCATTCGGCTGAAATGATGATGATGAAAATTTCACCTGAAACGTCTTGTACAAAATTAGCAAACTTATTTAAGTTTGCTGTATCGATATTCAAATGTAAATTATATTACACACACACAACATTATAAAGTCAAATAATAATAATTGAGTACTTTGATTGTACTTAAAGTTTACTTTGTACAGTAGGCAGCACATGCGGCTGGACATATTCCGTAGCGGTATGGGTGAATGGGGGTGAAAATAACTCGGTAGGGTGAATTTCGTAGTGCAAGTGTCCAACCGCATGTGCTGGCGTCTGGACATTTCTGTGTATAATTTTCAAAATGTCAATATTTATAGGCATTTTATTGTCTACACTGCTTACTGAATTTATTGATACCTCTATTTATTCAGGTCAAAAATAAGCCTGCCCGGCAAAAAAATTTTCAGGGCCGTATTGAGAATATAAGATAAAAAAAGTAGTTCTAAACGTATTTTCGCATCAGTGAACTTATCGCTGTAATATTCCGTAGTGAATTCCACTTGTGAAAATGTTCACGCTTCGCTCGCGCTCCGGTTTGCGGGAATCACAAAGCTTGGTGTGACGTCACAAAGAACGCGTGCTAACAAATTGTTCCGTCAGCCAGTCAGCAGTCAACCAGCCAGTGCCGTGTTTGTTTTAAAGCATGTCCCATGTACTCGACATCGTGAAATTTTATTTTTTACAGACCATGACAACAAGTTTTGAAGATATCAGCCAGTATTCCTGAGAACCTGCCAGTATTTATTTAAATAAGAAAAAAACATTAGTTTAGATGAATGTTCTAGAATTCGATTGTACAAAGAAAGGATTGCATCTTGCGGGTACTCCTACTCCTGATGATGATGATGATTAGACGACTGAGTGTTAAAAATATCTCATACATACTCAGCACGCTTCCCAACTTAGAAATGGATCAACACAACTAGTCCTGTGTCTGATAAACCTACTAATATTATAAACGCGAAAATATGTTAGGATGGAGTATGGATTTATGGATGGATGTTTGTTACTTTTTCACGCAAAAACCTCTGAATGGATTTTAATGTAACTTTACAAAAAAATAGCTTATATTTCAGAAGTGATATATAAGCAGGTGTCACAGTAAATAAAAACAGAAAACCGAGTAATTTTACCACGTAATCCAAATAAATTAGGGATCTTGATGTGATAAAACTGTTAAACACATTACTTAGCTAAAGTGGCCGAATTTTATGAGTGCGACCGACCGGTAATACCTCTTAGATTAAATTGCTGTTGGTGTCGCAACTTTGCTCGTTAGTATCGTTCGGCCTCTGCATTCGAGACCACAAAACACAAGTTTATTTCCTCCCCATATGAGTAGAGTATGTGAGTATCTGCACGGAAATTTGTTTACTTCGAATACAGTAAACCGCACCACAGTGTCATTTAGTTAAAGAAGTTGAAGAGGTGTTGTATTGTAGATACCAAATAATGATAATAAAGAAAATGATAAAAAATAAAATATGATAAACGGACCGCTACACTGATGTCTTTCGAGCGTCTTTCCAGCGTCATCGACGCGACGCCAGCGCTGCGTTTTTTTGGAACACATTTTTTATTCGAACACAACTTTCTTTTGTTTCACTCGCTTTCCTACCTTTGTATGCGCGACGGCCAGCGCTGGCGTCGTGTTGACGTCGCGCAGTAACGACGCTGCAAACACGCTCGAAAGACTCCAGTGTGAGGGGTCTGTTAAACGACAAACCCGCATCTATCACATCAATGTTGTATAAAACAATTGACAAACAATGGAATCTTCGGAACTAATGGCGGAAGGGATCGAGGCAGGCTAGGAAACAATATCTGAGTTGTGATTGTCAGAGGCAAATCTTGTAACAAGTTGCTCATAGTTACTTCTCGGGGGTTTTGGATGTCGCTGAATCCGAAAATCGCTATTAGCAGTTCGAAAAATTACTCCTTGTACCTGAAATCCAAAATGGCAAAAAAAAAACATGTGAATAATATTGCCTGAAATTGACTATTGTGGTACTTTTTATTGCTTAAACTTGTACGTACATAATTCGTTTGAGTAAAGCTTTTTAACTTCTGATATGACGTCATTTTTAAAAACCCTTTTCCTAACCCTGAGCACTGTTGACAGGGGAATTGTGAATCGTAGTCGTTGTTGATTAGATAAGTGAATACTCCCTTTTCAATGAAAAAGTATTAGTTTCGAAACAGTTACAGGCTGTTGTAGAAGTAAATACGGCCTTAAGAATGTGTAAACATCCAAGTTGTTTATGCTTTCAAACAACGCCTAATTTCTTGAACACCAAAATAAGCTCATCAAAATTTTGATGGATTAGGTACAAACCAGACAAACGAGCATTCTATTTGGCGCGTATAAATGAAACATTCCGCCCCGTTTTTGTACGAAAATAATAACAGAAGGCAATGAATTTTTTTTCCTATCGCTCGTTTCATTCACATCCGACGTCACACGTTTCCTGAAGAAGTGAAGATTAAGCCTTATTGTTCTGTCAGTTGAGGAGTCCCATTTCTGACAAATTTCGTTCATGTAAGCTGAAGCGGGTAACCGGAGTTTTGTGCATCTTTTTAGGGTTCCTTTTACTATGATCACTTTGTGGTTCACGGCTTAGAATTAAAACATCTTAACTATCTTCTTATGGATGCCGTACGCGACGACTAAACTAAATAATGAACACCTATAACTAATTTATTTCTAGATTAAGTCATCTTCATCTCACTATAATAATGCTCTGTTTGACTGGCGGGTTGTTGTTGATTAACACCATTACCTTGGGTTATGCATCTTTATTTTATCGTACGATGCTCAGGATGGGTCGAAATTAGCCAGTTCTAATATTATTACAAAAAAATTGGTAGCTACTAGATATCTTAGTATTCTTCATGGAAAGTAGTATTTATTTAAAAAATGTCAGTAAAAATGTAGTACGGAACCATTTTCGATCCTACATCCTACGCACAGTCGTCGACTTTTCTTATTAATAGGTCGGTTCAGTCTATTTCCTCCACGACAGTAACAGGAGATTACCATAATAGACCGTTAAGGAACAGGATACCTGCTTATGTTCGCGATTCTCTTTTTTTAGTAAACAAAGACGACAAGAATAGAAAGAAAGAAAGAAAATTGAAAGAAAATATTTTTATTTCGCATCTTAACAAAAAACACATTGACAGATTATGTTTATTGCCATTACACCCGATACCAAATAGGGTTGCTAGCTCAGCTAATGCTGAATAAATAATACCCTTAGAGTATACTAAAAAAAAACTAAATAGAAAAAAATCTGGGAGATAACCTTTGTGTATTGTAAATACACTGAACATGGATAGAGTTCAAAAAAAAAAAAAGATGTTGGAATATTACAGATGGTAAAAGAGACAAGCAATGTACAGAAGCCAGCACATGCGGCTGGACATTCGTACTACGAAATTCTCCCATCTGGGTGCATCTGGGGCGCTCTCAAGGTCAATTATGTCCAGCCGCATGTGCTGGCTACTATGCGAAAAATTGTAGGGGCTCTGTCCCCACCCATTAACAGAAGTGGCATTTGTTTAATTATTGTTGTAACATAACGTTCTTTTAAAGGCTTTGAAACATTTCTCATAAAAAGTAACAGGTTTAAATAAAACTATTTCAAAAATATATTTATGAAAGAATACTTATATACTAATGTAAATTTTACAACTGTGGGTACAAATACATGCTAGAAAAAAGTCATATAAGAAGGAAAGTAAAATTAAACCTATACCTATATATTTTTATATTAATTCATTTCTGTATGGAAATCCCATTTTCGAAAAAGGGATATCTTATTTTTTTATTTTTGAAAAGATGCAACGCCTGTGGAGTTTCTTCCGGCGGGTTCTTCTCCACAGAAGACAGCCAAATTGTGAACCCGCCTCGACAAATCTTACTTCGAATAAAACATTTTTCATTCATTTCATTTTATCAAGTTACGATAAAACCATTTAGCAATTTTCTTCAAAGAAAATTACGATTTTCTATTTTTTTAACAATAAATATATGATATACAGAACACAGATAAAATTTGTAGATAACCAGCGTCAATGTTTCTGATCGACAGGCGTTTCCAAACTGTCAACGATATCAAAGCAACTTACTTTGTTTCCAGAACATTTTCCTTCCATCAATTTATGTAAAAACGTTTCCTTTGTTTGAGGAAAGCAACCCCTACGTGGCTATGGAAGTGAGCATGTAATGGTGGTGGTTTTAATTACAAGTCTATTGATTCAGCAACTAATGAGGTCATTGGAGCTTACCGCTAAACTGGTAGGTTATAAGAAGTAGTAAGAGAATTTGCTTTTGGCGGCTATTTCCGAGTTTTCCTGTCCTTTTTTTTTCTTTTTAAATAGCTTTTGCTATTTTGCAAGTCCTTGTGTCTTTTTTTATTATTGATTGCAAAGAGTAGACGAGTGTCATCAAAATCTGTCAAGTAATTTATGTGTACTGAGTTAGGTTACAAAAGCGAAAGTCATTATTTTTCACAAAGATGTGCTAAAGGAAAATAGTCATGTTAAAAAATACATATTAACAACTAAATTCTTAATATAACCGTGATATGATAACTAAGATGATAGTGTTATTTTAAACATCCATGTTTCATTCTTCTTCAGTCGCTTTCTAACTGCACCAAGTCCTAAATTATCTTTTTACATTGTATCTCTCTTTCTCTCCAACAATGTTTGGACTTATGCGTGAATCTCTTATTTACCGCATATTTTGACACAATGAATAATTTTATACCATTTATACACATACATAAGGACACGCTCATTTATACCAAATGTAAAAAGTAATGGAGCTGGGTCTAAATCATATTCCACCCTCACCTTTAAAATTTCAATCATTATTTTTAGTCTGTATTTTGACGGGTTTTTGATCGTGCGTTCCTAGGAGGCTTTCATTTTGTTGCTAAAATATCGCATTTCATGGTGAGATCTCAAAAGTATCATCAACGAGCAACAAATTAGAATTTACAAATTTCGTCGAATTTCTCGTCGCGAAATTTATGTCGAAAATTAAATTGAAAGTAACGCTTGAGCAATGTAATTGATAGACGAGTAGATATTTAATTAAATATTCAGAAAGGATTTTCTTAATAAACTCAACTTTCCACACGAGTAATATATTATTACCAAAATTTTTAAATTAAAACTCAATAACATTACCTAGTTAACGTGTTAAAGTTTAATAATTATTTATTTTGACTTGTCTATCTAATGCTGACTCATCATAAATATTTGTGCTCAAATTTTTTATTTTGTTACATATAGACTTTGTTAGATATTTATGCTGCTTTTTTATTCTATAGAACAATTACCTAAATAAAATTGACCTAAGAATTTTAAAAAAGTACTTAACTGGTTACGATAGGTATTATTATTTAATAGCGATGTGAAGCCAGCATAACTATTTTAAACGCAAACTGACCCATACAAATTTGCCTAGAAAAACAAATCAACCAAGATTTGAAACGTGATTTATTTTCCTATCATAAGTTAGTAAACTATTGGGCTCGCGGTCAGAGCAAGAAAACTTTAAAAGTGTTTCTTCGTTTCCCCAAAGACGCAAAAAAAGATAGAAAATCACTTGAAATTGCGGACGGAACGCTCCGGAGCCTGAAAATAGTGTAACATAGTGGCTATTAGCAAAGTGATTTGTCGTGTTGTGGGGATCGCACTTAGCCGTGGTTCCTAACTGTTTTTCACTGGAAAAAGTGTCAGTGTTGACTTTTAAACTTCATGAAGTCTTGGTACTTGCAACTATGAAACTTGGTAAGTGGTACGACACACACTAGTGTTTTTAACTAAGTGTCAGTAATTGACGTTTAAAGTTTATAGTCTGGGTTCTTGCAATTCTTCGTAAGAAACTTGGTAACATTTTATTTGCTAGTGTTTTAAACCGGACTTTTTTTGCAGTAGTGGACATCTATCTGTTGAATAATAATAATGATGATGGTTACGTCTTCAATAGAGCCTTTGTTTGTTTTTTAATTGAATTGTATTAAGATGTTTATTTGCATAATTTAGAAATGCCTGTTTGTTATTATCTATTCATGCGAAATCAAATTGACGAATTAAATCAAACACTAATTCACTATTATTATTAATTGTAGAAAAAACAACACAAAAAGAATATGTAGGTTTTTTGGAATTATTGGTATAAAAATGGATACTCAATAAAATGGTATCATGTACATACTTAGTTAGTAAAATAGCACAAATAGAATTGTCGGAATGTTCATAAAAGCAAAGAATCCCTTAAGAGGGTCGTTACAAAAAACTTTCCAAAGAAAGTCTCTACACAAAGGACGAGAAAATGCTGAAGTCTTCCTCAAGGCTATCATTCGTATTTGTATCATATTTACTTTATGTTTTTAGAGTACCTACTCATTAAATACTTTATATCATCTTTATTTAAACAACTAAATATTTAATCGGATACAAATTAAACAATTAACTCCTTACAGGTTTTTCTTTAGAAATGTTTTGATGATTATAAAACACGAAAATTGACAGAAACAAAAATGAAACATACGATACATGATTAGACATAAGTCAAAATTCAAGTTTTAATATTTAATAATAAATAACAAAGTGCTTAAATAAATAACAAAGCTTCAGGTACTTATTATTATTATTGTAATCTAATTCATGCCCTTTTTGATAAGACACTAGGTCACTAGGTATATCTAACGTACAGTTTAGAGTTTTACCTACGTATTTTCCAAAATTTTAGTAATATAAATACAACAGATTATCCATATACTTACTGTACTTTTTTATTTTATGGAACAAAAGACAATGGATAATTAAAGCTGTGAGTATGAAAAGAGATTTTTAATGAACCACGCCTTTTGCCACCGTTATAACACGTTATTATGGCCATGAAATAACCTAATTGAGTTATAAACGTCATACAAATATACGGCTACTAAACTCTAACTAATAACGGAGTTACGGTCCTGAAGTTTAGTGTTTTAGTTATGTGTTGGCATTTGAACTGTATTAGGATTATTCCCTAGCTATTTAATTACTAGGTAATTTACTTTTCTATTTAAATGATATTAATTTTAGAATCGAAAATATTTTTTTGGTAAGTTCCTATCCACAGAATACCATATTTTGTTGACTCTTTAAACCATGGTTATGATATTTAAAACTGAACATTGGTGACGTAGTGACTAGGGCTGTTCTACCTCTGAGAGCATAGACGTAGAAAACATTTTCAGAATTTTTATATTTACTTTTATTTCTTTAATTCAACGCCTGTGAGACACTGTTTCGATGACCGCGACTTACCAATCTATTTTAGATTATTTTTATTTAATGTTATTCCTTTTTGAAAATAAAACGTGAAGATCTACAAAGAATTTTAAAGCTTGTAAACTAAAACGTTGTCCTTGTAGAAATGTTTGTCTAGTAATGTTCAAAGTTCAAAGTATTTATTTTCAACTTTAGAACATTTACATCACTCAGTTATGTCATAATCTTTTGTGACGAGTTCAGAATTTTGTCTGTCTTATGTGGAGAACAACTCGCCGGAAGAAACTCCACAGACATTGTTACAAAATGTAAATTATTATTTAATACAGTTTATTATTGGACGTCTTACAGCTGCAATAAATATGCTGATTAAAGTAAACCTCTGATGGAAAACAACAAAAAAGTCATGGATATGTCCTTGCTTTTTAATAGACCAATCATCTGTCCCCCACTCAACATAGACGTGTTAATACTTATCGTAGTTGTAGTTAGTCGTCAACTCCTGGCTAATAGAATTTTTGGCGGGTTCGCCGTGACAGCACTCTAAGATGGCTGCTTCGCATATAAATTGACGAATTTGCCCCCATTTACACCTCGCATACGGGCTCTCGCGCTAGTTGGTAATTTGCTATTAACTCTCTCGTAAACTTGATAATACACGTCGAATGGTAAGGTAGCGTGAATCTACAGTGAATTCGTAATAAGTCGTTAATTCATCTTTGCTCTGATATCATAATAGTATTATTATTTTTAGCGTAAAATCTGAAATGATTAAAATAAAAAGGAAAAATTGTTTGGTGTTATATTTTTTTGAGTTGTACCCTGATAGGTTCACTTTTACTGTCCGATCGTCTGTTCGTTTGTCACAGTAAAATTTTTCAGTGCAGCGCTGGTGACTTTAGTATTTTTTCGTATACACCATGGATTTATAAAAAAAATAAAAAAATAAGTACACATGCAATAGTAAAACGTACGCGCTTTCAATGCTCAAAAATATTGCTCGCTTATTTTGTTTCTCTTCTCTTCTTCTTCAGCATCATTCTTTCGCCCACCGTTGGGCATATGCCTCTCCAGAGCACCTCTATGTCTTATTTTGTTTACTTTTATAAACTCATACTTAGAACACAAAGATATTTTTTCCGTGAAAGAAACTTTTAAAATCGATGCGAAGTAAATTACAGAGACAATATTCGTGCCAGAAATAAAGAAATTGGAAAGAATTACAAAATTATGTATAATGGTTATTATAGAGGTTCTGTAAAGGTTTTGTAGATGTTTTATAAAGGTTCTGTAAAGATTGTGGCAGGAGGCGTGTTCGAGTGGGTGGTCGTGCGGGTTCATAATGAGAGGCCTCAATCGAGGTTCGTCCTTCGTAAGATCTAATCATATCGCTTTATGTAGCCTTTCTCATCTCACCTGTATCAACTTGCAGTACTTACAAAAAAATAATAGGCAATAATTTGAACATTCTTAGATTTTCGTTTCTATTGAATTGAATTAAACTTACATATTATATTACACAAATAGCTATGAATATATAATTGCGTTAACAGCTCATAATGTCCCCTCCGAGGGGCTCGAGCCTACTCTGATACCATGGTGAAAGGCCTTAGTCGTTTGAATTTCTTCGCAGGTGTGTGCAGGTTTCCTCACGATGTTTTCCTTCACCGTAAAAGCGTCGAATAAACGTACATATGAATTCGAAAATCGAAAACACATTGGTACGTGCCGAGGTTTGAACCCGCGAACTTCGGAAACGAAGTCAACAGGCCTAGCTACTTGGCAACCGACGCTCTTATTATATAGGTATCATTAAAAAATATATAATTAAAATTAACTAATACATTACTATCAACACGAACACATTATATTAACTTATGTTTATATTACATCATCTGCGTAGGTACCAGTTAATTAGCGGGTAATCTGCGGTGAACTTGCTTGTTCATTGATATCGCACTAAAATTGTAACAACTCTAACAATTACTAGCAGTTGGCACAAAATACCAATCCAAATCCGAGCTCAAAATTCAATTAAATATGAAAATTCGCGTCGAATGAAATCAGGATTGATCCATGATTAAAATCATATAATATACTGGAATTTTCGTGAAATAGCTATATGCATGTGTGTGTGTAATAATGATTGAGTTTTTTCCCAAAAATGGGAATGGCAGCTGAGGATGGGTCATTGTAGAAAACCTTGATGGAATTAGTTTGTGATGATTAAAGGTGATAAAACATCGGTTTTCGTGATAAAAAATCGCTTTAACTTAAGACATATTAATAAATAACTATTCTGTTATGTACTCGAAAGCAATGAATCCTCTTACCAGTCACTTACCAGAATCCTCACAATGCCGGTTTCCAGCATTCCAGGATTCTGGTGCATTCTTCAGGTGTAAACTACATGATTACAGGTTGAATAATAAATACTGAACACTATCAATATGGTTATAATAACCACTTAAATGACAGATTAGAATCAAAACAAAAAAAATGCAGCGTCTCCTTCATAATGTTTTCCGCACCAACGTGCTAAGCAGTGGTCCGAGGATCTCTCAAGCCACCCTAGACAAATAGGTATATTAATAAAAGTAAGTATTATTATCCAAAGGGATAGAGCCTTTGTTGGCGACTGGCTGATGCAGCCTCCTTCGTTTTGACCCTATTCTTTTTTATGTGTTTTTTTATTTGCTTGTTTTTGTAGTCTTTGGCTGGTTCTGACGTTTGGTGGTTGTGAGTACAATTTATAATTACCTTAATACTTTGTTTCTATCACAAACCCTTTACAGTCCACTTTTTCATTCAGTATCTATCAGCCCTCCTCTCCACCGCAAGTCCGGCAAATCTTCGCGGCAATCAACTCTCTTGAGAATAAGGTTGATAGTTGATTGGCGGCCGCCGATTCCAGCGTTTGCGGCGCCGCCGCAACGCGGTTATGTGTTTCGTTCGGCACTTACGTCGATGCAGCGACAAAAGCAAAATTTAAAAATATCTTGAAATAAAACCATTTTGATTTTGGACTGCAACAATATCATTTTATTTATACTATTATATATTTACATGATATACTACTGATGCCAGATAAATGTTTCAATCAATTTTGATCTGTAATTAAAATAGCGTTCAGTTTCTATTGAATATTTCGATGAGTCGGCGGAGATAGAGTTTTCAATTTCCTTTAGTCACGTGCGGTGCGGTGCGGTAATGAGCGCCGGATGGCAATTTCACTAGATGAGCTTTTGGTTACAGGTAGATACAGCTCGCGTTGGGTCTAGGTACCCTTCACAGGAAACGGTGTAGACAAATCACCCTGTCTGTAGTATCTGATTAGTTTCTACTTCACTTAGCTTTTCGAATTTCTAATGTAGTACAGGGACTCTCAGTGGGCTAAGAAGTAAATGATAGATTACCTAAAAAAACTTACGTACATTATGCGATTAGGTTATAAAATTTGTAATTAAATAATTGGATCTGCTTTTCTTATTATTACTTATAAAACTTGTACATTAGTTATGAGAATATACCTAGCAGAATTGAAAAAGTAGAGGTTGGTCTTCCCCCAGTGTATCTGTGGAGTTCCCAGGTATAAGAAACTGAGTAATGGTATCGATATACCCTCAAAGTTATTTTATCGTATTTATATTAAAAGAAAACTTATTATATGCTATCACTAAGTAATAATTAGCTTTCTCCTGATTCAATAAAATAAGTATCTTAGCTCTACTGTCTTCACGTTCTGCATGTTTCATTCAACTTGCCTCCGGATTTTTCCCACTTACTACAGGACTACAGTGATTGACAGTGATATACTAATATCCAAGGATCCTAGGATTGGACCAACTCAACTTTTTCTGAAAGGCTCCTAAACATACTTAGGGAATGGGCAGCAGCTGCAGTGCTATTCTCTAAGGCCGATTTCTTGTGCTCGAAGCTGAATCCGCCGTGAGTTTACAAATCGGCATTCTGTAAACCTCGATACATAAGACGAATGCACACTAGCGCTACGCGTGCGGGCGCGGCGGCGAGTTGAACTAAAGCAGCTTCGAGATTATGACATTTAATTATGGAATGACGTATAAATTGGCATTCTCTAAGCATCATCTCGCAACTCCCCTCGTTTAAGAACTCGAATCGATCTGTCAAATAAAAAGTTAGTGTCGACTGAGTGAGATTCAATTAAGATGTTTGTTAATTTACTTAAAATATATTTTTACTTAGTTTTTGCATTAGTTTACGTGTTTATAGAAACTTCAAAAGGTTTAGCATTAGTTATATTTGTATTTTAGGAGATAAAATAAAATTTTTTAAAGGGCTCGTTGATTTATATTGTTATAGACTAATTTGGTATAGGTGTTAAAGTATGATTGAATAAAAAGACAGTTGCCTCTTCCAAGTAACGCGAAAGCCCTCATTTAATTTTTTTTTGTCAACTACTAGATACCTACGTCATCTTTTATATAATATTATGTTCAAAAAAAAATCCCAGGGTATTTTTCCTCGCTAAAATGCATGTAACTAAGTCTGTAGTAATGTGCTTATTGAAGCATAAAATATCCTTCCCCGAAATGTTTTTTTTTAATCGCATTTGCAATTCGTTCAGCTGTTGTCCTCAAAAATAACACAAGTAGAAATAAAGTCAATCAATTATTTTACTTCCGCATTTATAGTGACATAATATTCGTAAGGAGTAAGGCTAATAATATAATGTAAGGATTTTCGCAGAATACATAATATACCTATACATACATATATTAAATACATACAGTCAATATAGTGATAACAAAAACAATCATATCAAAATAACACAAATGTTCTTTATTGACACCAAAATAGTAGGTATTACAAAAAATCATTCAGCTAACCCCATTATAAACACGTACCTAAATAACAGTTTTTAATTAATGTTAGTCTTTTAGTGGCCACTTAGTTTTAATAAATGATAATGATGATTCATCATCATCCATCATAGATAGTGGTGAATAGCAAAACATACAATGCAAAAATTATGTTAATTATATAATTATTACAGCTTTTTAAACTGAATTCTAAATTATAATTAAGGTATAAACGGTAATTTATCAACGAATCTGTATTAGAGAAGTCAACCCCGCGCCGGCGGCGCCCCAGCCGATACTTTGTTGTTGCCGCGACTGTGCTCCACAAGGGTCCGGTCCGTACCACCTCGTATGATGATCATCACTTGATCTTCAGTTGCAGTTCTGTGACTCCGTTTGTCATTGCTTATTTTGAGAAGGTGGTATTACATTAAATTTTAACTGGTTGTGTGACCTCTGATGCTGAAAATAAGTTATTCTATTGAGATTCTTTAGTAGGTAATATATCAATTTTTATCACTTTTTTAACTGCCATGAAGCTAGGCTAAAATAGTAGGTAAAGAAAACATTATTCAAGAAAATCATAGGCGAAATTACTAAACATGTTAAAATTTAATTTAAATAGGTAAATATCTGCTCTAGATATTGATGTCATCTAAATGGGTAAAAATATACCTATTATTTAACTTCCTACTGAAAGATTTTTTTTTACATAATTGTATGTTGAGCAGCCAGCACATGCGGCTGGACACTTTGACCTTGAGAGCGCCGTTAATCCATAGGAGTAGAGGCGAGTTTAGTAATGCAAGTGTCCAGCTGCATGTGCTTGCTAGTGTACTTACTTAATGGTAAGAATTAAGATATATACTTGAGCATCATCAAAAATGCCTTTCTTTAGATCTTTGTAATTTGGTCCAGCATCTGAAAATATAAACACGAACTTAGGTAACATAATAAATGTTCGAAGCAGATTTAGACAGTAGTGTACCTAGTTACTAATTACCTAGCACAACGGCTGAACCTTAATAACTTTATTTTGTTAATATAAACAGTGAAATTAAACATATCTACTCTCAACAGTGAACAAACTTCCTATCTTGCCGTGAAACATGTATTTATAAATAAAGGGTTTTGAAGAACCAAGTAATTTTGAAGTGTTTCTGAGAAGTAACAATAGGTTAATTAGGTACTTACAAAATTTGGTTCACTATCTGCACGAGTTGCCCATACAGACTATTTAACTTTGTTCTTTGATATTTTGAGTGTGCGATATATCGTTCGTCAAGTCCAGAAAGCCATAATTGAGCTATATTAAGCTATTGTAGACAGATGAAGATGAACTATTCGATTGTTCTGAAAAAAAATTGTTGCTGTTAGTTTGTACAAAAAAATACCTGTTTACCATTTCTACAATCAATATAGTAAGAAATTAACTTACTTCATATTCAAAACACGCATTAATCAAATTAAAACACAAAAACAAATTGTGAACAAATTAACCAAGTCCATAATTAACTTCACAGCACAAACAATCTTTTTTTTAAACTTGTTAATTCTTTGAGAGCAAAGACAAACTCATACAGCCAAACAACTTAAGGTTTTGCTATTTAATATGTTTTAAAGCATACTTATGCTTGTATTCTATGAAATTTTGCTCTCTGTTATCATTTAAAGTGTTTAACTTATATTTTTTGTACTGGCTGCAATAAATTTAACAAAAAACAAAAAACCGATAAAGACCGGTTGACGTTTTCTTAGCACTACGCACTAGAAAGACATCTCGACGGTCACTTCACATCGCAAGAGCGATAAGGATGTTTACAGAATGCCAAACCAAGGTCAGGCGGGTTCGTGTTCGAAGGGAGAGCGGTCATCGAAGTGAGATGCGAGTTCTTGTTCGGATTTTAGAGAATCGACGTGCTGGTTAAACTGTGTAATCAATAACAACTGTGAAAATACAAATCTATCCTCTTTATAGTATGATGTCGACTCATACACCGAACTTGAATCTAAAAGACCCCACAAACTTGATGTAGCAGCAAGATTGTTGAGTGTTAATATTTCAAGTAGGTATGTTAAACTAGTTATCACGATTACGAATAATATTCACATACACACTTTAACAAAGTTTAACTATTATTTAAATCCAATTACAAATGAACGTTTCTCTAATTTCAATTAGGATTAATTGAACTATTCAGAGTTTGATGGAACTTGAATTGGGTTTTAACCGTTGTTTCGGTTAATCTGTTAATAGCGCATTAACTACGATTAGACTGCAATTAACTGTGTTAATAACTAATTATTGTTTAGCCATTAATCAAAGCTAGATTAATTCGAGTTGATGGGTTTAAGTGTGAGGTAGACAGATTTTTTTATAAAAGTAGTGTGAGTGTGTGTATGTGTTGTGAAGTGTAGTTTATATATTTTTAAAGAATTTAAAGAACTTTTCTCCAGGAAAGCGACTCGATTCCACTGACTCAAATTATCAAAATCAATACATTCGAAAGAGATTCAAATTTCGAACGTACTTGTGGCCAGATCCACAAGCAAAAGAGATGGCATAACCGATGCCACAGGCCCGCCTTAGTCGATCACGCTGGCCCGGTTCTGGTTGGTCCACCTCACACACAACTCTTGAATTTCTTCGCAGGTGTGTGCAGGTTTCCTCACGATGTTTTCCTTCACCGTAAGAGCGTCGAATAAACGTACATATGAATTCGAAAATCGAAAACACATTGGTACGTGCCGAGGTTCGAACCCGCGAACTTCTGAATGGAAGTCAACGGCCCTAGCCACTTAGCCACCGACGACGCTCTCAACACACACAATATACTTTATTGACACGAAATATAGAAATACAACACATATTGCAGGAGCAAATCAGAAGAGACAAAAGGCGGCCTTATTGTTAAGAGTCGAAATGTGGCTTTTTTGCTAAGGTACCAATTTCTATCAGGCAACCTTTAGGTATAGAAATAGCGTGGATAAAAGTGATGCCTTGAGAGTTAGGGTCCTACTAAAATAAACAAAAAAGGAACTCGTCCTAATATAATATTAAACAGCAAAAACTTCGGCACTAAATTCATCTTAACCCCACTTTAAAAGTGAAAGCACACTCACGAGACCAGAGAAGGATTTCAATTAACCTATAAAACTCAAACCGCAATTCCTTCCAGAAACAAACATTATTATAAAAAAAAGCTTTGGGGGAAACGTGATATTAAATAAGGATAATTGTTAAAGGTCCTAACTCACATTTCAAGACAATTATCCCGAATAAGTTCTCACAAACTCATTTTTCGCAAAATTGCTTCTAACTCCCCTTAAAGGTAAAGTAAGGACCTTACCTGTTATACCTATTAAATTAATGAGTGAAGTTTGGAAAAATATTCCCCTCTGAAAAGCTTTTCTATAGACCTTATACTAATGATTAACTTAATGATGTTACAAACAAAAGTAATGAGAATAAAATATTATAATTAATAGGAGTTGTTAAGGTATAATTTTGGATGTTCGTTTCGCTTTAGCTTAATATTTTATATCTCCCAAAATTTAGTACATTAAACAACTTTATTCACGAAGAGACGTATATGTACTTAGTGAAGTATCAATGAAAGCACGAAAATACAATGTTCACACTACTTGTAAGAAAACATTGAATATTGAACTTAATCCTTTCAATAATAGAAGTTTGAATTTGCTTTAGTTTCAACCGTATTTTTTTAATTCCCTGTATATTTTTGTATAAACTTATAAATGCTTTTATCGTGTTACACAATAGAGTAACAACTAACAAACAAGTGGTTTTGGTTAACCGCTTACTAGTTAGGCCTTTTATCCATTAGCTTTCAGATGCCACAAATAAATTAGTACTTGCATTAAATGCAATTATTCTATACAAATTTGTTTATGTTTGTATGTTTTTCTCGTACGAGTTTTCAGATGCAATTGACATAGGTCTGTCAGATTTATTGAATTGCATCGTATAAAAAAAAAGTAGTACCTACCCCTGATCTACCATCTGAAAAATCGTATCATAATAAAAGGAGAAAAACCAAGGGCCTACCAACCAATTAACAATGTACATAACTCCTCATATGTGAGATTACAATTCACCAACACTCTTTTCAAATGAAATTTAGTTGATTTGACGCCAGCCTCCCTGAATATCAGAGCCTTTTGTCCAGAGGACATTGGTCGATTAGTCGATATGATGAAAATGATAATGAGAAGCATTTCTAGAACAAAAAAGAAACTAAAACGAAGCTCGTCCTGTCGTAAAGT
Source organism: Teleiodes luculella (assembly GCA_948473455.1). Classification (NCBI taxonomy): domain Eukaryota; kingdom Metazoa; phylum Arthropoda; class Insecta; order Lepidoptera; family Gelechiidae; genus Teleiodes; species Teleiodes luculella. Next base: position 11,684,148 of record OX419589.1, read on the forward strand.
TCATGCGGTGAATATAAGGGCTGAAAGGGTAAACAGCTAATTTTAGACCTGGCAAATAACAAAGGTCGCCTTCATTTGCATTTAGTTGGGGATCGGGACATCATGATCCGTCATGATGAGAAACAAGAGATATAAAATAGAAATAGTGAGTAAGTGAGTTTATTTACTAGCATTGTTCATTACAAATACGATTTTTTATTCAGAAAAATGTTTACGAGAATGAAATACGTATGTTACGTATTGTACCTACGTATTACATCTCGTGAACCTTATTTTCAGATCATCGAACGCGCATTTGACGACACCAGCAAAATTACACGTGACTCTGACCTACTTTTATTGAAGTGCATTTTTGTACTATATAATTATTCACTTTTGGATTTAGCGTGCCTCACTTAGGACGCCTTCTAAATTTCACTTTTAAATTTTAAGTTTAACTATTGTAAAACTTTATAATATAATTTTGATTAACCATCTTAAGTTGTCTTACTTGACCTGCACTGTAACCACCTATATAATTCGTATCATTGTATATTTATGAATTCAATAGGTTGTCCAGCGTTCTCGAGGCAGTAAAGTTCCTAGCAAGCAGGCCGCATTCCCCCGCTGTATCGCCTATTATTTGTTCTGTGGTATCGCTTCGTAAGATTCATCCTTTGCGCGAGAAAGCTGACTGCCCTACAGCCTTTGAAAACGAAATTCGTGAAAACGCGCCCAGCCAGGTCCTTCACAAATCCATTGGTTTCGTCGGGAATCCAAAACTAAATCTCAAGTGGAAACCAATAAAAAATAAAGTTTAAAAATTCTATGAAAACAAACATGGCGTGTGGAAAAGCGTCTTTTTATAGAAATTGTTAATTCTATTTACAAATCGAAGCGAAATAAAGTTTATGCTAACAGACGGTAACTAATAAATGTAAAAAAAATTGTTAATTCTTCTGTTGACTTCCGATGGTGTTGAGTAACATAAAACACATTAACTTGATTCACTTTTTTATAACAGTACATATTGTTTTTTATTTTTTTTAATAATTTGATTGCTTTGTACACCATAATTCCCGCATTTGTCAGGAGGGTTAGGGATTTCAGTTGTTGTATGATGATGATTATGATCTGGTTCCTTAAGTTGTCTCATATTTTTATACACAACAGAATATGCTTTACTTATTAGTGGATTTTATTTTGTTTGTTAAATTTTATTCTATATGTAATTGAATTTTTTTATGTTTATGATTGTCCAAGTTTGGTGAAGCTTGATTCGTCTTACTTTATCGACTCAAGCATGAGTAATTAAAAAAATGTTTATGATTGCTCAATAAAATTTTATCTGCTAAAACGTTCATGGAATAGGGGGTTCAGGATGTTACTTAAACTTATTGGTAACATTAGTCGCAAGCTATTTTGACGTTTAGCGGCAATATTTACCCTTGGAAGGTACTTTGGCAAAATGGGAACCTTCATTAATTTAGACAAAACGGTTCAGTTGCGATGTTATCATTAATTATTGTCATCTAAACATCGGGAAGTGGATCCAAGTTGGGCTTACGGTGTCAGGCACGATCAAACGAACATTTGTACACCATTTAAATTAGAAATTGGATTGTGACACTTGTGTTTGTTTGTAGTGTAAACAAGGATATTTTGAGTTTGCAAAGATGGAAGAGACTGTCTGTTATTGTTAATTTTTATTTTAGTACGTATTTTCTTCGCTGTTTTAGAATAGCATTTATGATGTTAAGAGTATTTTCACAAAAAACTGAATAGTAGGTATTAATTTAAAAAATCTTATTTCATCGTCATCTCAACATTATTTAAGACAATAATTTGCACATCAGTAATAAACACCTACTTCAATGTCTATAAATACAACATTTATTATTTAAAAAAGAGAAAGAAAGAAAAAAAAATATATTTGCATCAAATGTGTACACAAAAAGGTCTTAATTTAAGCTGTTTGATTTACTTATAAATTAATCTAGATTAAATCCGTCTCTATTTTTTATTTCAGTCTCGCGATTTATTCTCAAATTAATACAAAACGGACAGAGAAGATTTTTTAAAAACCTTTTCAAACGAATGCTTCTTAATAGAATGCCATACTTATCTCTAAACTGTATTCAATCACGGGCGGGAGATTTTAATAGATATTCCGGCCAAACGAACCGTGCGCCGTCCGCAAACTGTTATCCCGGAAACTCATTACCGTTTATAAACCAACCGCCTGCGCCTGGGCAATCTTATAATCATCTTTGAAAATTTAATATTCTTCTATAATCTAATATTGAAATTAAATGGCTGGAATTCATGCTGAACGAAGTTTTTCCCCCTTGTGTAATGAGGTTCGTAAGACGGAGTGATTTGTCGTCTACTAAAATTAACTTGTAATTCTGTAGTTACAAGCCTAATCGTTATGATTGACAAGCGATCGAGTGATGACACGGGTGCAGGCGGCTCTGCACGGGAAAATGGTTATTGTGGGTTATCTTTAAGCATATTATGCATGTATTATACATATAAACCTTCCTCTTGAATCACTCTATCTATTAAAAAAAACCGCATCAAAATCCGTTTTGTAGTTTTAAAGATTTAAGCGTACAAAGGGAGGGACATAGGGACAGAAAAAGCGACTTTGTTTTATACTATGTAGTGATGACTTACAGGTAGAGTTGCCTAATCGTTATGATTGACAAGCGATTGGGAGGTGACATGAGCGCAGGCAGCATGTAACTATTTTAAAAGATACTTACAGGTAGAGTTGCCTAATCGTTATGATTTACAAGCGATCGGGTGATGACACGGGTGCAGGCAGCATGTATTTTATACGAGACTTACAAGTAGAGTTGCCTTCCAGAAAACACACGAATAACATGTAAATAAAATAGTCACGTGTGTTGTCATTAAAATTTGACTTAATAATTAAATTATGCTAAACAACAAAGAACTAAGCACTTAACTAAAACGTAGTTATCCTTAAAAGGTCCTCGAATAATTTTAGAACTTACGACAGTATCCTGTCAGCTTATAATTTTACTTTTAAAGTAAAATAGGTAAGGACTAAAGCAGCTTACGCGGCGCTTTCTCAAAAATTGAATGTGAAATATAAATTGGCCTCCCGTCGCGAGTCCGTTGGACACTTTCCAGCAGGGCCCAATTTTTATATCAGGTTTACCCGTGTCATTTTACTCGGAGTGTACCTAAGTATTTATAAAACTTCGTCTGATATAATAAGAGATTCTTTGTACATAATTCAATATAGTTCAAAGACCTTATGTCTATTATCACTGGTTGGTATACAGCAGGATGTAAATGGTCGGATAGTTAGTAAAGAAGTTTATTTTTTTTAAGTCCGTGAAAAGTTTCTTCAGGTAAGTTGATCAGATCTGAATAGGCCTATGCAAGTCCTTTCAATTTTTTTAAGCTGTCATTTACCCTATAATATATCATAATATAATATAATATCGTGTACTTAGTTACTGGGAATACCTGATAAAGTTATGTGCTTTATTTATTGGGTTTATGAATCATAATTGCAAGGTTACCTAAATCATAAACTTTCTTGAATTTTTGCATAACTACTATGTAGTATGAAACAGACAGTCAATCAATCGTTATCAGACTCTAGAAGTACCTATAACAATATCCTCAAAAGACACACAATCCAGTGGTAGAACCCAGTATGAATGTCGAAGAAATACCTTTCATTTGCTATTTATAGTGTTGGACAAAATTAGTGTTGGACTAAATTCGTGTTGGACAAAATTAGTGTTGGACAAAATTCGTATTTGCCTAAATTCGTGTTGGACAAAATTCGTGTTGGACAAAATTCTTCGTTGGACATTAGTCGCGCAAAGGGATAAAAATGACATTCTCAAAATTTTATAAAACCCATCAATAGAAGCTTGCTATCTTAAAAAATACTTTATTAAATAAATCTCACTATATCACTACATAGTATAAAACAAAGTCGCTTTCTCTGTCCCGATGTCCCTCCCTATGTCCCTTTGTACGCTTAAATCTTTAAAACTACGCAACGGATTTTGATGCGGTTTTTTTTAATAGATTGAGTGATTCAAGAGGAAGGTTTATATCTATAATACATACATAATATACTCAAGAATAACCCACAGTAACCATTTTCCCGTGCGGAGCCGGGGCGGGTCGCTAGTAATAAAATAAACCAAAGCCTCTGTGGTCTAGTGGTCAAATAATCGTCTCACGTTACGGAGGTTCCGGGTTCGAATCCCGGTTGGGCTCGTCGAACAAATATCACTTTGTGAGACTTTCCTCAGTTTGGTTAGGACATTGCAGGCTAAATAACCTGATTGTCCGAAAAGAAAGATGATTCCGTGCTTCAGAGGGCACGTAAAGCAGTTGGTCCCAGTTACTATCTACGGATGTAGTCGTTACATGAGCCATGTCAGAAGCCATAGGCGGCTCAATGATTCTGACACCAGGGTTTGTGAGGTAGGTTTACCTCGAAATCCACACGATAAGTGAAGTCAAAAAAAATCTTACTAGAAAATTATCAAGAATCTAAACGTAGATATTCAATATTCAATCAGGGAAGCATTTTCCTTCAAATACCTGCTTATCTCCTTACAATATCTTTTAGCGACAGTTAATTTCCGAATGACGATGGTAGATTTGAAATTGCAAAGACTTGTCGTAAAGTATTTGAGAAATACTTATCTCCTACCTATTTACTACTTATTATACTTCCGATGTTGTAATATAACTACATACAGCGTTCTAACATTATCAAATAAATTACTGTATAAATTTAGGTTTCCGGCGCGTAAACAGATTTCCCGCGGTAAAAGGTAGCCTGTGTTACTCAGGGTGAAGCTTTCTAATGGTAAAAGAATTTTTGAAATCGGCAGTTGTTTTTGAGTTTATTCATTACAAACACACACACACAGACATCAAAATACAAATCTTTCCTCTTAATGATATTAGTATGATTAATATGAATTACTGTAAGTTGCACCTGCCTGTTATCGTTGTGAACTATTAAAAAATATTCAGCGCGAGCTAGGCAGGTAAAGACAAGGTGAATATAGCAAGAAGTCGCAGATTATACACCAAAGTTCGAAAGAACACGACAATGCAATGCAAAAACTCGAAAATAAGCTTATAATCCATCTGAAACAAAATCAATAGATTGGCCCTTGTTTCCTTTGAAATTCTCCGGTTTTAAGTCTATTGTCTCTTTATGATTAAAATTTCCGCCCCTTGCTCCGGAGTTTTAAAATGAGCGCCGAACTTGGATGTAGTTTGAACTGGTCTGAACCAGCCACGGAGCAAACAAACCCGACAGGATAATGCAAAAACTTCCACCGCTGACGCTCCCTGTTTACTTCCAAAACATCAGCGATTAACCTGCCTCGACATTGGCTCTGATTCTACTTATTCTTCTCTAACATAAAAAGGTCGTCCTTTTAACGTCACATAATTGGACGAACATAAATGGACAGGATATTTTTCAAATATCTATTTAACAGACTAGTTTAGGGTTCATGCGAAAACATATAATGTTACTCCTAATTTAGAGCTTTTATTTTATACTAGCTTTTACCCGTGGCGTGCTTTTTTACTCGTTTTGAATTATTTACGGAAAAACTTTACATGTAGTAACCTTGTAGTAACCAATTTTATTTGCTAACAACAAAAATAATTTGATAAATATAGTAATTAAAACGACAGTTAATAAAAATTTACAATTAAAAAACTAAAAAAAAATACTAGAGTAATCTTTTTATATTTTTATTATATATAATGTATAATATAATATAATATTACATATTACAGTTACCCTAAATATATTTTTCTGATATCTCTCAAGTACATCGACCTGTTCGATTTTTTTTATATGTATTATAATTTATTCAAAATTTGATTCGCTCATCTTCCGACCTTCTCGCTTCCCATATGAAGGAAAAATGTTGCGATCGATTTTGAATCTAAAATTAGAGCGCAACTGTCAAATTCAGCGTAATTTTAAATCAAATGTTTTTGCATGCATCCTGAACAAAAAGTGCGATCGACGCTTTATATTGAAGTTCTAAATTTAAATTGACTATCTTCTGTCCCTTTTTGTTCTTAAAGCGTGACAAGGACGCATAGATTTTAAATGTAACTTAGAGCGTAATAACTGGAATCAGCGCCATTGTTCAGTTTGTTTGGATTCTCCCAACTTCGCAGAAAGGTTTCTCTAACTAATTTTTCAAGTGTTCCCAAAAGGTTGATTAGCGTCTTCGCCGAGTTTTGTAACATGGTGTTCAAACTGTCATATTTTTATATCAACTTTTGTTATGTTCATTATTTTCAAATGCCGAATATAATTTTTAGGGTTCCGTAGCCAAATGGCAAAAAACGGAACTATTATAGATTTGTCAGTAGATGTATTCGTGAACCGCATTAGTAAAGGATTTTGACACAAAAATAGAAAAAAGAACAATAAATTTTGGGGGTTCCCCATACTTAGACTTTCCACCGAAAATTGGTTAGAACGAGATTTTACCATTCATACGTATGCGTTTTTTCTAATAAAGAGCAAATTTCTTCGTACGCTATCAGTACTTACTATTTTTAAAAAGCGATAAAACTGAAAATACGGTCCAAAAATGACATTTATACAGATCCTAGCAAAGCTCGCCGTGTTACGTGAAAATTTAATGATCGTAGAGACGTTTGAAAAACTGTGAGACGGGGACAATTTTAAAATGGCTGTATGTTCATATCACGAGCTTGGAATAAACATACGAGCTACGAAGTGAGGGAAAATGTAAAAAATAATTACAGTTTCATTTTAACGTCTAGCTCTAGGCTTAAAAGTAGACTAACCTTTGTGGTCATCTTTGCACACAACTTTTAAATTACTTTGCAGGCGTGTCAGGTTTCGATAAAAAAAATCGTAAACACATTGGCATGTGCCGAGGTTTGAACCCGCACTCTACACAATGGAAGTCAATGTTGCCCCAGCCACAAACAGAGATAGTGGTCAGCAAAATAGTGGTTAGCATTTGATTCACACTGCACGTGCTGAAGCCGAGTTTTTTGTGGATGAAGGTAAACATCGAGAAGACTATGCACCTGTAAGGAAAGTCTTAAGATAATATTTAAATTTTATCAATACACATTCTCTCCATTCTTTCTGATTAGAACATGAAAAAAATATAACTACGAGAAATACAATAGGATATTGTTAACAGATTTCGTAAGACAAAACCAAGTAACATTATGTGCAAAATAAACTGAATTAAAAGGACTTTTATTTTGAGAGAAGTTGCTTCAAGTTTCATGTTTTTATTTTAGGTACAAGACATATTTCACATTGGAACAACTCATATAGATAAAAAATATATTTGTTTAGATATGATGAAAAGTTTTAGGTTAGAAGATATTACACGTCAACGTTTTCTTCAAATAAATTCACGATTTAGTTTGATATTGAAGCGCCATCTCAAAATCATTGACAGTCCAATCTGTTGAAGCATTTCCCAAATATTAATCTCAGTAACGACAACTTCCCAAAGCCCCTATTACTTACAATAAAATCGATACGGCCTCTCATCTCGGATCCGAAAGCTAACGAGCGTCGAACAAAATACACGGCTATACTTTTAACTCAATACAACATGAAGCAGAGTACCCTTTGTTAGAAATAAGGGGTACAGTAGACGCTCACAATTCCTCTCTACCCAGTATTTATTTCTCAAAATGAATACACAAGGAGGAAGCTACGTAAGTATGTAAGTATTGTCTTGGAGTGTAGCCAACGGTTCGCGAGTCGGTAATATTTTTTAAATTCAATTTCGGTGAAGCCACAGTGCAGGATCCAGTCGGCTTAATGTACACCTGGTGAACATTTAAATGAGATACTACGGGACTACTCACTTATTTATGTGAGATTTTACTACTGCTCAGCGCAGCGTGGAGGTTCCAATTGAAATGCTTCGCTAGGATTTTTGTGGGCTTACCGCAGTACGGTAAATTGGTGCAGAATGAGGGGGATGTTTTTAAGACTGGAATTGAGATGCATCCTTTAGCGTTGTTAGTAGTTATTTGCTTTCTCAACTAGAATATCACTTCTCATTAGAGCGCTCTGAAAATGCCAAGCAACTGAAAAACACCTATCAAATGAGCCTTCTTAAGTACATAATATTAACGAATTTATATGTAATACCCGAGGAGTAAATAAATAATTTGTTTTTAAATACAATATTTGAATATCCATTATCTATGGCTACATCTGTACTCTGATGGTAAGTCTGCAGTTTTGTTCCAAAAAAATTAAATCAAAAACACCACTTATTAAAGTAAATATTCTACATATTTCTATTTCTATTTCGAAACGTATAGACATCAATCCACGTTGAATAATAGCCATAGTTATTGCATTGGACTTTGTCCAAAAGCTACCCGGAATATAATAATCCGGGCTACTCCGTATGAAAGTTACCTCCATAGTGGGATCATTAGAATAAGTTGATAAAATACTCCATTCACGGTACATAAAGTGTGGAATAATCCTTTAATATAGCGGTATTCGTGGCCTCATTAGACAGACTGAGCTCCACCGGCGGCGGGCTAAAATGCATGAAAAATGGAATATCTTACTACCCTCCTCAATGTTGCCAAGTATTTCCACACAGATTCGAATGAGAATGGCGATGGTTTTCCCGAAACCTTTTCTGAAAAATATAATTGTCGTAGGTTTTATAAACTGTTTAATTCTAATTTTATTATTTACACCAGGCAAGACTAAAACTCTTTGAGAACGAACTCGCCAAGAGATTAAAAATATGAAAGTATGCACACAAATTTCGTTTCATGTGATTTTTTGTCATATAGGTACAAAATATTTATTATTTTAAAGAAACCGGCGTAGGTATTTGTTACAAATTATTATTACGTTTTATGTTTTATCTTTTCTAATCTTTTCTTTATTAAATTTTACGCAAAATATCGCTACTCCATCTGTTTAGATTCGTACGTTATACACGAAATTTGATCCTAGACTCAGTCAAAGCGAGAGCATGAGAGAGAGAGAGAGAACATGAGATTTTTTGATCACTAGAAACCCAGTAACGAAGTTTAAAAAAGGCCTGAAAATTGAAAACTTCTCTCTTCAATTTGTGCCACAGAAAAACCAGAAACATACAATAAAATTGCATTCCTTTCAGCCAGCGACAATGCGGAACCAGTTTTTGTCAATCTCGTAACAACACGCGACCGCGGGTTGCCAGATAGTCGGGATTAGTTTCAATATTTTATGATTTTGTCTTTGATTAAAACGACATTAATACTTACTTAATAAACAATAAAGTAATTTTATTATTTATTAAGTTACATTAATAAATTCATCATCATTCAAAAGGAGTAGCGTGGACAGGCCCCCCACAAGGTGAACCGATCGTTGCAAGCCTTTATCCAGTCCAGCAGTGCTGAATCGATGACAAATAATTTATATTTTAGTTTTCATAATAAATTAAACAACCAAAAGGAAACATATATTTGTAAGTAAAATTTAGACAGTAACCACAAAATCCAGACTTTTTTTTTCATCTGGTAACCCCAGACCGCGTTCGCTTCACGAGCTGAGTCAATTACCATTTTTAACACCAAAATCTGCGAACTGCAACCGTGGTAGAAACGTCACACATCGTAGCTTTTATTAGAACGTCTCTGTAAATGACGCAAAACTGATTGGGGGGTAACAACCCATGTAAATTAACTCGGCTGGTTTGTACAAAAAGTCTTCTTATTACTTTTAAACAAAACGGGGTATTTACGGAGGCGTGGATTTTATTTGAGTGATGTAAACGCCCCTCAAAGAGTAACATAGTTCAATTTTGAAAAAAATATTCGCGAAGTTTTAAGTTTAAGCGTCCAAATATTAAAAAGGTACATAGGGATCAGTTTTTTTCACTTAATGGTGTATAGGAAGAAACATATTTTCGCAGCATGATACGAACACATACAGTAAATTACCGAAATACATACTTATATTTTTAAACTAGCGACCCGCCCCGGCTCCGCACGGGAAAATGGTTATTGTGGGTTATCCTTCAGTATATTATGCATGTATTATACATATAAACCTTCCTCTTGAATCACTCTATCTATTAAAAAAAACCGCATCAAAATCCGTTGCGTAGTTTTAAAGATTTAAGCGTACAAAGGGACATAGGGACATAGGGACGGAGAAAGCGACTTTATTTTATACTATGTAGTGATATATTACGTCAAATCTTACTAGCTAGCTAGCTTGACTGAACATGAGTAAAATTGCTATTATAAAAATTACCTAACATAAGTAAAGTAACGTACCTATATAAAAAGGAAGATTAATTTTTGCTGATTTTTTTTTTGTAACAATGGGATCATGGCAGTTTTTGTGGATGTCGCCACTGCAAATCCATAAGAGGGCTCGTCTCGACCGCGCTCTCTACGAGAACTCTGTTAATTAATCTATGAAAAGCTTTTTTAAACTGAAAAATACGGACAATAGGGCATTCAAATGCACAGTAAAATATCATATTAGATATTATAATATGAATTATTACAACTTATTTTTATGATAATTAATTTTATCGCCATCGTAACGTACGTTTTTTTATTGCGATTGCTTATTTGCTTATCGTGTGGGTGGGTACCTCACAAACCCTAGTATCCCAACAAAATAATTGAGCCGCTAAATTTGCGATATAGGTTTCAAATTCTATCATTGATAAGTGCAAGAACTTTTTACAAATTAAGAGTATTTCTGTTCAACTACATAGCTAACTCGTTATAAATGAAGAAAAAAAGAAAAACTAGTGCTTTCTCCACAACAACAATATTTAAAAAAATGCCTTCTCACAGCAATCAGGCAGTTGGAAGTTTACCTCAACCAAGCTTAAGTAGTTTTAATTCTATTCAAATTAACAAAGTTCGTGTTGGTAGGTCAGTATTTTATCGTGATTCGTGGTTTGTTCTACAATTCGCTTCCAAATCAACTATCGTATACAGCAATCATTTAATCATACAGTACCTATATATATGTGTCTTATCCTTTATATTGTGTTCCATTGCTTTGCTGATCGTGAGTACTAGAAGCAACATTTTTTCTCTGAAATACTTTTTATAAAGGCTGGCTGACAGACAGACACCCTACACTAAGGACTTGTATTATTATTAAATGGCTGCCTCCTCCAGAAAAAAGCTCCACCAATCCTTATTTTGAACGCGTGGGCCGCAACGAAATTGATCTAGGTAAGGTTTCGAAAGACACAACAAACACTGTAACTATATTACTACGTCCATGAACAAAAAAGACCTTATGATACGAGTATGATATGATGCATGACATCTTTTTAGTCGATAACAACTCCATTTGCCTTCAGAAGGAACCATTTTATTTCAAAAGTTTCAAACATCTAATATGAAATATACCTACCTTAATCATTTACGTATAAATTGCATGTTGCATTACATAGAACTATGAAGGACGACGGTATACATATCGTTCTAGGAAATATATGGCGTCCCAAACCAGATGGGTAGCATCGATACGTATGATTATATTTGAGCTGGTTCTTCGAATTTGGTTAGACAGGCTTTTAATAAACAATACTGGCCCCATTAAATCCCCAGTATCGCTGGCCCAGTAAAAATTGATCTGTTTCACACAAAACATGAGAACAGATTACGAGAGCTCCTTTTCTCTGTCATCCAGATTTAAGGTAGATTTGGAGTCTATTTGGAGGCAGTATATTATATAAGCTGACAAAGATTTATGTGTCCTAAGTAATGTGCGTCTTTAGGCTACTGGGACTGTTTCAGTAAGTAAGTAGAATTTACGATGTGCAAAAAGTAAAAACTAAAAGAAGTAAATGCATGAGTTTGCATTGTATAGGCAGTGATTTAGGGTGATTACACTGAAATACTCGTACTTAAAAAAGTATATTTCTCCCTCTGAATTTTTCTGACTACCAAGTAAATAATAAATTAAGTTCCCACAAAACAGGCGCCGTTTGGCACGCTTTCAAAGGGGAAAATCCTTTTAAACTGAGCCTCCTTTTATTACAAACCTAAACGGTTTGTCGAAATCGAAGGAGAAATAAGAATAAATAATGCTGCAACCGAAAAACACCTCCACGTAGTTCCCCACTCCATTTGGCAAACTAGCAATATTTCACTATTGAAGTCGGGCCAGCTTCAAAGGTTAACTTTTTAAGGAGTCCCTCCCCAAGTTCATACTCCATTTATTCCGAAATCGGTAAAACAGAGAGTTGTATAATGCTCACTAGATTTTACGGAAGTAAACCTCCAGTCCTTTATTTCTTCCATCATTCTGGATGGAGATTGGAGATGTCCAAAGATTTTAAACGGTTTTTATAAAGGTGAACCTGTTTAAGACCTTAGTCGAGATAGCTACTTTGCAATAAAGTCTTGGATGGATTTTGATGTCTCCATAATTATTTGTTATGGTGATAATAACATTATGTCAAATGTATGGCTTTATTAGAATTTATATTCGGTGATTATGTATGACGCAGTATAATAGTTTTTTCTTGGTTCACAACTTTCTGTTTATGTTTCATTCGGGAATCCGGGCCGTTCTTCGAAGGAAGTTTACTTACAATTTTGCGCAAGAAGAATTTGCTGATGCTGTTGGCATGGGAATGAAATAAAATAGATTGTAGTGTAAAAAATCAAGCCCTTGCAGATTTATTTCGAAAGTGTTAAAGTAACTGAAAATTGGTTTAAAATAGTTTATTGATTCTTCAACAGATGACGCCTGTTAGCGTGCTCTTAATTTTTTCGCTGTTGAAAGTATCAACAACTAGCGGCCCGTACCGGCTTCGCTCGGGTAAGTATACATATATATTTTTTAATTCAATGTTTTTTTTAAATCTTGTTTTTTAATTATAAATTACACGTATTAATACAAACTGTAGTATAGGATGAACGACCGACTAAAATTAATAATATCAAAAAAACACCCACTTGTTTTTATCATGTTATTCAATGCGCAAAACGCTTAAATAAAATGAGTGAGTTTCTATTGAATAAAAATATTTTTTTGTGTCAAGGCTGTTCTTATTTGAGAGACGTAAATTATGATCTCCGCTAAATACCAACGAACTTCTTATTAAGAACTAGCTTTCCGCCGCGGCTCCGCCTGCGTTAACAGTTTTTCCCGTAGGAATGAGGCATTTTTCCCCGGTAAAAGTTAGCCTATGTTACTCAAGGTGAATGTAGCTTTCTAATGGTGAAAGAATATTTGAAATCGGCACAGTAGTTTTTGAGTTAATTCGTTACAAACATACACATAAAAATACAAATCTTTCCTCTTTATAATATTATAGTGTAGATGTACGAGTAGATTTAGATGATTTAGATGTAAGATAGTGTGTTAACTTGTGAAGTCAAAAATCGAGCGTGGATGACTGAGACCTCTACACCCTTATTAAGGAAGCCCCTCGGAAAAGATACACCAATCTATTTAAAAATATTCCGACCATTCTATTTAGAAATAATTAGCCTTAAAATGATCCTCACTTCACAGTATTCATTAAAGACTGTAAAATGAAAACAAATGTGTACCCTCTCAATTCCTCCGCGAAATCGAGGGCCTTTTGTAAGGTTTACAATGCGAAACCCTCCTAGCTGAAAATGCGAGCACTGATTTACGGTTTGACATCACTCTTATTGAAAAGAGGTCATGGTTGAATTTTGAGAGAAATGAGTTGCGACGTTTTAGCTTTTAATTTATGTGCAACGGACAAAAGACTTTAAATTTCGTAGACTTCTCATAGTTGTAAGACCTGCAACACTACTAATGTCTTAATACTGGCAACAACTAGTAGTAGTAGTAACGGCAACAACCGACTATATTATTATCGCGGATAATTATGTCTTCATATACCTAGACACCGACGTTTACCCTTTAGCTCAGGAAGGCGCATTTTTTTTTCTAGTGATCTCAGGGAAGAAAAATGGCCGCCGTATGTCTTTTGCAATGTTTTGCAAAAACCAAGATTACTCTACAGATACTGTATTACTTTTCATGAAATAAAAAGAAAATTGCTTCGGTTTATAAATCTATATAATAAAACTGTAGAGGTCGAAAATCTGTACGTAGAAAAAAATGCTAAAAACCGAGTCACGGGGATGTAAGAACATATCCAGTTTTTTTTTTCAATTTCTTTTTCTTTGTTTAACTGTTTGTCTGTTTGTACGGGCTAATCTCCGAAACTGTTGGACCGATCTGAATGAAATTTTGAATGATGGTATCTTATTTTTTTAAGCATATCCCCGGTCAACGTTTTATATAGTTTTAACGCGGGAAAATATCTCATTCCTATAGGAAACTGCACGGAAAAGCAAAAAAAAATGCGGGCGTAGCCGCGGGCGGACAGCTAGTAATAAATAATTGCTGGAAAGACCCAAAATTTGATACAAAAGCACAAACTATACAACAAAACCTCAAAGATTAAAAAAGAAATTCGGCTCCATCAGATAAGACACCCTTGATAAGGTTCTCTTGCTCTACCTTTTTTCTTTTTTATAGAACCATCTCATAGTTTTGTGCCAGTGACTCAGAATAACAACATTACTAAAAAGCGAAAAAAAAAAGCGCAGCGCTTGCTTTTAGGCCTGTCTCAAGTACGCCAGGCATTAAGTGTAATAGACGATACAAAAGTATAATTAACAATGATGTCAAGTCTTCTTCAGTCAGTGTGTCAATGGTCGTAAACAAATAATGGCAGCATGGGATTGATGGAGGGAATAAGTCGACGTCCTAAGCAAACTTTGCAGTATCTGAATCCGCTCCATTGTACCAGTTCAAAGGACTAGTGCCACTGGGAAAATATTAAATCTCTTTAGTTTTTTCAAAAGCGAATATTCACCTGAATTTGTCTTTTATGTCGCGTCTGTCAGAAAACTTTCCACTTAGTTTGAATAGCTAGCTTTGTCTATATATTCAATATGGTGAGATTTTTAAATGTTTTGTTTTAAGTAGAGTAATGATATAATTATGTATGATATTTGTATAACATTGCGTTGTTAAAATCATATTTGATATAAATAACTGAAAGGATTAGATTAATGATACCAAAATTAATAAATTTTATAATCTAGAGCAGTCGAGGAAACGGAACTTTTACTCTAACACTAACTCTACTGGTTAGTAAGAACCCCCGTTAGGGAAAAGAGTGTGCCTTTATATTATATATTATGTGTATGTATAAATGTAAAAAGAGAACAAAATAGATTAGTTACAAAAATGGACCAAGACTAGCAGAAACAAAACAATTTCAAATAACCTAATATGCAATTTTAAATTATGATGCTAGGAATCACTACTTAATATAAAACAAAGTCGCTTTCTCTGTCCCTATATCCCTGTGTATGCTTAAATCTTTAAAACTACGCAACGGTAACCTATCACATTTTCGAAAAACTGAAAACCGAATTTCAATATTCCGTAAACGATTCATACATTTTTCAATTTCCATTGTATGACTTGACATATTTTTAAATCACCACAATAACACTTTACAGAATTATTATTTTTCCGCACAACGTTATTCCGTTTTACGATTAATCTTTTTTACTAAATACCGTAATCTCACTTGGTCTTTTTTTGAACGCTAGAATTTTTTTTGTTGTGTTATTTTTATTATTCCGAAGTAACAATAATTATTTTTTATAATTACGACACATAATGTTTTTGGAGTTCGGGGCACCCCGACATCTGTCGGTTAGGTTAGAAGGGTATGGCGGGCGTGGTGGGCGAGC
Source organism: Teleiodes luculella (assembly GCA_948473455.1). Lineage (NCBI taxonomy): Eukaryota > Metazoa > Arthropoda > Insecta > Lepidoptera > Gelechiidae > Teleiodes > Teleiodes luculella. The sequence continues at coordinate 11,699,940 of OX419589.1, forward strand.
AAAGCGAGCCCACCTCGCGCGCCATACCCTTCTGTTAGGTTTGACATGTATGCATGCCTGCTTGTGCTTGGTTGCATGCTTGCTTGCTTGCATGCTTGCTTGCTTGCTTGCTTGCTTGCTTGCTTGCTTGCTTGCTTGCTTGCTTGCTTTCTTGCTTGCTTGCTTGCTTGCATGCTTGCTTGCTTGCATGCTTGATGGAGTACAGAATGTAAAATGGAGAAATAAAATTTGACCTTGCAATATAATGGTTCAATTGAGCTATCGCACATGTAAAAAAATGGTTAACGTTGTCATGGATTTTCGGTATACTGGTAAATAGTTTAGCGGAAATTTGAAACATCGGTGAACAAGTAAAAAGGTAAATTAAAACGCGGAAACATGATACAATGGATAATATTATTTCGGATAATAAATAAATTTTCTAACTGATAAATGTCAAAAAGTTAGCGGAATAACAATATTCGGAACAAAAAATATCGGAAATACAATAGGTAACCATGCATAATATACTTAGGGATAACCCACAATAACCATTTTCCTGTGTGAAGCTTAGGCGGGTCGCTAGTTTAAAATAAAAAACAGTACAGGAGACTAACAAGGTTATTTAAAAGAGCGAGGAAGTAATAAGGGGCATTAGCACCGGACTCCATTATCTGGGCATGCCGCAAGCGTGCCCTGGCGGCGGCGCGAGCGCAAACAACGCAACTTTAATAAAAGCAAATCGCATTAACACCAACTCGCTAAGCTGTTTTATTGTCGCCGCGAGTGACGTGCTACGCTGAAAATGTTTTAACACCACAAAATATCTCCGCGCGGGATGTTTCAGAAAGGAAAACTTTCGTTTTACGTGCTGGTCTTGATGAAAATGATAAGGTTTATATTTGGAGAAAAATATTATTATATCATTTATCAAGGATTAAAATTGATCATAGTTGGCCCATTCACTACCAAAATACTTTTAATTTTGAATCGCTTTTAGAATAATATAAATATTATCATGAATAGGTAATAAGTACTTCAAGGGAAAGAGAGAGACCTTTTATGTTATAATTAAATATAGTGAATATAATTGCCACGTTGTGAAAATAAATATTTTAATATTAACTGATTACAGAATGCTCTGATATTTGATCATAGAAAATATGTTGTTCTAATTAATCTAAGAAGCCTAGGCTTCTAGGCCAAATCTATTATCGTTCATTGCAACTTATTATATTCACAGTTAGAAGTAAAAAAGCGGTTATTTAAATCACTGATGAACATTACTAGTTGATTAATCAATTAGATTGAAACAAAATAAACCGCATTCTGAATATCACATGTAAGATAGTGCTTAATCAAAATTTCAATTAAATTTCGGTAATACCTTTTGCCGAAGCCTCGCAGGGCCGACCGTCCACAAATTAATAATGGTGTTGCCAGTGTCGCGAACATGTTTAATTGTTTACGTTTCGACACTGACCGACGGCGGTATTAATCATTTACCAAGTATAAATTATTATTATTACCTTTAATTTTTTTTACATGCATTTTTATTGTTCAACGTAATATGCTCCCACTAATATTTGCATATTAGTATTTCAATATTGATTGTTGTAATGTAAGCAAAATTTTATTTCATATTACCCAGACTGAGCTGAGCTGATATAGAGAATTGTATAATACTCGTATGTTTGAAATTATAAATCGTTCGTACGATACGAATATAAAATAAGACATACAATAATTATGTAGAAGAAATAGAATGCAAAAATAACATATCTAAATCGGAATTTTCTAATTGTGCTACTAGAATCAAACAAGCTGTTTAGGTTACAGGATTGGAGAACGTTCCTATGCAAGGATCGTATAAGTACTAATAATGTCCTTGTCTCTATGGGAACAAAAAAATAGAGACAGACATGTAACAGAAATAAAAAAAAATGGATGCGGCAGCGCGGGGCGCAAATAAATTGTAACTACGTTACAGTCTATGAAAATATATGGAACTGAAAGTCGATGTCAAAAAGTGACGCTACATAATCATTCATCAAAAAGTACAGGATGAGAAGGACGCTTATTAGGACGCTTTTAGTAGCTTCTCCTGTATAATTGTTTGTATTTATGTATGTTTGTTGGAGACAGAAGGAGGTAGTTGTCAAACTAGTAACCACCTTTCTATTTACAAAGTACGAGAAGACGAAGATAGTGTATTGTTTGTCCATGTAAAGTCTATGTACAGGTACAACTTTGCTCACCGTTTCTACAAAGCTCGCTAAATGTAACTCGCGATAAATCCTTTTTACCTTTTTACTTAAATAAAGTCTACAAGGCGTCTTTGTCCAGTGCTTTAACTGAGACTATGCGAAACAATTAAAGGACTTTTATTAACAAAGAAAAGTTGGAACGGTTGATCTCAATTAAAACAATTCCACGACTCGGTTTATTCTTTCATTCGTATAAATGATCTGGGAGCAGAAGTTAGTTAATACTAACAAACGATGTGCTGAATGGTTCCTACCAGCCCATTTGTCTTCAGGCAACTAATGGACTCCCGAAACTAAGTGATTTAGAAAAACGACGCTGCAGCGGCTACTTTTGTATGAATCGATTCCACCCGGTTTTTAATTCGCATTTATTTACGTCATCATGTTGTTTTAAAATAGAATACTATTAAAAATCTGCAACTTTATGCTACGATCACCTTCTTTCTTTTACCATTATAATATTACTTATCATTCACATAAAATAGCGTTTTATTATTCCTTACTTCTATATTATTTATAATCAATCAAGTTGTACCACAGGGAAGCATAACCGGGCCCGTCTAGTTCCATCTATACAATCCAATTATGTCCGTCATTGGAGTAACAACATCACAAGAGTCAGCTAATTTGGGGAATAAAATCCCAATCGGGCTTATTGAGGTGCGTGCAAATACTCCTCTGGAGGGTTTGCTTAGGACCCTCGTTCCTCAAACAGACAGCTGGATCAGCCATTGTATCCTACTATAGAGTTGCCTCTCTCTTAACCTAATGAGATTTAAATACTTGACGTGTAGAAGCACAGCGGAACAATTCACACACACATACACCATGAAATTTAATTGGTTATTTATCTGCAACATAGTGGTAGTACCTACTCATAAAACTCAACTGCTTCTCCTAAGAAACTTCGGTTGAAATCTCAAAAATTATATTCAACTTTCCATATTACACTTCAGTCACGTAACCGGTCACTTATGACAAGTTGATTTCTAATTTTGATATTTCAATCCTATCTACATAATTTTCGCTCAGGGAAAATTGTTCAGTTTCATGAGTACTATGCGTGCCAATTAAGAATAGGACTGGCGCCATCTTGAATTGACAGTCCGTCCTTTTCTTATTTGCCAAATAGAAAGAAAAGGACGGACTGTCAATTCAAGATGGCGCCAGTCCTATTCTTATTTGGCACGCATAGTACTACCACTATGTTGCGGATAAACAACCACTTAAATTTCACTGTGTTTAAGAAAAAATATTTATGCTTTACTGTATTACATCCGCCTTTTAGCGTATCCCACATTAATTAATTCAAATAATGTTATACAAATGTATTTCTGATAAACAAAATATAACAAAAAAAATGTGCAGGAATTCTGAAATAATGCGCGTACATCTTTGATTTCGACTTTAATCATTCGCTACTTTTAATTAGGTATGAGCGAAGGTCACTAATACCACCTAATACAACGTACGTAAACGTATTAAAAAAGTAAATATAATTTTGTGCTGTGCTAAAATACCAATCAATTATACGATTCGCTTGTTTGTAAATCGAAAGCCAGTCGAAATTCGCTAGTATATTTCATTTCGATGTAAATATTTTTTCTGGTCGAATAATTAAATCGTGATTCAATCTATCTAAAACTAAAAACCACGAATTTGACGAGTATTTGTAGTTTGTTAATTTTTTTTCGTATACCTATTATATGTACATTAGATAAAGTAGAGCTTCATCTCTGGTCCTAAAAAAAAGAAAGACTGACTTGCAGATGATGAAAGCTGAATCAAAATACCTAATGGGTACATAGCCATAATATTTTAGAAAACAGTTTTTTACAGTGTTTTTTTAATTCGTTCTTGCAAGAAATGTATATTTTTTACTATAATCCCTATAGCAGCTGATAGACCGGGCAATTTTAGAATTGTAAGATGCAAATATTAAATATGATTGGTGTTTAAAATGATACAATATTGTAGTAAGAAATTTTAATTGTTATTTTATATTGTTTCAGATTCATTAGCAGCTATTACTGACTGGTTACTTGAGGTTAGTAGTAAATAATATGTAATTAAAAAGACAATACATCAAAATAAACAACAACTTGATCGCATTGGTACTAGATTTTAATTTCACGCAATAGATTTTAAATAAATCAGTCATATAACATTAAATTAAAGTTTTAATAACCCCCGGCACAAAACCATTACTTTCAATAACTAGAAAAGGGGTGATAGATATCTTCAAATGGCTGAAGATATTTTCTTGGATCATAGCTAAGACTCTTTTCTGTGTGTGAGTCATGGAGAGAGCGGAGAGAGGCCTTTACCCAGCGGTGGGACACATTAGGCTAATTAAGATAGGATAAGATATAGCTAAGAACGCTTTCGATTGTGACACCTTACAAACAAATAAAACTAGATCAAAATTGGCGCATCCGTTTAGGAGCTACGATGCCACAGACACAGACAGACAGACAGATACACATGACAAACTTATACCACCCTACTTTTTCTTTGGGAGTTTAAAGAAGGGTATTCAAATTTATCATACCGTTGTAGATAGCTATAACAGCTTAAATAGTCCATAAATATAGAATTTGTGGAACGAGTACTTTAGAAAGCACCTCAATACAGTATTTGTAATAAACATGGCTGATTGAGCGTGTAATGAATGCCAGACTTTAGCTGACGTGCAAGCAGTTTGATTATAATTATTGAATTCATATACTTCGTGAATGAATCTGTAAATGATTAAATCTTTAAGCTGCTACCAGAAAATTCTACCGAAAATTAATTTTGATAAAATCAGATCGTTAGTAATATTTTAAGTCAGGATATAAAATATTAATAGTTTTCGTGTTACATGACATTTATGTCAAATCCTACAGGAACAGATTACTGCTATCCTAGCCAAATAATTAAGATTCTTTGTGATCTACGTATTTGATTCGGTGGAAATAGTATAATATTACATTTTGCTAAAATTTTATAGGAAGCGTTCTTATCTAATAACTTGGGAAATCAGATGTTTATTCTCTCTCCATAACATGAAGGAACAAATTTAATTTAAAGTGCTGTTGCTTTGAATATAGGAGTATACAGAGTTCTGTTATTATAGTGTTTCAGTTCGCTGGCAGAAGTAACAAATCGTAGGTAATGTTAGTTTATGTAGTTGTATGAACTCAACGAGTTTCTGTTGCCTGCGTGAATCGAAATAATTGGCATTGCTTTAGATAATTTGTGTATTATTTGTTGTTTTAGATACCTAATATGAAATATTCAAACAGAAAATATTTGAACTGAAATAAATTTAAAGGACGGAAGTATAACCAAGATACCAATGATGATAACAAACAAATTACATGAAAAATCCGTAATACATAGACCGTAATACCTACGCACAAGACATTATTATAAGATTCTAATCCGAGTGCCACCAACGTCAGATTTCTTAAAAAAAACTATTTATGACTGGTTACAATTTAACAATATTTGATACATTGCACTTTGCACATTTTTAAGATCATTTATTTTTGCATAGAATATTTAAATAACCCCAACTAATCTCCGTCCAACTAAAATCAGTCAACGTCAAAATGTACGCAAATTAAATTGAGGTGAAAACTACAAGTTGCCGGTCCACGCGTCCGAGCACTAACATTATACTAAAAGGCTGGCTAACTCATTTTAGCAATATTAAGTACATTACTTGAACACGTCGCTTAAGGGCTCGTGCCCACTTGCGCAGTTTACGCCGGACCGGAGGAGGCGGCGCGGCGGCGGCGGCGGCGGCGCGGCGCGGCGCGTTGCTGGTTATGTTTATCCGGCGGTGTAGGGCGGCATTTATTTCTATCGTAGGCTGAGGTCTCTGTGTGTACTCGGTTTTAAACTATAGACTGTCATACTAGACTGAGCGCTAGACGTAAAGCCTGTTTCACATGAGAGCAGAATAGTACCGTTAGTAAACCGTACTGTCAAGACAGTACCCAACAGTTAACAGCGGGCCGGTAATTTTTTTGGGGCAGTTTGCTGTCATCTGGCTGAACTGGTGTGAACGCGAGCGACGATCCATCGCTAGTACCTACTCGTGGACTGTCCCTCTCTCTTTACACTGTGCCGCCATATTTGAACGCCATTGTCTTTTCCAGTTCCTCAGACCCCCTATTCTGCTTTACTGATTTGCCTTTGTGTGAAACTTCACGCGGCTCCGTAGGCGTATCTCCAGTTTCATACATCTGAGCGACCGTGCGCCAGACCAGCGCGCCGGTCCGATTCGAACGGTGAATGTGAACGAGGCCTTAGAGTCCCACATGCCATAAAGCAGAGTAAGTACAAAGTTTGCTATGGCCGAAGTTCCCCGCAAAGATGCACATGGCGACACTAAACCTCACTTACTCGTTGTAACTTTAACGGTAAACTGCTAATATGGTCAGTCTTACAACTATTTCCTGAAGATTTGGTTTACAGCAACACATTAAAAGTATTAAATGTAAGTGCGATGGACGAAAGCGTTTCATCTGATGACCGGACACACTCACACACACAGACAAAAACACACTCGCACACACTCTTCCTTTTTGAAATAATGAGCTACGGCTTTTATTATTGCGTCACAGCATCCTATAAAATTGACGATACAATTTATAGTATTGATTGTCAACCTAACAACCATCACTATAGATAAACACAGTCAGACAGTCAACAGTATAAAATATTATTATTTTTTAAAAGTTTGGTATTCCATAGGATTTTTTTCTACATCGAATCTGTGTCAACGGCTATATTGCTCTCGATGTAAGCGACTTTATCTTTATGAGAATAATAATATTGAAACCCGAACCGAAATTTTGGTAAAAAATACATAAACTTTCTAATCAACGTATACAAAATCCTATCCGTTTTTGTTTGAGCTAGCGATGTTTATTAAGTTGTTAAAGGGTACCAAAAACATATTAGAGTATACAATGCGTCGGTTCAACTTCAACCCCATTTTCCAAGCGTGTTTTGATGCGGACTGCGCTTGCATGTAACCCCGTAATCGGAGACCAAACGTACACGCCGCCGCTCCGCTGCGCCGCCACATTGTTTAATTGCCGTAAAAATAACGATGTTAATGAAAACCAACACTGAAAAGAAACACGTTTATACTTTGAGTCAATAGTAAATACTTTAAAGCAGCGTTACGACCAAGAAAAACGATATTAACTGTGTAAAAATTTTAACAATTTACGTCGGTGAGTACATGATTTTATTGACTGTAATAATATTTATTTACTAATTTATTAGCTTTAGAGTACTAATTGGCATCCTCTTAATTTTATAGTGCATTATGTATATTTGGTTAGGTACTCATTGCCGCAATAATTAGCCCTGCTTCAGAAACTGGGAAACGCTTTAATTTAAGTTTTATAAAAGTCTGTTAATATTCTGTAACACATTGAGGTACTAATAACAACTGGGATCCTCAAACCATGAGTCACTTGAGGGCAAATGAGAAGGCCTACGTCCAGTAAGTGGATAGTAAAGCCGTGAAGAAATATAAAGCCAAAATCTTAAAATTATGCGCATAATTTCATTATGCGTAAAACAAAAAAATCTTTTACAGTTTGACGTAATAATAAACATTAGGACTCGTAATTTATGTTTCCGATATAGATGATTAAGCTCCTACTAAACTTTACAGATAAAGTAAAGGGTTGGAAATTATTATGCCCTAGTGTTGGTATCATGCTATAATAAATCTATCGATAGCTTAGTAAATCATGCATGGAATGTTTTAATAATAAAAATAAAACGTATTTTTTACGTTGCAGAGTAAGTATTATTTTTTTTTTTTGTAGCTAAGCATCATTATTACTGGCCAAAATTATCAAATTTTCATCAAGGTTAACCGTCGGGGATTTAAAAATTAATTTAATCAATTTATCGACAAAGCAGCAGCCCTGAGTTAAGTACTCAATCTTTGTGAGTTCAGGGCAAAATTAATAACGTTATTTTATTAATACAAACAACAGAGCTTCTTACGATAATTCCTTGGCTTTCAATCACCCTTTGACTTTACGTCGAAAGTTTCCAGAACATTTTTGGGGAATAATGCTTTTATAACGAAAGTAAGGTCAAACATATTAATAAGTAATTATTTCATTGGCAATAAGGCGAATAATACGCGGGACCACTACGCCTTAGTACTTCCGTTTTCTGTAGGTACCTGATCGTTATCACAATAATAAAAAAAATCATTCTTCTTATCAAACACTAGATCATAAATAACATAAAAAAAATTTTTAATGAAAAAGCGATAAATTACTTTAAAATATTTATAATAGGAATAAAATCTGAATAGGCCATTAAAATTTCAAGTGAAAATCTTAGCACGGCTAAAACAATGGTGTCTTACCTGAAACGTGTGAAATATAATCGACAATTTATTTCCCCGTTAACACATCTAGAACTTTAAAGGCATTGCGAGCGAAACTAGCGGAGTTCCGTAATACAAATGAGAATATTAGCCGGCATATTTCATGTGGCTATTGTACGCAAACTTAAGCAAGATTTCCCTTCGGGCCACAATTTATAATCTGCACCATGTTTTATTAATCCTGGCCACTTTTTCTCCATAAAACACACGAGTGCGCGACGCGGCCGATTAAAAACCGTGTTCCTGGCACACGACGAATGTACGTTGAGCAATTTTCAATATTGGAATGGGGACGCAAATTATTTCGTGGATCAATGAACTTTAGATGTTTAATCGGAAAATGTAGGTTTTTTATTCAAATTTATATTTGCGTGTTTTTGAAGTGCTTCATAATATTTATGATTACTTACCGTTGCAGGTTGCGCGGTTATTGTGCCTGTTTATTTATCGTATGCTTTATATCAAGATAGATAATATGTGATTTATCATTTAGGTAAGTATTCCTAAAAATTATAAGTATTGAAGTAAATTATACATCTGTTTGACTTTACTTATGTGTGACTTTACTACTTTTATAAAGTGAGTAGGTACGCAGTATTCCAAAGGTATGAAAACAAAATTCTCGCGAGTTAGCATAAACAAACCACAATTTTGATAGCATAAGGTCTTCTTCTTCAGGTGGCACTCTATTACTGGAGGTCTGCCGTCAGCTTCCTGAATGTATCCCTGTCCCTCGCCAATCGGAACAGCTCTTCAACACTGGCAATCCCGGTCCACTCGCGAATGTTCCTATGCGAAACTTTCTTCCGTCTTCCAACGCGCCTCTTCCCCTCCACTTTGCCCATCATAATAAAGTTGAATTAGCATAAGGTCAGAAATTAGAAAAATGGCGGCCGGCACAAAGTGGAACATTCATTATATATTATTGACGACCTGTAAAAATAGAATTCGATAAAAACAAATATCCAAGACGTGCAAAACTACGATTGTCGTTAAATTTCCACGATGTTTCCAATTCTAATTTTAAAATCACAAGACAGGAGACAGTCAAATTGGCGGGTTCGTCGGTTGGCGCGGTTGCGGTCGCACCGCAGCGCGCGGCAACCCGCGGGATAAAGCTATGCCGCTTCGATCTAGCTAATTTTACCTACAATCAATGTCTGGCAACCGAGCTCCGATTCCATCAAACGAAATTGTTCACTTTTCTGGTTCGGATTACTAGTCTGTAAGAATCTGTTTCCAATGAAATAACAGAGCATGTCGAATGTCACGAATTATTATGCTAGACAAGAAAAAAGTTGTAATCTGTGCGGGATTGTAGCTGATCGCTTGTTTAAGAGTAGGTATAAATAGGCGATCATGTCCGTACATATTTTGTAAATGAAAGTCTGATGATGACAATTCCAAATTTTTTATATTACAAATATAACAAAAAATAATACACACAATTTTACAGCACGGTAGTGATGAGATGAAATAAAAATAAAACATATTTTGTTCTTCTAAAAAGAAACTGCTCTGACAAGGTCTCGCGAAATAGTAAACCTAGTTCAATTATTAAAAATGTTGTTAGTCCTATGTTCGAACAAGCCAGAGAGACATAACACGCTCTTAGTTGGGTCGTCCCCTTCCTTATTTTACACAGTTTTAACAGAATTGGCGGCGAGCGCAACGCGTGACCCCGCAGCTGAAATATTTATGAGAGAAACCCAACTCACATGGGGTTTTCACTCGTATAATGTAAGAAATTCAATGTTTAGACACCCTAATTCTTTTTTCTCGTCGGTTAGATAAATAATTTATTGAATTGGCATTGAAATGAAATGAACAATACTAAAATGACCTATTTTTAAACTTTCAGGTACAAACTAACTGAAATCCTTTTTTAAAATGGCTCAAAAGGCTTGAGAGGCTAAGTAATCAATCTTTGCGTAAATAATTTTACTGAATCACAAAATACAGAAACAAAAAAATTATATGAGTAGTAGCAACCAACGATTATCAATCAAATCAAAGAATGAAAGTGCGGCTTACAAACAATGTACGTAAAATACTGTCACAATGATAGAGGAAAAGCAATGTAAAAACGCTATTAAGTCTCAAATTATACGTCTCATCTTCCCGTATCACACGAACAGTCTAACTAGAAATGTCTACATCTACCTGCTGTTGAACCGGTGTTGCCAACTGGACGAGGACCACCGCTAATTAGTTGGGCATTTTCACGCGGAAACTTCAATTAATTCCATCAAAGCCATACCCTTTTTGTTGGCAAGAACGCAAACCAAAGCGTAACGAAAAAATTGTCAAGTTAGTGTGGCTTATTCTTAATTGGTTCCGCCAGTGGCTTACAACGTTGTTGTAAGGATTTTAGGTCTTTAAAATTCTAAGTAGGTACTATCATTTATGATACCACTTTATATGATGAAGAAAATTTCGGTTAACTTTTTAAAAATATCTGGGCAATTATAAAGCAACCGACCTGCGTTGTGGTTGTCTATACTAATATTATAGAGAGGAAAGGTTTGATTGCTTGTTTGTTTGCATCGAATAGGCTCCGAAACTACTGAACCGATTTCATAAAATCTTTCACTGTTGAGAAGCTACATGATCCCTGAGTAACATAGGCTATATTTTATTTTCAAAAAAAATAGGGATCCTTACTAAAACTTCAATAATATAACCCAAGGTATAAAAAAAATACCTAAAATATTCCTAATTATTGAATAAGCTCCGAAACTACTGCACCGATTTTGGTGAAACTTGGCACAAAGATAGAATAGACATTGAAAAAGAATAAAGGCTACGATATACCGCGGGAAAATATCTCATTCCACGGGAAAAAACTATTAACGCGGGCGGAGCCGTGGCGGGAAGCTAGGTAAAAATAAATAAACGGCACTTGCTCCCCGCTTTCGGAGCTCTAAAAAAGCCAGATAATGAAATTCGTCTGGGCTGGCGGTTTGGATAACTCTCCAACTGCTTCTTAATATCTCATAGACTTTATTTCAGTGTTACTGAAGATTCCGCTGATAAGGCGGAGTGAAAAGAAATGCAATATCATCATTCTTTAGGACCGTTTCTTTGGATTCAATCGAGTCGGGGAGAGGTTGGGGAAATTATTTTCGTTCTATTGATTTTCTAAATTTGATTTGGATATCGGTTTTCCAATTTATGACAGATTGAATCGCGAAAACTAAGTTTATTTTAGTTGAACTGTAGTGAAAAGGGATAAAGTAATATCATGTACCTACCTATAAAGTAACAATCGTCACAATGTAAACATTTTCCGTCTTACTAGACAAAAGCTAAACACGTAATAATCGCGTGTCTAAAAAAATTTCTATGAAATTTTTCATACAGACTTTTTAAACAAGCGTTTACCTCTTTTGTGGTAAAAACATTTTTTTTAAAGGTCTACTATGAGTACATTCCACACAAATCTTAAATAGTTCTTTGTTGAATAATGTTTATTAAAATATTAATGAAAAACCATTAATCAAATAAAAAACAAATAAACAGTTTCCATTACTTCCGTAATTTGCAAAGCTTAAGCCACATACGGATTGAACGAAAAAGAAAAATGGTTAACCGAAACGCCTTAAGAAGTAAGTAATTCTATCGGATGACTTTGCGAACTGCTGCCGAGATTAAACGACCGTCAAACTCCAGGTAACCGCCACTAACAGAAACTGCTGGCGCTAAGGATCGTCTGCACTATGACAATAAACATTGGCAGCAAAAATTCTACCAAAGAAGCTTGGATCAACTTACTTCCGAAAGGCAGGCGAGGTTGCTTCATTCTCGGCGTCATCTTGCCAGCTGTGAAGGTTTGATTTAGGCAAAGAGCAAGCCCATCGAACGTAATAAAGAAGAAAAAAAAAGACGGTTCTCTCTGGCTACTGAACTAAAAAAATTACTGATATAATAGGTACTAGTTTTATTTACACAGTTTGTGCATGTTTATTGTTTACCATTCCTGTAGTTTCTTTCTATTTAGCTAAAATTAGTCCGTTGAATAAGAGAGGGAATCGCGGCGAAAGTGTTCTTCAGCTTGCACTTGACCGTACAAGTTCTGCTTGGATTGGAATCAGATGGCTGTTAGTAAGATTTTTTTTTATACATATAATATATACAGAATCAGTAAGGGCTATCTTTATAATGAAAAAAAAAAACATCCAAAATAAAACTGCTGTTAGTCGTATGCTTCAATTTTATAGGTACTATATCAAATATATTCGCACAGTATCTATCTATCCTTTAGACTTATTACATTTGAAACTTGTCATTAATTTAAAAGAAGAATATCTTAATAAGGATTCGCATGCCAGTATTGTTTCTATTCACTAGCATGGTGCAGTCGAGCACTCCTGATGTTAAACGTAGACGCAGGTGCACGAAGTAAACTGAAACGGGAAGGAGGATCTCTCTACGAGATATCACACAATTAGGAATATGAGTAACTCTACGTCTACATTTCTCTAGTTAAAGAAAAATCTCGTAGATTTTTGGGGACACAAAAATCTCTGCTACGTCGTAGCATTCGTAGCACTTTTGTAGCAACAGCTACGCCTCTGTAGCTTATACGAAAAAGTACTGTGAGGATAGAATTGCATGTGCTGATTAAAAGACGAAGGTAGAGTCAATTAATGGATAAAATATAATCTTAAACCTAATCTTCTTCTTAATCTTGATTGTCCGGCGAAATTAAAATTTTAATAGTGCAACAAGATCAGAAAAAAATATATATTCAAGGGTACCACAATTATGCACTTTTAAATTCTAATACTATACAATTAGTTTTGTTGATTTAGGCCACGTACAGAAAACATATTAAAATAAAGTGTATGAAAACAATTATTACTAAATGGTTGGTTCCATTAATTCCGCACTAGGGCGAGGTCTTGTATATTTCTAGACTGTGCAAAACCTAAAAGTACCTATTATTATTTTCTTAAACATGGCTTTGTGTGGACTCTATATTTTGTAGAAAAAAAAACAGCAATATGAAAAGTCCAGACTGGGGCGGGAACAGGGCCGGCGCTCGCGTTCGTCCCTGGTAATCCCTTCAATGATTTGATTTTCCGCTAAATTAGATAAAAGTAATGAAACACCCCTCGGAGATTTGTTGTACTCCAAACGCTGAAAATTCGAGAGGATTGATTTCCGTTCGCATTGTTGTTTGTTGTGTATTTTTGGAAAAAATAAATTCAGCTACTTTTACACTTTCGCGACTCGGGACTTTTAACAAATTGAATTGAATGGAGTTACGGAGTGGTGCTAATAAATTAAAAACTTTTAGAGGTAGTTCTTTTGAATACTTTTAATACTTTTTACTAGTAATAAGAGTGATATTATAATTATAGGTAAACTTAAAAACTTTCTAATTTTTCATGGAAATATATTATATTTTCCTATTAGTATCCTTACGATTTCTTCTACAGTAAACTCTTTGGATAAATTGATTTCATTTTATTATTTCAGCCGTTCAGTTCCTGCCTTATAACTGAAATAACCCATTGCTCTACGAGTGTTGTAAGAGGTCATTAAGGATACAATAACCCAGAAAATAGGGAGCAGTATTCACTTGTATAACCAGCTGCAATCCTCACCCCTACCCCATGGGGATTATGATGCCTCAGCCCAGCAGTGGACTGCCGAATGTTGAAATTTACAGTCAAACAAACCACCAAAATTTAATATCTGTGCTCAAACGATCTTGTATATATATGTGCGGATAAATGATTCCAACGTTTAAAGAAAAGCAATTCAAAGAACTAAATATTATTTATTACAGTTTAAATGTAAAGCCCAAACACAAAGCCGTTTAACCAGTAAGCTCACGTCTTCGCTTGCTCTTAGTCAAAAGTGGTTCATACTATGCAAGCAGTATCATCTGTATTAATTCTTATTTCAGCTCACAAATTTTAATTGCCATTATACTAATTGTATCTGTTGTTACTCTCAATATTGTACAAAAGCCCACATCCGACGGCTTCCTACAACCTTCTCAAGAATATCGGATGTTTTTAGATAAGAAAATTAGATAGAATATAACAGTGAAAAACTTAATATTAATTTTAGTCATGATTACTAAAATGTGTGTCTGTTAGTAATAAATACCTACAAGGTAGACAGATACAAAAATTATATATCAGAGTGTTATATGGCATTACAGAGAAGGACAAAGGCTTCTTTTTACCTCAAAAATACGTTTATACTTAAATATAAATATTACTGAATTTCGATAATAAATTTCACATACCTATAGCTGGAGTCTCTTTTTTAAGTACTTTATAGCTCGTTAGCATAAATTTACGGATAAAATGTATACTACTATTAAGCGGTTCTATAATTCCGACACCAGGGTTTGTAAGGTAGGTTAACCTCGAAATCGAAACACGATAAGCAAGCAATTGGAAAAGCGAGTTAGTAGGTGCTAGCAGCTAGCAAGTAGGAGATAAGTTAGTGCGTAATACAAGGAACTTTACGTTGTTTTAGTGTAGCGAGTGCCGTCCCGAGTCCCGTGTCCCACTCTCATTCAATTTGTTCGCGAATCAGATCCGCCAACGCGATTATCTTTCATGTACGGATTTATATGCTCGCAAATTGAAGGCCCGATCCGCCTACGATGACACGAAAGCGGAATGTGTATGTTAAATGTTACAAGTATTATATCGCTTTATTTATTACTAGCGACCCGCTCCGGCTCCGCACGGAAAAATAGTTATTGTGGGTTATCCTTAAGTATATTATGCATGTATTATACACATAAACCTTCCTCTTGAATCATTCTATCTATTAAAAAAAACCACATCAAAATCCGTTGCGTAGTTTTAAAGATTTAAGCATACATAGGGACATAGGGACATAGGGACGTAGGGACAGAGAAAGCGACTTTGTTTTATACTATGTAGTGATAGTGATGAAGTGGTTGGTTGTACAACGTGTTAATCAGATAACGCAAAACCTCTCTGGTGATAGCTCAGCTCATGACACTGAACAACTTTTGTTCTGCAAGTTTTCTGAAGTTGCATTTTTATCTACTTTTTATACAAATCGATCAGCTCCAACTCAATTTGTATGAAAATAGAAAAAAAAAATGCGATTCCAGAAAACTTGCAGAACAAAAGTTGTTCAGTTTCATGAGCTGAGTTATCTTATCACCCTTTTTAAAGCTTTTACAGTTTTTTTCATACCTAGTGTGATTTAAAACGAGATATTCACTAAAAAATATCGGGCACTGACACAAAATAAATATCCCGTTTTAAATCACAATAGTTGTTAGGTACTATTTTTTTTGGCATAACATGTCTATGTGTATTCTTGTTACATAATTAAAAAAATATTTCTTATAATGCAAAAAATACTGTGAAATACTTTCGTTTCTCAAAAAACTAATTGTTTTGTTAAATCGATGGTATAAAATGTGACTTTACATAATATATTTTTTCGGATTGTAGTACTCAGCTCCAAAAAATAAGTTGTTCAATATCACAGTCTGAAGGATTTGTTAAAAAAGCAATATAGTTTTTTGAATGAAAACAGAAATGTGAAGTGTAGCGAAGTTATTACGAAATAAGCAAATAGCAACCTAGCTAGGCAATGAATGAAACTTCTGCGAGCGAAAATATTTGACGAGAATTTGTGTTTTATTCTGCACAAGTGATGCGAAAAAATTTTTGTTCCAATAAAATAAGCGAAAATAGAGGTACACTTGTCAGAAGAACCTTGTCATTTATATAAATATGTCATTAGACTGCTTTTTCGACTTTTCCCGTGGGTATGAGATATTATTATACTCCCGCGGTAAAAAATTGCCTATAACACTCTCCAGCCTTCTAATCGTAAAAAAATATGTCAATCCGTTGTTCAGTTCCATTGTAAGAAGGCCAAATAATCGAACAAACATACTTTCGCATTTAAAATATTAGTACGGATTGATAATAAAAACTCTTAGTAAAAATACTGTAGGTTTTATAGTTTCTATATTTTATAGATTTTTAGCGTTTACGCCATAAAATTATTTATTTTTTCTACAAAATTTTAGATCTTTTTTTAAATTAAACCTGCTGCCCCTTGCTTCTGCCAAATACAAAAATGGTCTAGACAATCAGTCAGCTTTTGTCATTCACAATAAATAAGAGCATGAAGCGTTAATCACGCGTACCAGTATATAAGCCAAACAAATGAATACTTTGACCTTAAGAGCATCTTTATATCGTAGTAATAGGATAGATAATCGTGTAACTGAATGGACTGGCTACTGTACCGGCAGGGCTCCCACTCGACAGAGTAAACATTTGCCCAATTATAGGCCGTCTTCAGCTGCTATAGAAATAAATCGGTAGTTTATTACTTTACGGATAGACAGCGTCTGTTAACGTATTAAGAATATTAGCTAATAAAATATTAGATTTTTAAAAGGTTAACATTTAAATGCACACCAAAAATAGGATTAAATACTCAATAAAAATACATGTTTATTACATAAACTAACCTAATCTTTGGGGTGCAAACCATATTTTTTGTTCTCCATCCGATCATATGGCGCTTAAGCCTGACGTGACCCATGTAACAACGAAAACTTCCATAGATAGTCCGCATAGTCTGGAGGTGCTTTCTGAAGCAGGGAAACATCCTATCTTTTCTTTGAGTAGTGTGCCAAAACGAAATTATAATGTATTAGATTTTTTAGTTGTGCGGTAAAACAAGTCTCTCTATTACGATTTTATTCGCAATAACTCACAGTCACAGTGTTTGTTCTATTTTGACTCCCTTTGCATTTTGTCTACTCGAGTTATGGTAATTTAGTTTACGTCCTCCTATTTCTTTGACGAAATTTGATTTGTAAGGGCTTCTTTTATCTCGAGTCTCCTACGAAGTAGACAATTGATATTTTATTGCTCACTCTTGTATGGCTGAAGTAACTTCAAGTTATTTGTTATAGATTTTCTTTATTTCACACCTTTAGGAATGAAATGTGAAATATATCCTAAGATGGAGCCGTAAAAATGTATAAAAAATATAATTTTATGTAAGTACTTGAGCATTTTGTTAGACTTAACACACATTTTTTATACATGTTTAATCTTTTATTTTTTTTCAATTTTGTGTTTGAAGCGCTCGTAATTATAAACATCCGAATTACTAAAAATTTTGGTGGGAATCGTACTGATACTTGTCGAATGGAAAGCAATCACCATGTCACCTACGCTCCCTACAACAGATTGTTTTAGACGAAAATACCTATTTTAATTACTTTACAAATCATTATTCGTATAACAAAAAGACATTTAGACATAAATCACTCTTACATTACATTAATTACAATTTACTAAGAATTTAATCATGAGGATTTCTCTTTGAAATCTCGAAAATATGCTAATAAATACTGGCAAAGTAATAAAATAAACAGAGGGCGTTTGTTCAGGTTGAAATAATTAAAATCACCTCGGAGCGCCTACCCGTCCAAGTTCCGCAGTTATGTAACATACATACGATCCCCAAGTTATTTGATGCCAGAGATCAGAAAATTATAAGGCTCTGCAGCAGATTATTATAATAATATGTCGCAGGTTTATAATGAAATCCGTTTTTTGATCAAACAAACTAGTTTTTCGGTCAAGATCCGGCCAACAATAAAAATAGGTACAACTTTATTTTTCGTATAATAATATGATGTGAAATTTTATTTGTATCTAAACATTTGGGGGATGACCCTACTACCCCTACCATTCCTGAATTTGAACCTCTTTTTTCATAGAACGAACATTACCACAACTTTTTTTTTTTTTTTTTTGATCGACGAAATCCAGAAGAATCTGTGTGAGCTTCAGAGGGCCGACTATGATTGGCGACAAGCTGCACAAGACAGGGAATTAACTGAAATGACGAAATCTTCTGTCAGAGGCCAATTAAGGTCCAGTTCAGGTTCCTGAGCCAGCGTAGTAAGTAATTCAGAATTAAAAAATCTGTGTATCAAACAAAAGTAAAGTCTTTTTTTCGAATTCAGGTTTGACTCAACAGTAAAAAAAAATCTGCAGTATTAAATTATATTGATTCAACGTATGTACAATATAAATATATAATGTAAAAAAATATATTAGTCAACAGAGGTTATATTGATTCAATGCGGAGTCACGTAAATTCAACAGTCTTTGGACGGTGCTGTCAAATAATTTTCACAAATTCGTTCGCCGCCGCTGGCTGCTCAAGCAACCGTGAACGCTGGCAAATACTAAGAAAGGCCAAGGTTCTTGCTTATTCCACTTTATCACCCAAATTTAATATGACATCCATAATAATATTGTGAATTTGAATTTGTGCCCTTTATCCGTTTTTCACGTTGACACAGCGAAAATGTATACACCTACGAATTGTTTGTAATTGTTTGTTTCTAATTGTTTTACAGAAAGGGTAGTTCGAAATTCTCATTTTACACTTCTTCTTCTTCTTCTTCTTCTTCTTTGCGAGTCGATGACAGATCGAACTATATGTTTGCCGCCCAGAATCCGGCCATCTGTACTGCACCATCCGTGGCGTCCGGGTCCATCAGGTCCTGCTGAGAACAGTTGACAGGACAGGCAGGACAGGACAGGTAGGCCATTTAGGCAGGTCATTTTACACGAAAAAATTATATTCCCATAGTAAGAAATGCATTATAGTCCAAAACTTACAAAAATACGAGTTTGCAGACTGACAAATGATAGAAATTAAAAATCAAGGGTGGAGTTCCAGCAATAGAGCAAAAACTTACATAAATATTTATCATCGAAATACCAACCCTTATGACATGAAGGTAATACTAAATTATTTCACGAATATTTGTAAGAATGCCGTTTGATTTACCTACTGAAATACTTACTAAATTTTTATTACAGCAAATAAATTGATGCCAAATATTAGGTAAGGTATGAAGCTGGAAATGCGTTTTGTTTGGAATTCGACGATCATAAATAATCATGATAAAATATTACGTACTTAGTGTAAAAGATTGAACTTAACTTCTATATTTGTTCTGAAACATTTCCTATTCTATTTGTTTTATTTAATCCCTCACTAACATTGTCACGTAAATAAAATTTGTCGGCGAAACAAAAAAAAAAAAATCGGGAATCAATGGAGCGACCAACCACCGCCCCCGGTGCGTTGATTGAAAAAAAAAAGTATCGATGCCGAAATTGATAAATAAAAGGCTTTCAAATTTCAATCTTTTGAGTACAATTGATGCGAAAGGGAGTCCCGTGGCCTAAATACAAAATAAATTAGCATTTAGTGGGATATTGCTTTTATGTCCCAGAAAAGAGATAACTACAGCACTGTTTATATACTTAAAACAGTGGTCAGTGGTCTATTGAAAATACGTATAATTGATTCATAATTATAGCGCATATATGAAAATGAAAATTAAATACCTACAACCAACGAACGAAGTAAGCGCGTTGAGAACGCGTGCTCACGCATTTAATTACTGAACCAAACATAATATAGCAATTTACTTAGGTATTCAAAAAAATGCTTATCTTATATGAATGGAAATACTTTTATTTTTATCTTCCTACAACGTTAACTATCCCTATCAACAATGTAATATACTTTCACTCTTACTATTTTTATTAGTATTATTTATGTATTTTTTGTATTTTTTTCTTTTCTGTGTAATAAAGTGTCTTTATTTTACTTACTTCATTGACACCAAAATAAATAGTACAAAAAAAAACAATATCAAACACATACAAGACTCAAAACGCCTTATTGCTAAGGTAAGGATCTCTACAGGACAATCTTAGGGTATAAAATAGCGCACAATAATACGAGTACATTTACAAGTTCGAATTTTCGTCTACGAGCAATTTTTCTAAAAGTGGTTTTTAGACACATCCCGGCTTAGAATTTTTGAAGCAAGGCAATGTATTATAATAAAATGTTTGTAGGTACGTAGTACAAATCTGTATTCACTAGTTTTGTATTGGGCTGTCATGAGCCGGTCGCTTTACCCTTATGTTTATTTATCAGATCCTTTGGTTAAATTCTGAGCTTAAAGAATTTGCATCAGTAATCTGGCGCTTAAACTTTATTTGGAATGTTAGGTGAGTTAGCTTTGTTCAAAATCGTTGACATATTTATACATCGCTTTTGCGCCTAAATTTCAGTTTATTAAAATATAAGTACTAGTGTTCTATTTATTTCTGGTGTCAATAAAAAATATTTGTAATGTATTGTATTGTTCTGATTTTAAACAAGAATTTCAAGAACATTACAGCAGGTACGGTAATAGTAATTAAATTACTGTCATTTACACGGTGCAAAATTTAAAGTTTATCTGCGTTTGATAATTCATTATGTAGTCTTTATTCAAATATTATTCTAGTCCAATTCATTTTCCAATTCATTCAACAATTGTTCTGCAAATGTAAGTCTTGGTGTAATAAACACTATTGTTGTAGATAATAAGTAAGTGACAGATACTTGTAGTACAAGTACCCAGTCTTTCAACAAGAACACAATACCGACCCGCGTCATACGATGATACCGCAAGGGAGCATTCTAGGAGCGTGTTAACAAACCATAATGCTACAGAAACACTAACAACAGAAGGAGTATAATAAACCGCACAGCAGTATGCTCCAGTGTTACATTTATCTGGCGCCCTCTTTCACTAGCGACAGTGACAAGTGTTTCCGTGAGCGTCCGGCGTTATGGCTAACAATGCCCACCCCACATCTGCACTATCGCATTACAAACTCGTTCTTGATTTGTAAAGATTTCCGCTCGCTCCAGTTTCGATATTGTATCAGTTGACGTTTCCAATCACGGGATGGGATGTGATGTGGTAGACAGTTCTCGGGCAAGATCGTATCTCTCATGTCATTGGTTCGTGCTAGAATGGCTTGATGGTTCGGTGTTTCCAATCATAGCTCCTGAGTGGGTTGCGACAGTTATAGCTGTCGGACTGTGGGTGTTGGTTGTGTATCAATTATTGTTTCGGGTTAACTCAACTTATAGCCTGCTGCTATATTCGCTATCAAACAAGAATATCAGTTAAGTTTAATGATATAAATTTATAAGAACAAAGTTTATTTTATTTTTGTTGTGTTCAATAAATGCGCCCCCAAAATACTTCAGAAAAAATTGGTTTCAGTTCATTTTGATGATATTTTAATCCTTAGCTTCTGCGTCTTCACACTTCTTAATTTCAAATTGATTATCATAAATAACCTTCCGGCTTAGTTTCTTCTCTGACTGCCACACTAAAACCAACGTTTGTCTTAAGTTATGACACGAGAAACACGAAGTACGAGATTGGCCGGGACAATTACTCGTTGAACAACACAAAGTTTTCTCATCACCGAACGAACTACTTCCTAATTATTTGTTGCCCGCATTCTGTACTGTACAATTTTTAATTAAAACTTAACTACCAAAATTTTAAGACTTGTTGCCTTGCTGCGAAGGTTTATTAACCATTTTCTCTCTATAACCAAAGGCATTACGGCTTTAATGAAAAATTTTGTTTAATATTTTAGTCTGCGGTGTAATAATGATGAAACGATATTTCATGATACTGCTATATTATGCTGTATACTACTGCTTTAGACTACAAGCATTACACGTTCACATCAATGCATATTAATAAAAAAGTATGTCCAGAATATTATTTATAAAATGTATAACCGGGCAGGGCATATGCACGTAAAACCGATGGTCATTGGGAAAAAAGATTCTTGAATGGTGGCCACGCGCCAGAAGACGTAGCCTGGGCAGGCCCCCTACAAGGTGGACCAACGATCTGGTAAGGGTCGCGGAAAGCCGCTGGATGCGGGCAGCGCGGGACCGATCGTTGTGGAGATCTTTGGGGGAGGCCTTTGTCTAGTAGTGGACGTCTACTGGCTGAAATGATGATGATGATGATGTATAACCGGGGATGTTCTCTCACGCTCATTTCTGAACGGCTGCACCGAATTGGATTTTTTTGTTGCGGCCATATCTCGGGACAAGTTTTTCATTAATTTTTACAGCGGGAGCGCTTCATTCCTTCGGGAAAAGTTAACCACGCAAGTAGTCTAGTTTCTTATGAGTAGGTACATAAGCACTACGAACAGAAGATCTGAACACAGTAGATTATTATTATTCCAAAACAGCAGAATGTATGTTTAAATATTCCATTATCGAATTAGGGCTAATATGCTCAATGTATTTATTCAAATGGTATGTATAGTAAAACACATCTTTTCCCTTAAAAATGTCTCCGTAGTCATTTTATTATCCTCGTTCGTTTAACAGCTGTGATTTATTGCAACAGATAACATCTTTCATTTTAGCGCTACATTACTTGTTTTTCGCAAGAAGACGACATTTTCCTGTATAATTTTCTGGAAAAAGTGCATAGCTGTATGTAACTTGAAAGAGTGCTTGGGAAGTCAGCTCTCTAAAAATATTTTAGTTATTTGACTTGAAGTGTCCCGTTCCCTAACGAACTTATGCTGCTTCGCTTTGTAGACAACTGTAGCAAATTTTTACATTTCTCTTTGGTACATTTCTCTAGGATTTTTCTGTCATTTTTCCTCATTAATTAAATGAACAACATTATCTTTATGAATTCTTGTGAGGAACCTGAGCTCTTTGTTTTGATTTACCGGTGAAAAGATCTTTGTTAATTATTGATGTATTTTATGTATTGCTACGTTAGCGATAAATGCTATATACTCTGGACTATATAGAATATTTAACAGTTTATCTGCAAAACTAACACAGACAAAATTCGTAAATAACAATTACGCATTAACGAACGTAAATAAACTAAAGATTTGGATACAAGAAAAAAAGTAAAAGTAAAAAAAAGAAGCAAAAGAAAAATAAAAAACATAAAAAAAAAACTATTTACTTAATACATCTTACTTTTATGTAGCACAAATTATTCTCTTAATTAGGTATAAATAAATTCTGCATAGTCAGGTCACCGATTGAAAGGTATAGGGTATAGTTACACCGGGCGATCGGACGAAGTTACTTGTTCCGCCTGTGCCGATCGAACTGCTGACTCTGTCAAACTAGCTAAAATTAGTTCCAAATTCTGGTTAAAACTTTAATTGCCATCTCAAAGCCAATATGTGGTTCTGTTGGTTCAATCTAAAAGTCACGTGTAAGACTAAACTTGGGGAAATTGAATCTTGTCCCAACTTTTGTCGTGTAGGCGTATCCTCATTGGTAATTAATTTTAGAAGAGCTTTTGAATTTAGTTCGAAAAATGTGTAGCTTTACAAACTTAAATTAATATTCGTGCCATAAGCACAATTAAATAAATATACATAATTATAATTTGAAACTCAATTTTATATAATTTAATTTTGAAAATACTTTGGAAAGGAAACAAATTAGCTTGGCAAAATATATACATTTTTGTAACATGTAAATAAACACATAGCTACAAAGAGTTAAAAGGTTTGAAGCTCACGGCAAACATTTGTTTGGCGAGTATTTACCATGTTGTTTATTTATTATTTATTGTAATAAATTTGATCAAATCTGCTAGTATGTATATGCTTGGTTGGGGTGAGCCAGCCGTAAGTGACATTTACTTCGATATTTCTCAACAGGGAGGTATTAAAATTATGTAACTGAAAACTTAATTTTTATTCTGCTATTACCTACCTACGTACGTATATGTCGCAGCCTGGTTGATAATTATTTGTCTGAACAATTGCATGCCAATTCATAATTTGTAAGCAAGCTGTTAATAACTATGAGGCGGCCTAATTATGTGACTAAATTCGCAGTTTGATAAAATAGTTGTTGAAGCAACGTGAGAGGTGTAGGTATTCACAGCTTGCTTACAACTATTAGTTGGCATACAATTGTTTACCTAGACAAATAATCATCAAACGGCAGCGGCACCCATCGAGCTGCTGAAATGGATCGTTTATTACTACGCGTTACGCATAGTTGTCAAATTTAAGTATTGTACAAACAACTTATAACGAGTAGTCTAACTGAATCCAAATTATTTCAAACTACCGTCGAGTCAACGTATAACACAAAGCGACGCGAGATAAAGCGGCCCATACCTGCCGCATTCCTAATGGGTGCTTCAGCTTACAAAGCAGCAGCCAGGAAATATTATTATGCGTCTGAGAAAACACCAAAACGGACAAAGATCATGAGGTTGCAGATATGGCACTGCACGGAAACCACAATACAAGAACAAAATACTTTTTATTTACGCTAAAGATTAAAAAAAATACTTTGAAAAGTCATTAAAATTTTAATAATGTCACGTCGTTTACTTTTTAAAAATATTATTTTAAGAAAACTCGGATGTGATTTTAATTAATGTCATTTTTACATGAAGTCATTTTTAGTTACATAATTTTAGGTTTACTGCTATATCAGCTAGATATGTCATTTCTGCGTCCTACCTTTGCTTTGCCAAGTAACATATGGATATTCATGGGCCATACGTTATGTAGTTATTATTGTTTGGTGTGCCATTCTTCGCGGTCGCGGCGTAGAATCTGATTAATAGCAGCAATATTCGGCGTATGAACCCAAGAAACGTTCCTCCAATAGCGAAGCGGTGTGACGATAGGAACACCGTTTTCTATAAACTTAAAACCATTTTTGAAACACATACATGAGAATATTAAGTTTTTTTGAATCTGCTTCTTTTATATTTATAATGTACAAGAATCAAAGTAAATCAACAACGTTAAACCAACCGTCAAAGTAACTAACCACAAAATTTTGAAGATTTTTTAAGTTATGTTTCTAGTTCTTCATACGAGTAAAAGTAATGAACTTGTATTATGAAGATATAGCGCTGCTTTATATTATAGTATATTTTATTATGATTTGCACATTTTTGCGATACAATTTTATAATCCCAGACCAAAATCAAAAATACTTCTTGTGTTTTAATAAAAAATAAATATAACATTAATAGAAATAGTTCGAGATCCTATAAAATCACACCGTTTCTGCTGCTAAATTCCCTCGATAAACTCTGTAAAGCTATGGCTTGCCCTCAAAAATTGTATTAAAACCTCCGATAATCGACCGTACAATGTTCTGCCATGCGGCGGGCTATGCTGCCTGCACATTACTCAACGCAGCCACAACACCTATTAATATTTTATTGCATAGTACGTGAACTGAATCTTGGCTTACTATGTAATTCGAGCAGGCGGAAGGCAAGCTGCCATGTGGTACAAGGATTTTGACAGGGATTTTTGATTGCAAACTGTTTGATTCTTTATCACACGTACACCTGGTTTTTTGCTGAGAGCAAAATTTTGATTAAGTACTGCTCAAAGATTTTTTGTTTAACATAGAAATATTTTTCATTACAAAGCTCTTTTTTTATTCGATATATTTTAATCGACTAGGGGTTGGATAGTCGATCCAAACATCAGTCTACTTTCTTGCATTTTATTACTCGCCTAGTCATACAGCTTTTCCCCTTGTCAATGTCCAACGAAGGTTTTGTCATAAATTTCGAGAGGTTTGAAAATACTTAGATAAAGTATATTTAGTGGGTTAGCTAGAAAAGAAAATATTTCTACCTCTACCTATCTTGCCTTTACTGTTTTCTATTGTTACCTACTCGTATTGGAGGAGCACTGATTTCATGGTGGAGTATGTTGGGACTTATTTTTTGTAATTATACCATGATTGATCATTTAAGGTGGTATCAATCTACAAAACATAAAAAGCGGCCAAGTGCGAGTCGGAATCGCCCATGAAGGGTTCCATAGCAGCCAGTGACATAATATAAAAGTTTTTTGTAGTTCGTTGTGACTTTGATCGATGTTTTGATAATAGTAAAAGGTAGATTGCGGTTTACGATTTATGACGTATTAAAAAAAAACTACTTACTAGATCTCGTTCAAACCAATTTTCGTTGGTAGTTTCTAAGGTAATGCACATCATATATTTTTTTTAGTTTTGTCATTCTCTTATTTTAGAAGTTAGAGGGGGGGGACACACATTTTTCCACTTTGGAAGCGTCTCTCGCGCAAACTATTAAGTTTAGAAAAAAATGTTATTAGAAACCTAAATATCATTTTTGAAGACCTATCCAGAGATACCCAACACGTATGCGTTTCATGAAAACATTTTTTTGAGTTTCAGTTCTATGTATGGGGACCCCCTAGATTTATTGTTTTTTTTTTCTATTTTTGTAATAAAATCTTAATGCGGTTCACAGAATACATCTACATACCAAGTTTCAACAGTATAGGTATTATAGTTTCGGAATAAAGCGGCTGTGACATACGGACGGACGGACAGACAGACAGACAGACATACAGACAGACATGACGAATCTATAAGGGTTCCGTTTTTTACCATTTGGCTACGGAACCCTAAAAACTCTACCAGCACTCAACTCCATAATGTATGTCTCATAAGATGTAAACTTACATTTTTCGTCGCCCAAGTTAAATTTTCAATTACTCCAGCGCTCTCTTTTAATCCGAATAATCTTCGGGATTAAAACACTGGCGACTCAAATAAGCCCCATTTTGTACTTTGTTTGTTTTGCGGACGCCCGGAATTACCGACAATGATAGCTTATTCGTCAATTTGCATTGTTAATGATCGGCGTATAATTGTGTTGGGGATGCATTAAAATCTACTTTCAAAATAATTAAAAGACCGTCCATTATACAGTTTGGTCCTTGATATGTAATTAAAATCTAAAAATGGTATTATAATATTTTACTCCGACTTGAAATCTTTTGAATATATGATTGGTATTTTTTATTCAACGCAAGTAATAAAATGATATTATTGAAACATTAAAACTAATGATTACACTTTAATAAAAGTAAAATAGATGTATTTGGACTTATTTCAAAAATATATTGCTTAAAATGATTATTTTTCAAACATGTTTTGTGCTTAGAAACCTACCTTAACCGATAATTTACATTTAACTCGAAATTTCTTAAATGCTAAAAGCATTAAAGTTAAGGTGCAAAGTAATATTTTTCATGTTGTGGATAATAAAGCTGTAACTATAATTTCATAGTTGGTTTAAATATATCCCATTGTTTAGGGGAACGATGTTAAAATTTTACAAAGGGATCCCTGAATTAGGTTTGCCTTAATCAGTTTTAATTGGCATGTTTACGAGGCTAACAGCATTCTTATAATCACTTTGTTATTGAGGTGTAAGTGCAAGAAAAAGTATCTCAAAGAAAGAAGAGAATTAACGCCAAGAGCTACTACTAGTGCTACTTAGAATGTCTTAGAATGGTTCGCGAGAATTTTTGTAAATGTTTTCAATGTTTAGTTGCTTTTCTTTGAATTGTTTTCAGTTGTAGGCATTCAAATAGTTGTACGATAGAAGATAGTGACGAAACGAATTTTCCTGTAAAATGTTTTGTTTTCACCGATATAATGTTATGGTAGTGTTGAAAAACATTGTAAATTGTAAGATTTTTACGCACTACTTTTCTGCAGTAAAAATTAAGGTTCTTTTCTCTATTTATTACTCATCAATTGTGTTACTGTTCCAAAAATGTTTAACTCTTTACTGTAGATTACAAAACGTTTGTTTTTGGACGTGGTCATTTATCAGGTATTATGATACCCACTGCTACTTTACGAACATAAACTTAAGTTTTGATTTTATGGTTGCATAACCAATTTACATATACATTTTTATGGCCATATGTAAATCTCTAAAAATGTAAACCAGGTTAACCCCGAAGCGTTTCAAACCAAGCCCGTTGGCAGTTTACATCGCTAATTAGCCCTGCTAATTGATATAATGTTTAAATCCACCGATAAAGTTTTGTTAGGCGTTTAACAACCCCGTGTGAGTGAACCACCCTTGCAGTTCGCAGTTCGGGCTGGTTTACCGTGTTATAGGGGTGAGTGTTTAGTTGAGGGGAATTCTGCTATTTAATTTGGGTACTCATAGTTAAAACACTGATGGCCAAGTCGGCAAGAATGTTGACTTCCATTCGGAAGTTCGCAGGTTCAAGCCTCGGCACGTAACAATGTTTTTTCGAGTTTCAAATTCATATTACGGTGAAGGAAAAGAGGGAACTTGCACATACCTGCAAAATAATTCAAAGGTTGTGTGTGAAGTTGACCAACCTGCACTGGGACAGCGTGATCGACTAAGGCCTGTTCACCCTGATTTCAGGGTAGTCTCGAGCCCCTCGGTGGGGACATACATGGGCTGTTAACGATACTCATAGTTAGTAAATGAAGATTGTAAGATGCTAAATTATATGCTTATTACATAGCTTATTGATAATATTCAGAATGAGGTAGGTTAACCTAGAAATTCACATAAAAAGCAAGCAAGCAATCATTGGATTCAATAACTAAAAGTAAGAACTGTATTACGAAG
The DNA here is from genome assembly GCA_948473455.1 of Teleiodes luculella. NCBI lineage: Eukaryota > Metazoa > Arthropoda > Insecta > Lepidoptera > Gelechiidae > Teleiodes > Teleiodes luculella. The sequence goes on from OX419589.1 coordinate 11,728,969, forward strand.
GCTAGTAAAAAACTATTTCAATAAACGTTTGGGTATGGAAAAACTACTTAAAACAATATCGGTTGATTCAGAACCAAACATAACGTTAAATAATAAAGTAATACTTATTATAAGCATAGAAAAAGAAATTTACTACAATAATCCAATATTGGCTTCAAAATAACAGAGAACAAATAGATATTACAAAAAATATGCTTAAAATATATGAAGGCAGTTCATATCCAATAAGTACACGTTTTATTATATTTTTATAGCTTCATGTTTATGATTAGACATAAACACGGGGCGTATCTATCGAAGCCCTCCGTACTTCGGGCGACAAGGCACGGATGATATAAATTTTGACGGGAGTAAAGTGGCGAGAAGTGCCTCATAACGGTTTCTTCAAAGAAATTTTACGATCTCTCCGAACACCGTGGAACATCAAGCTATGCCTCTTTCAGTAATTGAATATTACTGCAATATATACTTATTTATATCTAAGAAAAGCATTTTTGAGTGCCTTTATGAATTGAAGTGGCGTCGTCGCGTGATCTTTGAGGACTACTTGTCTACAATATAATACAAATATTATTAGTTGAAATCAAGATACAATAACACTAAATTAAAAAAATTTATAACCCCCGACACAAAACTGTTACTTGCTCCTTTCAACAACTAGAAAAGAGCTGATAATCTTCAAATAGCTGAAGTTAATATTTTCTTGGATCATAGCTAAGAACACTCTCGATTATGACACCTAGCAAACAAAAAAAAAACTAGATCAAAATCGGCGCATCCGTTTGGGAGCTACGATGCCACAGACAGACAGACAGACTGACAGATAGACACACACGTCAAACTTATAAAACCCCTCTTTTAAGTCGGGGGTTAAAAAATTTAGGAGGAAGAAAACAATATGTTAAGCTAATAGGCGGCCTACTTGTGTTTGTTTGAGGCTTTCGCGCTAAGACCCGTAAACAATCGTAATAAGGCGGCCTACTTAATACTTATTTATATATAGCTATATATGTTATAAACAATGAACGCGCGAATAATCTAATATTGCGTTGGATCTAGGCACGACGGGTCTAGGTAATCGACTACAGTTTGGCCACTATATTATTATTATGAGGGCCCTGTAAAATTTATTGGGTCAGTCGGTACGTAACAAGAATCTGTTTTTAATTGAAACGTCAATATTATCGGTTCTGCAATGGAATAATGTTTCTTACATGGTTGTTCAAATTGGATTTTTAGGATATCAATTTACAGTTTTATGTAAACCACCTGGTAAATACTTCACATTATTTTAAATTATATTAAAGCAGTCTGGCCTATCCGGCTTAAATTATCGTTTACACGTGCCTCACATTATGTTGAAATATAAAGGACCTACATTATACACAATTTAGTAGGGCAAATTTTGTTTACCTATATTAAATTCATATTCAGAAACCGATAAAAATAAGTCTTTTGTAACGAACATTGTGCCAGTTAAAAAACTTTTTTTTTTATTAATTAATTTGAATATGAAAAAAGCTCTGGTAACTATGGTTATGCTTGTTTCATACACAAATAAAAATCGAATGAGGTTACTTATTAACCTGCAAAAAGTTAACCGAAAAGGAGCAGTTGCAAAATAATATTTTTCAAAGCTTTGTGAAGTAAAAGGTAAGGCATTAAACAGTAAGTAGGATGAGCCGAAAACTATAAGCTATAAGTTTCCCTGAATATTTCTGAGGGGCGTGCTCCGGAGCGCGCATTGAATTTTTACGTTTCTTCCCAAAGTTGGGTTCGAATTAGCATTTATCGACTATGGCTGGGATTAAACAGCGCTGAGAAGTGCAATTTTATTCAACGAATCGGCAAATATCGCCCGCGAACTTATTCTATTTGATTACCGAACGACTTGGTAAATAATTTACAGATTGGCTCTCAACTTCGCCTCGCTTTTGGAGTTCTTTTCGCTGCCAAACTTTGGCCGTTTTTGCCATTTATCGGTACCGTTTTGTGAACTCTATTTAGGTAGTAGATACAGGTAGAAACATCTTTCTAACTCGCACATAAACCTGTTTGATCTGATATCTTCTCGCTTAACGTAACTAGATGTTTATTTTTATTTATTTTCTCCGCGATTTAACAAATTCTTATTTTAGCATATTTTATGTTTAGTTTAAGATCTAACAGACCCCTCACACTTTCGAGCGTCGTCGCGACGCCAGCGTTGGCCGTTTCGCATACAATCATAGGCATGAAAGCGAGTGAAACAAAAGAAAGTGGTGTTCGCGAAACAATTTTTGTTGCAAAAAAACGCAGCGCCGGCGTCGCGTCGACGTCGCGTGGTCGCTGGTGTGACGATAACGACGCTGAAAAGACGGTCGAAAGGAGTGTGAAGTCTGTTAAAGTTTGATGGAGCGCATTAGAGATAGTGCTTACAGCGTTTTCCTAAGAGACTCATTAAGTTAAGTGAAGCTGTTCGTACGACATTGTGTGTCACTTCTATTAGTAGCTGGGTATACAATCTCATTTGATCTGTGCAACTAAAATAATAATATAGGTATATTATAAAACAATAAAATACTCTAAATCTACTTAAGTATATTTAAATAATGCAGCAGATGCAAAAAAGGTCTTAAATCTTACAGATGTCTTTGGTAAAATATTTTCTTTCTACCAACTTTAGCCTTCTCGCAAATTATTCGGTCCCACAATTATTCTAACAGAATAGCAGACAGAATTTGTCTATCTCATGCTGGATGCTATTACAACCGATGCGATCTAGATATTGAAATTGGTAGGCTGTAGGTATTTGAAAACATGTTTGCACTAGCGGTCGATATTACCGTCGTGTACCCTATGTGGTTCCCGCTGAAAGCCAATACAGACCACATCTATCAGCTACATGTAAATGTTACAGATGAAACTGGTACGGCTTACTCAACCACATTTCAATCAACAGTAAGTCTCCATTGAAGTTATTGTATACGTACATAAAACGTGAATTTTCATTAAATCTTTGAACTATTATTTAATCAAATGGTTCTTTATCCTTTTTTTTTGTATAATTCAATTCTGGAATTTAATTTCGTTATTTTGAAACTATGTGTTTGCTGATGAACTCAATAATTATTTCAAAACTTGTTTTCCACCGCGTTCACAGCTTTTCTCGTGGGAATGAGGCATTTTCCCGCGGTAAAAGGTAGCCTATGCTACTGAGGGTGAATGTAGCTTTGTAATGGTGAAAGAATTTTTGAAATCGGTTCAGTAATTTCGGTGTCTATTCGATGCAAAGAAACAAACAATCAAACCTTTCCTCTTTATAATATTAGTATAGCCACTCACGCGGCCCAACTGCCCAACCAAAAATCGCGACACGATTTTGGGCGTCGCGGCCGGCGCAAGCGCAAGTTTTTGCGAAATCAAGCGGCGGCCCGGCGCAGAAAAATCATCATAGTTTTAAGAGTCCGAAACCATATTTCGAAAAGCAATCAACCGAATGACTGTATACCGAATGAACGTTATACCGAATCAGCTTAATTTCGAATATCTTTGAATCGAATTTTCTTTTTTCGAACAAACCGTAACTCGAAAAGCAATCTACCGAATGGCTGTATACCGAACGAACGTTATACTGAATCAGCTCAATTTCGATTACTTTTTAATCGAAGTTTCGCCAAAACATTCCGCCCAACCTACCATTTTCCCGTGGGAATAAGGTATTTTCCCGCAGTTACAAGTAGGCTATATCTATATCCAAGGTCTATTATGTTTCTGTACCAAGTTTCATCAAAACTTTTCGCCCACTCTACTATTTATCCCGTGGGAATAAAGTATTTTCCCGTGGTAAAAGGTAGCCTTTATCTATCTATACCCAAAATCTTTTATATCCCTGTAACAAGTTTCATTAAAATTTTCCACCCGCGCTAACATTTTTCTCGTAGGAATGAGGTATTTTCCCACGATATAAGGTAGTAGGTATTTTACTGCAAGGTCTATTCTATCTCTGTACCAATATTCATCAAAACTTTCCACCTGTACTAATATTTTTCCCTTGGGAAAAAACATTATCCCGCGGTAAAAGGTAGCCTATATACATTCCCAGGGTCTATTCTATCTCAGTACTAAGTTCCATCAAAACTTTTCACCCGCGCTGCCATTTTTTCGTGGGAATTAGACGTTTTTTCGCAGTAAAAGGTAGCTTTATATCCTTCTCCAAGGTATATTCTATCACACTCCAAGGTCAGATTAGTAAAGATACAAAGTTTCATCAAGTTTCTGCCCCACGGCTCCGCCCACGCTTACAGTCTTTCCCGTGGGAACGAGGTATTTTCTCGCGGTAAAAAGTAGACTACGTCCGTCCCCAAGGTCTATTCTATCTCCGTAGTTTCATCAAAATCGGTTCAGTGGTTTTGGCGTGAAAGCGTAACAGACAGACAGACAGACATAGTTACTTTCGCATTTATAATATTAGTAGGGATAGGGATTTCATTTGGTGTTAAGAAATTCAGCATATTATTCAGTATTATGAAATTCGGCATATTATTCGGTGCTAAGAAATTCGGTATACAGTACATTCGAATTCAAGTCCCTTCGTTAAAAAAAAATTCGGTATAACGTTCGTTCGGTATACAGTCATTCGGTTGATTGCTTTTCGAAGTATGGTTTCGGACTCTAGTTTTAAAACTACAAGACTATTCTTCTTAAAAAAAATACAGCCGATAGCTATCGAAATGGGCAACATATATGCGCAGTATTATAGATTTAAACTGTTATTAAACACTTTTAATAAAATAATCACGGCAAAACCAAACCTAACCTAAAAAAAAAAAGGCCTATTTTTAGAACGGATTTTTTCGCGTACTCACTTGAATCATGTTGGAATCCTCCAAAACACTCATTACTTAACACTTCACGATCATTTTGATATAAAACACTCACAGAAATACAAAAAACTCATTAATATTTCCACAAGATACGACAGAGTCCCGATTGTAAACAGATGACGTCAGTTTTGACTTCGAAGAAAAAATACTCATCGAAAAAAAAATTACACCGGCCATCTATCATTTGCTTCGTAAACTACTTGAGAAGCTCTCCATAGAGTTTCGTTACAAAAAGTTCGGTACTTAATACACAGAGGCCACTTTTATACACAGATGAAGTGCCGGGAACAGCCGTACCCAGTGCGTTATAAGGTATCGCCACCGGCAGGAAGAGTCATACCCATTGCGTTCCAGAGAGATTGCTGGTAATACATACTTGGCAATGACATTAAGAATGTGTTTCCTTCCTATACTTACTTTCTCGCAACTAGCTAAGTTTGTTGTAGTTATGTGTCGCTATGCGTAGGTGTAGTAAGGATGCTTGTTAAAACTTCGCACAATTCTACTGAGATCCAACATCTTTTAGAAATATGCAACTTCGTGAAGTCTGTCGAATTTTGTAACGCTCAACAAAAATGTTTCATCTAAAATTATCTAAGTTACATATAGTTATATACTTATGTAAATAATTTCTATAATCCAAAATATATAAAATAGTACAATACAATATAAAATTTATATTATTTAGATGTGGAATCTTACGAATTATTGTTGACTTTTCAAACAATTTATTTTTTAAGAAAATGTAAACATCTTGCTGTTTATCCCCATAAAGAAAAACGAAAATCTTTCAAAATTAGCCATCAAAGGGACTCGCAACAAAATAGGTTATTCCTCCTACGTATCGTCGCCTTATCCTGATAGCACTCTGATGACAATCGCTCTATCAAGAGGCTCATCTCATCTGAGTATATTTACAACAAACTTCCCCATTGCGCAATTTCTTTTATTCGTCGGACATCTGTCTTGTTTCCGGACCCTTTTTCGGAACCATTCGGAACCTTTTCTGGGTCCGGTAGGTACCCTTGTCCGGAGGCCGACACTATTGCCTGTCAATGTCTTCATAGTTTGTCGTCAGTACTTTGCTTTACTGAATGCTACTTTACTTATTGATGTGACAAGTATTATGTACACTAACTTTGGTTGCCTGGAAGAAATTGCTACTTTAGCAATAAGGCCGCCTATTGGGTCATTGTTTCACACTTATGAAAATTGTAACTGTCCTATTTATTATTGGTGTCAATAAATAATATTTTGTATTGTATTAGTGATAATTTTTGACATGACATATTCCTGTTCTTTGTAACACAGCATTTTCAAAGATAAAATGTGACAAAAGTAAATAAATAACCGTGAAACTGAAACTATACAAACATTTTATTCTTTAGGATTATAAAATTCATTCTGCAATAAATCGTCTTGAAAAATATTATTATAAAGAGTAACTAGAACTTTAATTTTTGACAAAAATAATAATAATATCTTTTTATATAACGATTTGATTGAAATCCAGATAATCAAGTCTACCTACCAAGGTGTAATTAAAATTCGAGGTACATTTCTGAAGTATGCTTGCTTCTGTTACAAATGATCAATTTTATTTTTGTTTATAATATCTTTCACAGAGAAATAAAAATTATTATTCTTATAAAAAGTGTCTACCAGTGCTTTCAATTCGTAACATTATTATGGAAATAAGCCAGAATTTAAAAGGTATGAGTACAAGGGTAAAACGTCGATTTACAAATCCGTTTCTATAGCTTACATAACCTTTGGTTTATTTTATACATAACAGTCTACTAACCTACTTTCATCAGAGACGCTTTTTTGGGTCCATTGAAATTCTTCTAAGGTCCGTGTTACATAAAAGTCGCAGTTCGGAGATCCCCTTGAAAAGGTCGGTTTCGAGAAGTTTCGAGGGAAAGTCTTAAAAAACCTCTTTAGCACACATTCTGCCCTCGGCCACCCTTGGCTGAGGACTTCGATCAAAGTAATTACAGCAGAAATATTTCAAATTGTAAGTGTGTTTATTTTTTAAAGTATGATTGTCCAATGGGTAACTGGAAAATCATGAACCAGGGAACTCATACATTGAGTTAAACTGACCTTGTATCACACACACTACACAGCTAACTTCCACAACTTTCTTCTGTACTTGTGATACTGTATGTAATCATAAGATTACAAGTACAGAAGTAAGTACCTTATGATATCATATTTATTGATAGATAATAATTATTATCTGAAAGTTAAACCCGAACAAAAAAATAACAAATATCACCAAACTGCGAAATTTAAATTAAACGTATATTTAAATGGCAATTCTTGTCAGAAAAATAAAATAAATAAACATGTATTGTGCAGGCTTTAAATATTTTATTGGAGAAAAATAATAAAATAATGGATTATTTACTAAGCGATTTTAAGTAATACAGCATTAAACCTTACAAATTAAGTACCTTAACTTTACAGCATGTAATTTAGGTGAATATTTTGAAGATAATATTACGGATTTAAATTCCTGGACATGGGTCTTGCGGCGGTACCGGCTGGGGAGTGGGGAGCCGTGCGAAACCGGGTTGGGTCGCTAGTACTAAATGAAACGTAATCTTTAATTACAAAAACCACTAAACGATTATCAAAAATTATTAAGCTTGAATGTAATACCTATGTATGTAAGAGGGTAGTTAGGGGCTCATAACATCAGTAATAATGTACCTAACCAATGCCGCCGCGGGCTCTCCCAAATTACACGACCCGAGCGTTTCTCTCTGACCTCAATATTACTTGTAGGTAATAAGTTATTTTTATGTTACGAATTTAATCAGGCTTTTCAAGTTTCTTTTTTGTATCACAATTTCTTGAAGACTATTTTGACTGAGTTGCCGAGTGATTGTAAACAAAAATCTGTGTCATATTGATTTTGTGTCAATTAGATTTGTACCTATCAGTTAGGCATAGATCATCATCATCATCATTTCAGCTGAAAGAAGTCCACTGCTGGACAAAGTAGGCCTCTCCCAAAGTTCTCTACAACATCTTGCGCTGTCCGCATAAAGCAGCCTCCCGTGACCCTCACCAGATCATCACCCACCTTGTGGAAGGCCTACATACACTGCGCTCTCCGATTTAAATTTAATTAAGGTGACTAAAAATAATACAGTACAGTACAGTAGCCGGCACATGCGTCTGCATATAATAATAACTACTAAAGTATAAAGTACAGTAGCCAACACAATGCGCGATCTTATGCCGTGATAGAGAGGCAAAATTCATAATGTGACTGATCAATAATTTAAGAAAATAAATGTGATTGGCTACTGTACGTACAGTCTCCTGCAAAGAAAGACGACAAGGGGGTCCGATTTCTTTGCAGGAGACCGTACATCACCGTGACCGATTTTTCTTTCACTAAAGTGTCACGAAAACATTTATAATTTGGATAAGTATAGAGATTTGACACTGAATGATATAGAATTTTAGATACCTGCTATAAAAAATGTAAATCTAAGTATAATAGTGGCAGTGTAATGTTTGTTTGTTATAAAAGCAGAGGAAAGTGAAATGTGAGAAGATGAGAAAAAAAACGAGGATCCTGAGTCTCCCCCATACGTTTTAATGGTGCTAGTTAGCACCTAACTAGACGTTTTAATTAAATTTCAGTCCACCGTGTTACAATTTAACACCGGCCGTGTTATAAAAAGTAATGTTAATAAGGGCCATGATTACGGCTGCCACGATCTGAAACATAAATCAACTGGTGACGCTAATTTTCATTTTACTTGCTCGTATTTAGGATTGATTTTTTAATACTTTCTAGATAACATAGGTACTGCCCGAAAATATTCATAAAATTGAAACAATGAATTTTACAATCAAAATTTTCTTCTTCTGATCTTTGCTCGACGATGATGGATGAATAAATTATTAAATGGTTTAATTGTTGGACTTCCATGAAAAGCTTCTTATAGTCAAAAAACATCTTTAAGTTTTTAAAGTTATTATTTTAGCTAAGTACAACGTGCTACCTTTTAAGAAAAGTGTAGATCCGCATTAAATATTTATTCCTGAAATGTTAGTCATATTTATTACATTACAAGTGTGACTTGACTGTTATTATTATATAATGACATTGTTAGAAAACCTAGGTTATTTAAAAATAAGACAGACTATATTTAAGAAGCTGCCTTAATTTTTTTATGCTACCTATCACTATTTTTGTATAATTAACGAATTCTAAATTGGGTCTGCCATAATCGCGGCCGAGATCCGCCTGGTTTATTCTGGTGCTAAATCAGGCCTCTTTTCATTTCGGCAGAGGTATCTGTTCATTTCTTTCGCGTCCGTGAGGAATTAAACCTGTCTATGGGTAATTTTCAGCTCCCTCACTGAAATAAAAATTAAAGGATGGAGTCTTTTATTAAAACAGCTAACTGTGCAATTTGAGGGTGCCCTGGGCTGAAAAATTGCCGACTATTGTAAGTTATGTCCGCGAAAATTACTTTCTGTTCCACAGTTTGAATAAAGCAGAGCCCTATTGTGTTTTAACAGTAACAAGTTCTTAGATTAACAGAAATTCCTTGTTGAAGCTCAAGTTCTTGTTACTTAGTTTCGGTTAGGTTTGCAGAGGTTAGCAAATGTTGAATATCTAACTTCCCATGATCTTGGAATGTATCAGAAGTGAAACTCTCTTTGACTGTGGACTGAAGTTATCAACATTTTAGGTATTTCAGGTTTATGGCAATGTTCACCTTGGAATAAATACATTATTGGTTTTCCTTCAAAGACTAGAAGGAAGCTAACGCAAATAGTTCTATCGACTATTACTAATGCTGCCTAAATTGTAAAGATATTTCTTTTGAAATTTCCATTTTATTTCTAACCGACAATATCGCAACGCCTCTTTCTTAAATTACGAGTATGTGTTATGGTTTGGAATTATACATTTACACTCGAAAGCAATGGATCCGGGTCACTTAAAAAATCTATAAATCTCGGAAACTAAGAATGCTAGCTTAATGAAATAAATTGTGTTTAGTTGATACTGAAAATAATAAAATTTATAAGTCACTACATTTTTTTAATTAAAAATTAAGCAAAGAAAAAAAGACTGCTGATTTCGCCTTAAAACAAAAATAGGAAACATGACATTTTTGTACAACAATATGGTTTTCTTGAATTTTAGTAATATGTAATGTATTGCCTACTCGAGCTTCAATAAGCAATAGGAGATCAACAAATAGGTGACATATATGTACGAGTATGCATACCTCTGGGAAATTATGATTTATGCCGCAACATAACTCCGAAACAGACGAAACTCATATCGCCTAACAGGCAGTCATTTGCAAGGCAAACAGATACAGCCAGATCGATCATTTCAAAGGTGTCCGTTTCATTGTCATAATCATGTCATGTCATGCTAGATCAGCATGACAAAGAATAGGTACTCGTACGATGTAGTAATTTGTATGTGTTGACTTATTTTTTTTTTTCTAGTATGAATGTACTAACGATGCTGTACGTACAGTTTCTTATAACTGTTTTGATAATCACAGATCACGGTATTATAAACATGAAATTCTTGAATTTTTCTTCTGACCCTTTCCTTCCACAAGCTACTTTAACCGGGGAAAAATACCTCATTCCCACCGGAAAATGTAGGATGAATAAACGTAGGTACTACGAGTAACTAACACAAAGCAGTTAGTTTTATTGTATGTACCTTTCAGTAGGCCTCAAAGCAAGAATCTGGCGTATTCAGTGAGAACGCGATCCACCTAATTACGCGCCAACATAAATTTCAATGAAAGCAAGTTGCCACCTTTAAGCTTTTTACAATGTCCGCTTTTCCGCCGCATAAAATAAAGTTGAAAGCACTTGTTTAAGAAAGTAACGAGCACAACAGTAATTAAAATTATTATGACGCCTTTATTATATTTAAGTTGTTGACAAACTTTAGCTCCTTCTATCTCAGCTTCTTGGTGAACTTAAAAGGCAAAAACTCGTAGTAATTAATTTACACTGCTAAGATTAATTTACCTGAAATTTCGCTAATACACAATGCAACATTTTGTCTCAATGTATTAATTCGGTTTTTTACCGCCGGAGTAACATGAGATGAAGATATAGTTTTTTCATGTATCTTTATACTATTTAGAGAAAATTTTATTACAACCGCATACCCACAGACGTGAGTAAGAGCGGGCTGTTTGACAATATTCGAGTTTATATGTAGCCTGTCCAATAGGAAGCGGGCGCAATCTGTGTTATAGGCTGCACATAAACTCAAATATTTACCGCAGCCCGCGCTTTCCCGCGCTCCTATAAGTAGCTTTCTGTTTCTGTTGGTTTTTGTTGTAAATTATATTAGTAAATTGCTTTATTGTTTTGTAGGTATATTTTTCGTGTGTTTATTTTTTTGTCTTCCTTTTTAAACTGATTATTATTTCATTTAGCCATCATCTGTATTGCTGTTGGTTTTCCTAATAAAATAAAATAAATAATATTGAAAGCCTGAACAGATAAATAAAAAAAAAGCTCTGGGGGCGCCACAAATATTTTTGTTTCTGGCAACAATAACCATTAAAATTCCGCAATTTAGCGAGAATATTTCTTTTTCTGGCTTTAAAAAAAAGTCGGTAATACCATGCCGTCCGGTATCGGATGTCGTGTCGGTCGGGTAGAGTAAAATGCGCTAGGAGTCGAATTTAACGACGCTTTCAATCTTCAACGTCGCCTAACTCGGGGTCACAGCTCAATTTTATAGGAGTAATCGTTTATCGCGACCCTTAGCCGTAACTTTACTTGAAAAGTTACATTATTATAGACTACGCTTTGTATTGGATGTTTCACTAAATCTTTCGTCAAAGTTTGCCTTTGTTACCGAATTTTATATTTTTATTATAATATTAAGAAAAAAATACGCTACATTGAAAGCAGCTAAAGATGTTGAGATATACAATTTTTACATAAACTATCGTCCAAATAATAATATATTTCAGATGTCTTTACATTAATTAGGTCACTTTTACTACTAACATCCCAATTCGTTCAACCATCTCGGCGTGAAATCTAACAAACAAGAATACTTATAAATACACAAAATCTTTTATAAAATTGGTTAAGCAATGTTAATTAGTATTGAAATTATTCGAAAACAATTTAGACCTAGATTTTAAAAATGAACTTATGAGCTTACGAAAATACTTATATAATGCTACCCATTTAAGTAGTACCCAAAAAAGCTCTACTACGCCATTCGTATCCAGGTAGTTATTGGCTAACATAAGTAGACCACCTGGGAATGTACCAGGCACAACCGGCACAAGTCACATCTGCTTCCGTCCGAAAGATCTAGAAATGTACTACTATTTTGTGTCACAATATTTTAAAACTGTTAAGACTGTACATTTTAAATTAGGTAATACTAAATAACTCACCACACCAGTCATAGGTAAATAAATGTGAGACATCATTTAGTGGGTGTGACTGTTAGTTTTTTAATGTTAATAAATAACCTCAATAATATTACTACGAGTCTATGATATACACTGCAGTTCCATGACCTTAAAGAGGTCCCTCTAGGGGCATGAGGGGGGTGTTACAACAAGTCCGGTGAAGCTTGATTGGTCGTACCTTTTCGACACAATCATAGGTCAATTAAAAAAAAACAAAAAAAAAAGGGGGGTGTTACACTTACGTAGTACTATTTCATACTGTAAGGTCACGTGGTCCAAGAAAACAAGGTCTTGCAATTAGACCACGTGACTGACACGAGCCTACGTCATTTCTACGTCATTTTGCCTATTCATCCTTGTCGAATGCGTGTAATAGACAAGAATGAACAGAGCAAAATGACGTAGGCTTGTGTTAGTCACATAGTCTAATTGTAAGACCTTGTTTTTTTGGACCATGGTACTAATTTTTGCCTGCATCAAGCCCTCTCACGTACAGGTAGCAGAGTAGGGAGAACAACGAAAGAGATATTGCCTCTAGATTTCTACGCCTATTCAAATGGTAACTGAAATCTCAAAATTTAAACAGTAAATAAATTCCTGCTAGGTTAGATTACGATTAAATTCGAGCAAGGTTTACTGAGTAAACCCTCTTAATCCTTCTAATCCGGAGACAAGCGTAAACACTTTACTTTGATATAGGTATTTACATCATATAGCTATTTAGACATGTGTTACGCGAGTTCAGATCTTATTTCGAGGTGCGTACTCGTATTGTGTAAATACAGAAAGATTTTCCAATCAAATTATTAGGTACACAATTAGCTCCTTATTCAATCACTACTAAAAATTTATGAAGCGAAATTAGATGAAGATTTTCACAATAGCCGCACTCTCACTAAAGTAATTATCAAATCTGTGCTAGAACGTGGGTTAACCCTGTTAGAGCTTTTCTAGTCTAAAAATATATTTCTCGATTTTATTGGCTTTTAAAAAATGCTTTTTTCTCACAACGGTTCTCATTTGGTATTAGTTGAGAGAAAAATAAAGTTATGCAAATACAGAATTGCCTTGCATTTCATAGGTACATCTATTTTTAGCCCTGTATTTCTGATTACACACCGCGCTTGTATCAGTAGTTTGTAGTTGAATGGCTCGGGGCTATTTACCACAATCAGATGGGTAATAATTATAATGCGGGAAACGATCTTATTAATGTAGGTAATACATGTTTTTGCGTGTTAACCTACCATAGATATATTTTTTAATAATTATTACCAATTTTAACCTAAAAAAATAACCTATTTTAGGTTATTTTGTTGGGATTGGAAGAAGAGCGGTGTCTTCTAACACAGGCAATAAATGTATTAAAAATTATATAATAATAATAGTTGGTAGTTTCGATAAAAATGAGATAAATTTTGGCCTATATTAACACGTTCCTGGATATTATTATAATTTCCTGCTCAAACTTCTATTTTTTGAAAAATAGAATGATATTACCGATTATAACAGCGCCCGCGAGTAGAATGCCAATTTATCATCATCCTGTGGCAGTCTAGGCTCCTCTCCCGATCTTCGGCAATATGCATCCAGCTGCTGCCAGCTACTTCACGAAGCGCACGAAGCTTCCTAAAATGGAAATAAGTAAAATGATAAACATAATCATTATCAAGTCCTTTAATCCTTGGTTAGGGACATAGGGCTCGCAGCATATTCTTCGATGTTGGCTGATCTTGCGCCACAACTTCCAACTCCAGTCAGCTTATACCAAGGGTCTGGACTTCCCTCTCAACAGAGCTTTGCCTAGCCATGTGCAATAATATGCAAAATCAAATCAAAGTAAAAAGCCCTATATTCAAAGTAAGATTTTACAAATCATTTTTCGACGTCAGATGAAGTTAATAAGCTTTGCTCAAACCACGGCTAGCTCTCGTCTTACACTAATAAAGAATAAACTGTTAAACTGTAAAGAGGTAATGTGATATCACTTTGAACAGAACTAGCAGGTTCGCGCAATCTGTGCGCTGCTGTGGAGAAGAATCCACCGAACTCTACAGGACCGCTTCCTTTGGGATCAGTGTTATTAAAATATCAACACGAATCCTAAAATAGTCATTCGTCTTACTCTTGCTTTACTTTTACATTATTATACTCATAACTTTAAACGTAAATACCACATCATCATCATCATTATCAGCCTGCGGCAGTCCACAAAATACCGCATGTTTACCAACAATTCGGCAAATTCCCGTGTCGAAGATCATTCAAAGATAAACAGAATGATAGATCGGACTGAAATGGGAAAGTTACGACATACAAAAACAAAAAATTCTGGTACCTAATATGAAATTGATTGATCATAGGCCTACTCCAGTGGGGTAGAAAATCAAAATATACTTTGGTTGCACCCCTCACAAGCTGTTAAGAAAAAAATTGTATGTAGTTACTAGTATCTTTTGGCGTCTATACTTTGAAATACGGACTTTCTGCTTGATCGAAAGACATAACTAAGAGATATAACTGTCGGTACTTCACAGTTTTTTTACACAAATGCTGTAATATTTGAGTATTTTGAATAACCTTCGCGCGTCGTATCATCGCGTTGGTTCATGATTGACTAAAGCCAGTTTAATCTAATTCAGAGTAGGTCCAGGTTGTAATTCTACAGTAATATAACAGCAGTTCTAATATATTACAAATTTTGATAAACGTATTTCTTTTTAAGTGTAGCAAGCAAAAAGCGTTATTTACACAAAAAATATTATTTGCAACGTGATAATCCAAATCGCCGTAGTTATGTAAAAATCACGATGGAAAAATTTCAATTTAACCGGGTCTAGTAAATTTCATCAAAATGTCTCCTCAATTGATTCCCGCTTGCAAAGTGGGGCCTACAATTGTTTTCCCAGCGCAGTGGACCGTGCGGCACAAACTGTATTGTACAGGTGATAGAGTGCCACCCAACAATATTGGCTGTTGTGTTTACGTAGCCAAGTCACACAGACCTTGCTACTTCATTTTGAATTTTCGGTTGCCTGCAGCCGTAAGTCTTTATTACAAAGGAAAATTGCAGACTGCTTTGATTATTATTATTGTTATTTGAACAGATTTAGATATGATTGTAGTGAGATAACTTTATTCACACGAAAATTTTTTTGTAAGGTACGGGCGCCGATGAAGGCCCACTTAATTTCAAATCCTTGTAAAATCTTGCAGTTAAGTAAAGTAAAGAAAAAACATAATGGAAATTATAATATATTTATTTGGAAAGCAAGATACCTAAAAAGGTAGTACAGCTTTTGGCATTTTAACACAAAGATAAACACTTTTTATAAACTTGGTATTGGGCTATCTTGGGAAGCTGGTCGCCGAAGATGGCCCGAAAAATATTAATGGAAATATATGCATTATAAACATTTTAACACTTTTAACATAAAATATCAAAATGAAACACAATCTTCTCATAACATTATTCACAAAAGGTAAAATAGTTAACGAAAAATTCAAATATGGGCCATCTTAAATCTATCAAAATATAAATCAACTATAAAATAAAAACTAACTACTAAATAAAAATATATTTTACTTTTAAATTAACTTTGAAAGTAACTTATCGAAAATATAAAGAAATCAATTCTTTTTTCTAAAACATTTTCGTTTTAGTAGGTGGGCTATCTAAGGGATACTGATAATTAACTTTGAGATCAATCAAAATAAGTGTACTTATTAGTAAAAACAAATAAGACGCTATTGTCTTTAATTAGGTGCGTGTATTCTTAACAAAAAAATAAATTATCTCAAACTAATCTGAAAAGCGAATGGGGCTATGTTGGGGATCATATTATGGGCCATGATAGGAAATTACCCCCAGTTTAAGTATAATCTCGTAAAAATACAAAATAGGTAATAAAATAATAAAACTCATCTGTAATTTCGTTGATTAATAAATTAAATACGAGTTTTCACAGTTTAGAGCAAACAGATTTGCTTTTAATTTGCAAATTTTCAAAAGAAATGACATCGTGGAGTTTATAAAACGTGTATCGTTCTGACATGACCAAGCAAACTGTCGTCTGTCTTCAAAATGGTGACGCCCCGGTAATGAAACACACTTGCACTATTGTCTATGATACTAGTAGCATAAACCCGCGTAATTTCAAATGTTTCGAATAATCATAACTGTATTTTTTTTAAAGTGGGCTATCTTAGGAGCCGGGCTATCTTCGGCGACACTACCTTATAAAGGTCAAAAGTAACGCTGAAATAAACGTAGGCGGAAAGACAGATTTACAAAATTTATTTCGTGATTTTTGTCTCTGCATATACTATTACATTATTTTTTATCTGAGCTGGCCTGTCGTGTTATATTTCTTTTATACTTGTGTTTTTTACTGTGTACAATAAATGATTTTGTCCTGTAAACAAAATCTAGCCAACGTTTTCAAAACTACGAGTCCAACGCTGCCGTTCAATTTAGGTGTTTTGTACCTAGTCTGGGCTTGACTAGTTAATTATAAACGAAGTACTAACAAGAGCAACCAAACAATAACACACCTCCTAAACCAGTGGCGGCTCATGGCTCGAGCGAGCTCACAACTTTTAATTGCTTCAGTGAACGTTTCCGTTGTTTCACCGTCAACTGTCAAAAACTATTTTTGATAAGCTCACCCGCTTGTGTATTTACCATTTTTGAATTGTTCTTGAAAATTAGACCAGCGAAATTCTTGAGTAACTTTTCCGGAATTAATAAGCCAGTTGACAAATGAAAAGCCTTGAAACATTTATCATTGTTTTAGAACTAGTTACGTACTTGAATAAATAAGTCCAGGTAATAAAAACAAAAAAAAGGGTATTACAGATAATTTCTAAATAGGTGAACCATGGGTAGAGACCCATGATTATAGAAATAAAGTTTATATACAGTGAATGTAGATCTCTATCTAAACCTACTAGGTGTTTTTTCATGATATAGCTTCAGAAAATTGTAGAAATAAAGTTTATATACTTACTGTGAATGTAGAGATCTACATCCACAGTATATAAACTTTATTTAGAGATCTATATTCACAGTAAATAAACTTTATTTCTATAATTTTCTGAAGCTATATCATGAAAAAACACCTAGTAGGTTTTAAAGTAAAGAACAGGGTATCGAAATATAGTACTTGCTGATCGTGTGCGTTTCTAAGTTAGTTGACCAAATGACCAACCCTCGTGTGCAAAATATATGAGTGGGACAGATAGAAATTCTAAATACCAATCGGGTTTACGTTTGACGTGTCGTGTTATAATGGAAACGAGCATTCTCGCTCCGTTAGTGCTTGACTCCGTCTCGTATAAAAGACCTCGTTCGTGTAAAGAAATGCAGCTTCAGCGCGGCGCCGTGTTGTCTCCCATGCACTGGTGAGGACGGCCGACTAAGCCTTTTCAATTAAAATTCTCGCACATATCAGCGTCATAGATACTTTATACAATACTAGCGACCCGCCCCGGCTCCGCACGGGAAAATTGTTATTGTGGGTTATCCTTAAGTATATTATGCATGTATTACATATAAACCTTCCTCCTGAATCACTCTACTTATCTATTAAAAAACCGCATCAAAATCCGTTGCGTAGTTTTAAAGATTTAAGCATAGATAGGGATACTATAGGGACATAGGGACAGAGAAAGCGACGTTGTTTTATACTATGTAGTGACAATACAATACGCCATGTAATTTAACTGGTTGTAGTGGTAGTACTCATAAAAAAGATCAACTTTCCCTAAGGAACATAGGTTGAAATATCTAAAATAATATTCAACTTTTCATATCAACTTCAGCCACGTGCCCGGCCACTTTGTATGACAAGCCGAATTTTAAGTTTGATATTACTAACTATGCTCCTTAGGGAAAGTTGTTCAGTCTCATGAGTACAAGTTTTATGACAATATA
The DNA here is from genome assembly GCA_948473455.1 of Teleiodes luculella. Classification (NCBI taxonomy): domain Eukaryota; kingdom Metazoa; phylum Arthropoda; class Insecta; order Lepidoptera; family Gelechiidae; genus Teleiodes; species Teleiodes luculella. Next base: position 11,747,229 of record OX419589.1, read on the forward strand.
TGACATAATAACTCATCACTACTGATGTGGAAAAAATAAATATATAAACGAGTCATTTACAAGATTAAAACAAAAAAAGTTGTTTCTGATTTTGCTGATTTCCCAGTCTAATAATACTTATATAAAATCCTCGATCCAATAATCTTGAATCATTTCTCCTATTCGATTGCTCGCTCAACATAACCCGTATTTAGTAGGTACTTATATCTAGATTCTATGATACTTCGGAATTCCTCATATCAATTCTCCCTACACAGTCCTGGCATTCCTGTGGACACTATACTTGATGAAGCTATGCATCTGATCCGCATTGATTGTATTAGGTACAATGCCAAACTACATGTGCAATGTACGTGCTATGTAGAACGTTTTGATAGCAGTCGGTTTGATGTCGGCTTGTACAATCATGTAAACGTTCGAGGATAACCCTGTAATCATTAAGTTACCGAAAATATGTTTTGAAGTGAACATGGGAATTTTGTTCAAGTCTCGTATTACGTCTTACGTTGTATTTTTTAATTGTATAAATTCGTAAGAAGAAATGTTTATACTTGATAATGTATTTGTTTTCTATGATGTCTAAAACAAATAAACATTTCTGATACAGGAAACTACTTACTTAAACAAAAACTTTTAAATTGAATTTATAAGCACGAAATAAAATACTATATACATACTACATAGCGGAAAAGTAACAAAACGTCAGTAAAGTTATAAAAATAAAATAATTTAAATACAAAATGTTACCTCAAGAACTATTTAATATTCACAACGCACAAAATTGGAAACGTTTTAAGTACATACATATACATTACATTACAATAATTAAAAATTTTCAGTAGGTACCACAAATTAAGTTTACTTTCCGGTCAATTTACTTACTGGGATTGGAACTAGAAGCCACCAGGGTGAAAGCCGAATGCCAACCACGTTGTTTTGGAAAGTGTATAAAATTTCCTAACTGTATAATATCTTATTAAATAGGTTTTCTGTTACTGTATTCAAAGTAAGAACTTAATTCGTAATTCCTATTTAATAAGGCTGTAGATTTTTTTCAGTGTAAAAAAAAACATTTGCAATTCACGAGTAATTTTCAGCAGTAGGTGCGGAGGTAATTTCTTACACAAAAGAGCGAAAGATCCGTGGCCCAGTATAAAAAGAGTATTATGAAAAATTTGCATGAAAAGACTCTAGGGAAGATAAAACAACCGACTAATTTAAAAATGGCCGCCGTATTATAGGATTATTAACTTTAATTGGTTTTTTGGGCTGCCGTTAGATAAGACATTTTCATTCCTTGTAGATAAATCTTTATTAAAACTTAATAAATCACTTGGAATAATTAGAAAATGTTAAGTTGAGTTTGTCGAATGATTAATCAATTGATTATGGTTACATTACAAGAATCTTATTAAAAAAACTGTGTAGTGGGACAGCCTAACAATAAAATAAAGTTTTACTCGTATATATTACATTGCAACTTTATTCCTATAGAACTCGATACATGATAAAGTTAAATAATTTCGTAGTAATATTGCTACGCCGTAGGTCGTAGCCCGTAGTATGAATTTTAAATACGCGGTGAATGCACTGACATCGAAACCGCGAGCGCGCTACACAAATAAATGCAAAAATCTTCAGCTACTATGGGATTATATAATATTATTAATTTTGTAAAAATGTGTGTGGGAAATTTTATATTATATACGTTAACTAATTAATTTGAAACACAGATGGTTCTTTTTTATATGGCTATAGTGTTAGGTACTCGTTTACCTTATTACGACACTCTAGATCAGTGGTTCTCAAGCTTTTAGGTATGATGGACCATTTTACCAAATTTTTGTCTGGCCAGGGACTACCAGTTGGTTTTTTAGGGTAATATACGGTACCTAAATGTAAATACTAAAGAGTTGTTTGTATAAAGATTTGTAAATAAAACACGCATAATTTTACGACTAATACTTATTTTTTTATAATATCGTAAAAATCTAAAATAAAGCGGTTCGCATTGTGTTGACTTGACTCGTCTAATTACGTCACGTCACTTGTTAACGCTTCGCGGACCACTTGGAATGCCTCCAGGGACCACCAGTGGTCCGCGAACCACCGGTTAAGCTAGATAATATAAAAACATAATTTATTTACTTATACTTAGTTATATATCATGAAGTCTGAATTGGTCTTAATATTTCTGTCAAGTGCATATTTTTGTGTTTTATTCAATAAATCTTTTTTCCCATCTTTGCTGTTTTTGATTAGCTGGAAGAAGTCCCTTGTAGAGACATAATACGCTTCTACGTAAACAACAAAATAATCACAGACAGACTAGCAAAAATCTGCAAGAAAAATCTAAGAAAGAAATTATTTATAGCTAAGATACTAACTCTGATTATAGATATATTTATGTTCATTTTCCTAATCTTTTGTTTCAGATTCCTTACAAAGAAGACACTAAAGGGCTACCTCGACTACGTCGCTTGACTAACATGTAAGTCCAAATTTTTGTAATACTTCTTCAATTACTGGATGTGGGAAATGTAAGACCGGTCTTTGGGAGAGGCCTTTAGTCAGTAGAGAGAGTTTACGGGCTGAAATGGTAAAGAAAATGTGGAAGTAAAAAACTAGCCCAATTTGTTTTACTCTTTGGCAAAGTCGAAAAAATGCTTCTAAGTCGCAGAACATACGGTGTCGCTTATCGCGGCGTCTAACCGCGCCGCGGAGCTAAATTAGCTATGAACTTGTATAAAATCCGTGTAAAAATATTTTTTATCTACACTCATGTCGTAAATCCTTCATTTACTTATCAGAAACGCTAAGCAAATGATATACCTTTCGATGGAGCCGTGACTAAGGATCCATACAAATTTCATTTCGTTATCGCAAAGTTGTAACAAAATGAAGTTTTTTTTTTATTTTTACGCAGATGCTTGCTATTTGAGCACACTAGCGTGTTTCGGAACGCAACCTTGGCGGCGCGCATGCGCGGTGCGATATTACTGCAAATTTATTTTCGCGCCATTAACGTTTGTATTTTTCCTTTTGCAGTTTGTATAATATGTAGGTAATTCATGAGTGTAGATAAACTAACACTCGTGTTAAATACCCCTCATTATGCAACAGTTGCATAAATAGCTATTTTTAGTTAAGGTATATTGTAGTGTCTGTGCGAATTTTATACAAGTACGTAGTGAGATTAGTTCTGTTCAAACTAATATCGCATCGCCTCTATAAAAGTTTATTCTTCATTAGTGTGAGACGAGAGCCAGCCTTGGTTTAAGCAAAACCTAGTAACTTTATTAAAATTTTGACGTCGAAAAGCGATTTGTGTAATCTTACTTCGAATAAAAGCATTTTGATTTTTTGCTAACTCCGCTCGCGACGAACCCGTGTGTTTTGCGAGCGTCGACTTGTCATATTTTTGGAGTTAAGAATAGAAATTCTCTAAAATTTCGCACCGCACATTAAGCTGTAAATGTAGGTCAATTAAAGAAAAAAAATTAAGGTGGGGAAGAAAAACAAAACATGTTCATGGTTATGGGGTAAGATATACAAATATGAAGCATGTTTTTTGTCAGTTTTAACCCCTAAACCTACAACACTATATGTTAGAACATTTTTTGTCTTTTATACATGATTAGATTAGACAGGTTACGGACTACATAAGTTAATTGTATGTAATAGTATGAAAGTTATACTAAAGGTAAAAACATTTATACTACGTTTATTATGCTAAGCGGATGGATCTAAAAGACCTTAGACCATCAAAGATCCAGAGGTATATAGCGATCGTAGATAGAGTAAACGTATGGTTTTTTATTTTTTCACCGTGCAACAATAATCACACCGTGCCAATAAAGCTATAATTTTTTTGAAACATTTACTTATAGGAAAAACTAAACACATTACCTACATCAAATTTTGGCTCCATCTCGCCGCAAAATAAAATTGACAAACAAAAGAATTTACATTTTCTTATAAATAAATCGTTAAGTATTTTATTACTTACGAACAAGTAATGTTTGAAACACCGTTTAGTTCAGTAGTAGTAAAGTGGCGTACAGGTTGGCAATAAATTCTGAATGATAAACGGAGCCGTCCGGTTGTTTGTCACTGCAATAGCTTTGAAACAATACCGAGCTTACATATGTACAAGGACCTTATCAAAACTGTATGATGTTTTGAAGTGCTTTGTAGAGGGCAACCTGAATTTCAAACATGTCGCAGTTATGAGTTATGAGTTTTATGTGTATTACAACATTTCAAAAGCTTTCTGTCTTGAATCGTAAGGCTCCATACCACCGAAAGGCGGTCAGCCGCGCGGTTAGCCGTAGGAGACGGTTGCATTGCAGTGGCGGGGACGTCTGCGAGAGGCGCAGCAGATGGGTGACCTGCTTTAGTGTAAACAACTATTTCACCCCTATGCTTAGTACCAGTAGTTCAAGTAATAAATAGGCAAGGTTACACGATGGTTACAATTTTACAAGACCCGTCTGCGCATGTCACGCTGTGAGGGGGAAATATTAGCGCGCCCTCTGGCGGATTAAAATTGGTGTAAGGCAATATTTCACCCAGGTAAAGCACATTACATGTAAACTCCTTACCGCGCGTCGTCGGACAGCTCAAATAGCTCAGCCAACATTCCCATATACGTATTTCATTCTGTACAGTTCTACTGCTAACTTGAAGGCGAATATTTCTCATAAATTTTGTATGCAATCGTTCTTACTAGCGTCCCGCCCCGACTTCTCAGGTGAAAATGGTTGTTCCTAAGTATATCATGCATGTACTATACATATCAACATTTCTATTTCCATTGCTATCTATTAAAAAACCGCATCTAAATCCGTTGTGTAGTTTTAAATATCTCAGCATACATAGGGACAGACAGACGGGCAGCGACAAAGTTCTATACTATGTAGAAGTACGATTTTAAAACATTATGCCATCATCTAAGAGTTCAAAATAATTCTTTAAACTCTTTTAACTTTTTATATATAAATCTGATTTTAGTAACCGGTGATTGAATTGAATGCTACAATTTTGAAAGACCCTGTCAATTTTGCGATACAACCGTAGGTTCTTAACAACACAGAAAGTATGAAAAGAGCATGTATTTTTATATGTTTAGTATACAATGACAATGTATACGTTTACAATTACACACAACACTTTTTAGGCCTTATTCCAGCAGATGGACTGCAGTAACCTGTCAAAAAATAGAAGCTGACATACTGTTCTTATATCTTGTCCCTGTCTTAAAGTCAGGCATTCTTCTATGCAATACTTGCTTTACCCCTGGGCAATTTAAGATAAGGAGGCACTAAAACGTGGATTGCCAGTGCGACTGTACCGCCAGAGTGATGTTGATGTATGAAAGCGATGGCTGACACCTCAAGTGCGGTATTCTCGCCCTGACAGTGAACCAGCAATGTACAATGTTTCTCTGCTCTCATGGGCAATGCTCGGAATGATAAATTTCAAGCTAGACCACACGTCATTTGTAAATGTACGGAAGCAAACGGTTTAGTCAAATGATTTCTGCGAATATGTTTAGCTAATGCGTAGAAATTGTGGGAGTATAGCGGTTTTAAGTTTTTTATTAAATTGAAATGGAAGTAGCGGAAGACATTTAGAAATGGATAAAAAAAGTTACAGTGATTTTCAGTGTCGTCACTTTACAATTACTGTTGATAATCGTAGTTATATTGTAACCAAATGAGATTTTATCACTTTATGCAAGAGTAGAGTAGCAATTCTCTAACAAAAAGATCGTTAACTTTTTTCACACACTGTTAATAAAATTTACTCACAGCTTAAATTAAGCTTAAAATGAGCTTTTATTAATATAATAACACAAAAAATACACTCATCGTGCTTGAAATAAAAGAAAAATATCTAGCCCTAGGTACAGTTCTCAGTAATTAATACCTATTAAATAATCACTTAAGCGTCTTAATAAGTACGAATAGTGTCTCAGACGGTTAAAGTGGTCATAACTACTAAATGATAGTAGAGTACAAATGAAGCCTGCGAAGTAGGTACCAGGATAATCCTGTGGGGAGCTCGTTCGTGCCCCAGAGGATCTAATAGGTACCCACTTCTACCCATTAGCTTTTACTAACAATTCTCTACTTTTATTTGATCTGTGTATTGCTCGTTCCAGAAAACAATTTCCTACATTTACGGATTTTATGAGTTATCTCTACGAAAATATAAAAATATTCTAAAAAAGGTATTTTCTGAAGAATTTACAACTTTGTAGTTTCTGATTATGTAGGTAGGTACCTACTTATGTCTAGTCGTGAAAAAAATATAGATAATAATGCAGGAAAAGCCGCAGGGTGGACTGCCAGTAAACAATATTGTTAATTCAAGTAATAAACATTGTTTACAACACGTAGAGACGTTAATACGAGACGAGTATCCTCAAACAACAAACTTTATTTACTGTAGGTACCCTGAAATACATAGGTTGTTTAGAAAGTGAGTTTGGTCATGCTGATTATATTATCAACTCTATTCATCAATCATAGATCTAGAATTTCACTTCTGCTCCTTTAAAATCGTTTAGCGTGTTGTAAAAAAAAACTTTTACATTTTCGTATATTTCCAAAAAATACCCGAATAGAGATAACTTTATGGTGGTTGTTACCCTTTCCCAAAAAGGTGCTGCCAATTATACCTACTTACTTTCCAATTCGAATTTGCATTTTAACGGTTTCATTTCTCCTCTGAGAGTTTAAATTAGTGTTGTGTTTCGATTTATCAATTTCAATTTGTTAGCCAGTAATTGTCATTGTTTTAAAAATAAAATTCAGGCCGCTTTAAAAGTTTTTCGCGCAGCAATTCATTATGATTACCGCAATGGCTACTGCCCGCTAGTGCTTGAAGTTGAAACCAGTTCGGAATTTGTTATACCGTTGAATTTTGTATCGGTACCGGTATTTGCGATGTTGGACACTAAATATATTAATTATAATTTTTGCTAAAATAATTATTGGTTCGCATAAAATTTGGTTTTATTAAATCCAACAGAATCTAGCCTACAAACTACAAACATAAAACCGTGCATGAATTTACAAACACAGTCATCAATGTATGGATTTTCGTTTTTCCTGTGTCTCGTACATAAAGTTTGTCTTGTATTTTATTTCCTCACGAAGTAATTTTTATGCAGATTTTAGTAACTAACTTAATCTTAAAAAAAACGATAAGTATCTAAGTATCAAAAGAACAAATTATTTACTAATTTGTCTTATCCTGTGCGCAATCTAATAAATTCTTCTACTTTCCTTGTGAGATTGTAAGCTATGAACTAACTTAATGCCCCGTGGTTAACAAAAGGTAACACAACGTTAGGTTTTGACTTCAAAAATCAAAATTATTGACGTGTTGAAAATGTACCTACGTGCTGATTCATCAATTGAAGACAACGCCAAAACAGTATTATATTATCTGTTAACGGTTATAAAACCGGTATTGCCGACTCTGCCTTCAGCCGCGCCAGGACACGGAGCTTATGTCGTGAATAAATTGTTGGTCCGCTGTCATGAGATTATGTGCTCAATTTTGACACGTTATCTTTTATATTTGCCTTGTCATACTTTGTACCTTGATCCATGCCGGCTTAAGGTATCATTTTAACACTTTGTTTACCAATATAAAGCTCACGATTTGTGAATAATCAGTGGCTGGGTACTGACTCTAATTTCGTATTTAGGTACAAGTAAAGATCGATGCAAAGTCCAAAGTGTTCAACTTAGAGTGATCTTAACTGTACCAACGTGTTTTCAATGTTTTATTTTATTCGCGCGCACATTCTTACGTGGCTCTTAATATTAAGAAAAACAGAAAGGTAAAAAAGGTAATTAAAGTTTACCTACTACTGACGCTCAAACCTCTCGATGGGGATTCGGGTGGCATTTATTGAAAATGTAAGTTATGTCTGGTTGTAATTAACCTCATTCTTAACATTAAAAAAACAAAATAAAAATAATTAGTATTTTAAGAACTAAGTAGGTAGGTAATTTCGAAGTAATGGCACGGAATATGACATAGATAGACAGTAACTTTTAAAGTAGTAGCAACAAGCAAAAATCGGTTTCATAAGAATCCTGGAACCAATTTTTTGTATACTTATAACGAATTTATAAGCGCTTACTAGCCCGGAAAAGGGCCCACTTTATAAGCGTATTCTGCCTTGTAACACCCTGATAGTACTCTCGTCGAATTCGACTTACGACCAATACAGCCTTGTAATGGCATTGTGTGAAACTGTATACACCAACAAAATCAATTATAAGTGTCTTACAGAGCTAATCTGGATTATTACTCACTCCACAATTCTACTAAAAGTTATAACTGATTCGGTCATTCATTCATTTGCTTTCCAAAATAAACGGAGTTTTGTGCGTCGGTGAAATAAATAAAATACAAATATTTGAAGAACAGGAGGAGAGAACTAAGGTTACCTACGTGTATTCTATTTTTATTTCATTTTCTTAGACTGATCGTTATTTAATGTTGTTGATCTTAAACGCATGGGGACCTCATATTTCCTGTGCAACATTTCAAGTTTTAGGTCAAAATTTTAAAGCCCCCCTTAAAATGAGCATTTTTATATTTTTATTTATTTTATTTTAAATAGTCACTGTTGAGTTTAATCTCCATTTTATAGGCTAGCATTTTGAAGTACGTTACTGCACCATTATCAGGGTACTCAGTTCTATAACGTCACGCGCAAAACTACAATCAAAATGGCTGATCCAGCGTCATACACGAGAACTTTTTCGGCTCATAACACCTTATTCCAAAGGTAAGTAAACTTATAATAGCTTTGACAACTATTTTATAAGTTTATTGGACTATAAAAGTGTATGGCAAGTAGCGTAATAGGAAAAAGTAGTATCTTTGAAAGCATTTATAGGATCGCATAGATCTAGAGCCACTTTATACTTACAAAATGCCTTTATGAAACTCTTTTACTAATAATGGACTCAAGTATCGTACTTTTAAGCGCTTATAAGTGCTACTTATAACAATGATCAATCTCAAGTCTAGTTGCTCCTATTTGAAGCTTTTATAAGTGAGTTTAGCTTATAGTGGCTATCAAACATGACCTTATAAGCGCTTATAAGGTTAAATATAAGAGTAATTGCGATCAAAAACTAAGTAGCATTTTCTGGAACACATAGAAGAGTAGTTGGAAACGCCAGAATCATTATAAGAGTCTTATAAGTGTCATACACTTATAAAGTGTGTATTCTGAGGCTAATTTGCTTGTTGATTATAAAAGTTTCTCGATGAAACTATCCAAACGACACCTGAGTTAAAAACACTTGAAAACCAAGCTGTGTCGCTGTGGAGTGTGCACTTTGGCAATAATCCTGCGCACACAAGGTGGAACAAGCCATTAGTGGGTGTACGTACACTACTCCTTAGTACGGGAGAAAAACAACTCTGGACGCGTTACAGTATGAGTATAAATCGGTCAAATTATTTTATTTTATTAACTAGCTTTCCGCCTGCGTTAACAGTTTTTTCCGTAGGAATGAGGCATTTTCCCGCGGGAAAAGGTAGATTCAGTTGTTTTTGAGTTTATTCATTACAAACATATACACACTTACACAAACACACACACAAATACAAATCTTTTCTCTTTATAATATTAGTATGATTAATTGGAAAGGAATCTAAATTTATTTACACAACGAACAATAGCATTATTTACAACATTTATGTACATTATGTACTTTAAAAAATATAATAGAATAGGTAAGTATTATGTCCGCTGGATGCAGGCAGTGCAGGACCAATTATTGTGGAGATCCTTGGGGGAGGCCTTTGTCCAGCAGTGGACGTCTTTCAGCTGAGATGATGATGATAATGAAGTATTATGTTGACCAGGGCATCTCCTCGAGGCGGTAAAGTTCCCAGCGAGGATTGCCTTTCCTGCTGGATCGTAGGACTCAGTATTTGCGCGAGAAAGCTGCCTGCTATGCGGTCTCTAGTAACCTCGACCACACCTGCCCACAGGTCTTCTGGCCCCCGGGACCCCATGGTCTTCTCGAACCCAACTTACGTAAATAAAAAAAAGACCTCACGTTGTCGACCCAGAGACTTTATCTCTGCAGAAAGATCATCAGAAGAGCCTAGCGGACCTAGCGGTGGAACCAACCGTCCGAAACGGTAGTTATTGACGTAGTGAAGCTTTTTCATATTCATTCTATTTAATATTCACTAAGGTCTAAGTTTCAATTGACCAGCTAACGGATAACACTTCAAAGTAGCGTAAAACAATACGGTAATAGACTGTACTTATCTTTATCCAACAGCGAAAACCAAAGAAAGAGTACCTAAGCTGTGTTTTTGCAAGGCTGTGGATAACTACTTAGTTCAAAGCTTGGTCAGTTAAAATATTAGTTTAGTCCATTCTAGATATTAGTACCTTATGAATAATAAAATCTCCTTAAACAAGTAGGATACTTAAATACGTTTAGGTAGTCTACTTTACTAAAATTACCACTTTACCAATATGATAACTTTTTCATAATAACTAGGTACTGCTTTTCACAAAATGACCACGCCACGTTACCGAAATAACAGAAAAAATAATTTAAATCTAAGTGATGTAATATCCAAAAGTTAAAAAATAAACTCTTTGAACCAATTTTTCATAATGACCACTGCTTTTCAGAAAATGACCAACTTATCATTTCCATGTTTTCATAAAAAAATATTAAGCAGAAAAAAAAATGGTTCCTATTTTGATGAGAACAAAATAAAATGTATTTTTAAAAACGTTTCAAAAGCTTTTCAAGGTAATTTTTGACTTTGATTAGATAGGGTATTTAATCAATATTACTTCGTATTCGATGTTCGTATTACTGCTTCTTATTCTTATATGAAGTTCGCATAGGTACAAACCGAACCGTACCGTTACCCTGTAACACCGTTTTTTTTGTCATTTGATAGAAAAAGTACCTTGTAGAAATTACTAGTTGTTTTTCCAAATTAATTGGCGTTGATAATTTTTTTTTTACTCATTTTATTCTCGACTTCTTCCAAAAGAGGTAGTATCCAAAGCCATAAATCTAAAATATTTTTTTTTTAAGCACAGGAGTCAAGTTTCGGAACGTTTCTAATAGTCGAAATGACAGTTAGTGTTTTCGTATAAATTTGTTCAATAATATTAGTCTTGGAAATACAGGTTATTTACCATTATCCAAATGGATTATTATTCCTTTTGTTTTTCCTTAATTCGTTTAAAATAAAATTAAAAATAATTTATTTCCTTAAAAAGAATTCTGACTTGATTGTTTTGGTGTTGCGTTTCGGAACGCGCGGTCTGTCAAAGTGATTCGAGGAATGACTCGGTCATTTTCTTCCTTGGCTTTGTCCTTATAGGACAATGTAAAATTTAATAAAGTAAATACCACTAGAAAATCCGGTATGTGATGGATTTTGATGGCCCCCTTCCTGGTGGAATCTTTTAAAGAAATTGATTGAAACCTCGGTGATATGGCGCGGACACGGCGGACATCTTGAGGTGGTTGTCGTCCGGGCTCTGTCCCAACATGGCTTCCTAACGCTAAAAAAAACCCCTTAATGGGGTTCTCTGTTATGCAGGTTTTTTTCATGCAAGTTTTTATATGCAGCTATTAGGCTGGGTTTTTATGTAGGGCTTTGGCTTTGCCCCACACACATTTAGGTTTCTGGTACTATGTATCTACCTATCTTTCTCTAAAAGGTTTTCTTTAAAACCACGTTTTTTTATGCCTGGTTTCTAGTACAGTGCACCTTTTCATTTCAATACCATGTAGGTAATTGATAAATCTATATTACTTTTTATCCAACGGCTGGACATGTATCTTCATAACAGTGAAGCGTAATTAGTAATTTTAAGTATGTAAACTTGTATATTATTACTGTTACACGAATAGTTCTCCGTGAAGACAGCGGTGATATTCTATGTTTCTGTTCATTTCACCAGATATTCTCAAACCTTTTTAAATGGTTGTCATGTTAAATTAAATATGATTTAAAAGATTCCCTGGTATTTATTTTATTGCACACAGTACTGTCTTGATCCATTTTATGATATAAACCACTGGCGCCCTGATTCTGACAGAATAATTTAGTTCTGATTCTGGCAGATTATAAAATCTACCTGAAGATATTTTTTTACCTCAAGATATTTTTCTTTTAAATTATTTTCATTTGTGGTTTATATTATAAAAGGCAGGTCCAAGGCCACCACCCACTCCCTGAGTTAATTAACACAAAAATAAAAATACTGCTCTCTATAAAAGAAAAAGATTTTCCTTAGCTAGCCAATTTAAACCCTTTCAGTGTCGTTCCCAACGTGTGGCCCTGTAAGATTAGTGCTGTGTGGAATGAAAATTAAATTTAAATATGTTTTTTTCTCTCAAAAATAGTTATACATACTATACTGTGTTTAGTACTTAAGTGTTTCTTTTAAGTATTAAGGTTTCTATATTGAACATTTTGGTGCTGTATTTTACAGCTATATCGTAAGTAAAGAGTACTCACTATACTTTATATTGTTACAATGGATACTTTAAATTGTAATGTTAATTTTCTTTTAAAAGATGAGATAACTCATGAACTCCTAATTAGGAACATATCTTTTGACATTACTGCTTCGGTGGATAATTTGCGTAAATTATTACGTGAAACTTTAAAACTTTCTAGGAGGGGTAGTATAAAGCCATCTTCTAATAATTCTTCGATAACTATAGAAGAAGAAACTAAATTGGTTATTGCCAAAGGCAATGAATTTCTTTCATCGTGTTATGCTGGGGAAGGTCCGTCCTTCTTCACTGCAAATGTTCGTGCTCGTCTATGCGGACGTGCTAATTATCTTTTGGTTCGTTTGTCGCGAATTAGTAATCCTCACCAGGAACTGCTGGTGCTTCAAAACTCTTTGATTAAATTTTTGTCAGATCAGGCCAAGTCCTCTGATTCTGAAACGGATGACGAAGACTCTGTTCCTTCTCCCGTTCATAAAACTATTATTTATCAACCGGCTACTTCTTGTAACTTGAATTCTTTGAATTTGAAATATCGTGGTGACTCGTGTGTTCGTGCTTTCATAGCTCGCTTGGAAGAATTACAGCTTGCTCGTAATATACCTAAAAAAACAATATATACTGGCTTTCCAGAAATCCTTGAAGGACCTGCTTTGTATTGGTATCGTGCTAATAAAGACGCATATCATGATTATGATTCACTCATTAACGCTTTACGCTCTGACTTTGACATTGCTGATTTTGACTTTCGGCTATTACAAGAGATACATTCTCGAACACAAGCAAAGGATGAATCGATTGTGGTTTTCCTGTCTATCATTTTGGGAATGATGTCCCGACTTACTAAAAAATTATATGACGAAGAACAACTTGACATTATTTTACGAAACATAAGACCTGAATATAGTCGAGAACTCGCATTAATTGATGTCAAATCCATTTCTCATCTGCGAGAACTTTGTAAAAAACTTGAACTCAATAAGGCTCGTATCTCAAATTTTGTAGAACCTGCTACTTCCAAGGACACTACATGTGTTCCTGATTTTAATTATAAAAGTAAAACTTTTAAATCACATAATCCCAATGTTAATAATAAAAATGTTTCGTCTGTACATCAGTCGACTTCGGTTGAGGCTAATAAAAACTCTTCTGCTCATTGCTTTAGATGCGGTAAAAATAATCATTCTACTTCTCAATGTTATAAATCTAAAAATATTGTTTGCTTTAAATGCGGCAAACAAAATGTAAAAACTCCTAATTGCCCAAAGTGTAATAAGTCAAAAAACTGAATAAGTCAGTCTCTCTGAGTGCTTCTACTTGCAGGGAGACATATTTTAAACCTCCTCTTTCTGATAAGCGACCCTATTTAACTGTGAAAGTATATGACATTTGTGTCAGTGGTTTATTAGATTGTGGTGCTGCTTGTTCGATATTAGGAGATAATGCTCATAAGGTTTTTCTTGATCTTGGTATTCCGATGCAAAATCTTAAACAACCATGTTATATACGTGTTGCTAACGGTGCCGAATATTATTGTCAATATTATATGGATGTTCCCATTTTATATAAAAAGATTGTTAAAATTATAAGATTTTACATTCAACCTCAAATCAAACTTCCTATTCACTTTGGTATAAATTTTTGGAAAGCATTCAATCTTGCTCCTGAAGTTTTGTCCTGCATAAAGTCTATTTCTTGTAATAACGTAGATAAAATTGATAATATTCCAGAAAATGGTTTAAGAAACATAGATAATTTAACTGAAAAACAAATTGAAGAACTGAATCACATGCAGTCTCTCTTCTCTCAAATAGATACTGAAAAAGTTGGACTGGGTCGTACCCATCTTGCCCAACATCATATTGATACAGGGGATTCTAAACCCATCAAACAAAGGTATTACAGATTAAGTCCAGAAAAATTAAAGTTGCTAGATGATGATCTTGATCGTATGTTGAAACTTAATATTGTTGAACCATCAAATTCACCTTGGAACTCTCCGGTTACTTTAGTACCGAAACCAGACGGCTCTGTCCGTACCTGTTTGGATAGCCGTATGATTAACGCTGTTTCTAAAACAGACGCGTATCCTCTCCCTTATATTAGTTACATTCTTGACAACCTCAGGGATGCTAAATTTCTTACATCCTTGGATTTAAGTGCAGCTTATCATCAAATACCTCTTTCTCCTTCTTCAAAGGAAAAGACTGCTTTTACTGTACCAGGACGTGGTTTGTTCCACTATAATGTAATGTGTTTTGGTCTTGTTGGTGCTTCAGCCACCATGCAACGATTAATGGATAACCTTTTTGCTGCACAATTTGATAATAAAGTATTTTGTTACATAGATGACATTATAATTTGTACTAATTCATTTGAAGAACATATTAGAATTTTGGAATCAGTTTATGTAAAGTTAAAATCTGCTAACCTTACAATTAACATGAAAAAGTCTCTCTTTTGTCGTCCAGAACTAAGATATCTTGGTTATGTTGTTGATCGATATGGATTAAGAACTGACCCTTCCAAAGTGGAAGTTATAACGAACTTTCCTGTGCCTTCTAATGCTAAGGAAGTCAAACGTTTTCTTGGTATGGCAGGGTGGTACCGCCGTTTTATCCAAGATTTTTCTCGTAAAGCTAGACCTTTGACTCGTCTTACTAGTAAAAAAGTTCCTTTTGCTTGGACCAAAGAAACAGATGAAGCTTTCTCTGTACTTAAAAATGCTTTAATCTCTGCTCCTATTTTAAAATGTCCTGATTTTACTTTGCCTTTTTATATTCATACAGACGCGTCATCTTTTGCTATTGGCGGCGTTTTGACTCAAAAAGTAGATGGGGTGGATCACCCTATAGCTTATTGTAGTAGAACTTTAAATGCTCAAGAGATTAACTATACTGCAACAGAAAGAGAACTGCTCGCAGTCATTTATGCTTTAGAACAATATAGATCTTACGTTGAAGGCAAATTATGTTACATTGTTACTGATCATGCCTCCTTACAGTGGTTTTATAAACTAAAAAATCCCACTGGCCGTCTTAATAGGTGGGCATGTCGTCTAAGCCAATTTACCTTTGAAATCATTCACAGAAAAGGTAAAGAACATGTATTACCTGATACTCTTTCTAGAATTAAAATCGCCTCTATTGAAATTGATCCTCATACTATAACTGACCCATGGTATATTAAAATTTTTACGGGTTGTGCTGAAAATGCAAAGAAGTTTCCAAATTTTTCCATCTTAGAGGGAAAACTTTATAGACTTTCTAAAAATAAATATAATATCACTTCTCAACATGATTGGAAAATTGTTGTACCCTTAGAAAAGCGTTTTGAAATAATTGAAAAATATCATGATGATCCGTCAGCTAGTCATTTTGGTGTTGCTAAAACGCATAAAAAGATTTCTGCTATTTATTACTGGCCTTCTTTATTTGAAGATGTAAAATCATATGTTAGTAATTGTGAAACTTGCAATACATATAAACCTGTTAATACTGCTCGTGCAGGATTCATGGGCGAACCACGTCAAGTAACAAAGCCGTGGGAAGCTATTTCTTGTGATATTCTCGGTCCATTTCCTCCATCTTATTCTAGGAACCAATATTTGTTTGTAGTCTCAGACTATTTCAGTAAATACGTACTACTCTTTCCTTTGAGAAACGCAACTGCAAAAGCCATTTGCAAATGTATGTATAATGGTGTATTTCTTGTACATGGTGTTTGTCGTGTTCTTTATACCGACAATGGAGCTCAGTTTACTTCTAAAGAATTTCGGGATCTTCTTACTAATGCAGGCGTTCCTCATATATTTTATAATCCCCGTTATCATCCTCAAACTAATCAAACTGAACGAGTGAACCGAGATATTGTTCGTGCTATTGCCTCGTATGTGCGTTTTGATCACCGAAAATGGGATCAAAACATTCCGGAGATTCAATGTGCATTGAACACTTGTGTTCATGATGGAACTAAATTCACTCCTTTCTTCTTAAATCATGGTCGTGAAATGATTCTTGATGGTGCTACGCATATTTCTCAGACACCTTTTGATGGGTCTGCTTTAAATACTGATTCACAAGAGTTTGCGGAAAAACTTCCCAAACTTCAAGATGTTTATAAACAAGTAAAATGTCATTTACATATGGCATATCAACAAAACTGTAAATATTATAATTTAAGAAAAAGACCTTTAGAGTTAAGCGAAGGTCAAATAATTTATAAAAGGTGTTTTCCTTTATCTTGTGCTCCAAAACACTTTTCAGCAAAGTTAGCTCCCAAGTTTGAAAAGTGTGTTGTGGATAAGAAATTAAGTAAGTTGGTCTACTCTCTCAAAAGTTTGGAGGGTAAGTCCCTTGGTACGTTCCATATCAAAGATTTGATCATCCGCGGTCATAACGAAGGTGGTTGAAACATAGTAGGTGTATATAAGTGTGTTAAGTTAAATAAATATTCTCTTCGGGTGGTATTTACAATATATATTTTAAGTTTTCCTATCTTAGCGTAATGGACTTTGACTTTTAATGTGACAAACCAAGACGATAAGTATGCATACAGACTAAAACAAGACTATGGACTATTTTAATTGTTAAGGACAAATTTTTGTCGTTTTATGTTAAGGTTGTTTTTCATTTTCTTTTGGTAGTAGTTTAAGTACATACTGTGTTTTTCTCAAACTTGAATTTGAAAACACTTTGTCTATTTTATATTTAAGTTAGTATATTTTGAGTCATTTTGCACCTATAGTGGTGATGACTTCATGTATTCTCTTTTGAAAGTTCTTCAACTCTTGTGAGTTCAGAATCTGATATTTCTTGGACAGAAGTTTTCTTCTGGTATATTTAGCTCATAGTAGCAAACCTCCTTATAAGGAAGGGAAGTTCCTTAACTCTTTTGAGTTTGGAATGTGTTTTCTTTTTGACAGAAACTGTTTTTCTGGTCAATACTGCATACAGTTGTAGTTCTATTTTCAGGAAAATAACGTTCTTTATTTTTCGTTTTCCTTTAAAAAATTTGCTCGTTGGTAGTGAATTTCTTTTAGCTTTTGAATTCTGGTTTTTCAAAACCATGTTCGGTGGTTTTGTTTCCAGTTAGCTTTTCGTTACTACCTCATGTAGATCGGTAGCGAAAAATTTTATTTGAAAATTAAAATTTTCAAATAAAATTTTTCATTCCCAACTAAAGATGAACTGTAACACCGTTTTTTTTGTCATTTGATAGAAAAAGTACCTTGTAGAAATTACTAGTTGTTTTTCCAAATTAATTGGCGTTGATAATTTTTTTTTTACTCATTTTATTCTCGACTTCTTCCAAAAGAGGTAGTATCCAAAGCCATAAATCTAAAATATTTTTTTTTTAAGCACAGGAGTCAAGTTTCGGAACGTTTCTAATAGTCGAAATGACAGTTAGTGTTTTCGTATAAATTTGTTCAATAATATTAGTCTTGGAAATACAGGTTATTTACCATTATCCAAATGGATTATTATTCCTTTTGTTTTTCCTTAATTCGTTTAAAATAAAATTAAAAATAATTTATTTCCTTAAAAAGAATTCTGACTTGATTGTTTTGGTGTTGCGTTTCGGAACGCGCGGTCTGTCAAAGTGATTCGAGGAATGACTCGGTCATTTTCTTCCTTGGCTTTGTCCTTATAGGACAATGTAAAATTTAATAAAGTAAATACCACTAGAAAATCCGGTATGTGATGGATTTTGATGGCCCCCTTCCTGGTGGAATCTTTTAAAGAAATTGATTGAAACCTCGGTGATATGGCGCGGACACGGCGGACATCTTGAGGTGGTTGTCGTCCGGGCTCTGTCCCAACATGGCTTCCTAACGCTAAAAAAAACCCCTTAATGGGGTTCTCTGTTATGCAGGTTTTTTCCATGCAAGTTTTTATATGCAGCTATTAGGCTGGGTTTTTATGTAGGGCTTTGGCTTTGCCCCACACACATTTAGGTTTCTGGTACTATGTATCTACCTATCTTTCTCTAAAAGGTTTTCTTTAAAACCACGTTTTTTTATGCCTGGTTTCTAGTACAGTGCACCTTTTCATTTCAATACCATGTAGGTAATTGATAAATCTATATTACTTTTTATCCAACGGCTGGACATGTATCTTCATAACAGTGAAGCGTAATTAGTAATTTTAAGTATGTAAACTTGTATATTATTACTGTTACACGAATAGTTCTCCGTGAAGACAGCGGTGATATTCTATGTTTCTGTTCATTTCACCAGATATTCTCAAACCTTTTTAAATGGTTGTCATGTTAAATTAAATATGATTTAAAAGATTCCCTGGTATTTATTTTATTGCACACAGTACTGTCTTGATCCATTTTATGATATAAACCACTGGCGCCCTGATTCTGACAGAATAATTTAGTTCTGATTCTGGCAGATTATAAAATCTACCTGAAGATATTTTTTTACCTCAAGATATTTTTCTTTTAAATTATTTTCATTTGTGGTTTATATTATAAAAGGCAGGTCCAAGGCCACCACCCACTCCCTGAGTTAATTAACACAAAAATAAAAATACTGCTCTCTATAAAAGAAAAAGATTTTCCTTAGCTAGCCAATTTAAACCCTTTCAACCCAATAATGATGCGCCAAAGATTAAATCCTTTACATAAAGAGAGAAAAGAATAGCAACATTCCTTCCTCTATTCGCAATATTTTATGAGATTTTATATTACCCATTAAGCAACTATCATTAACTGCACTCTATAAAAGCACTTTGGCTTTGCAAAAGCACGTTTCTACGTATCTCCGTGAAAACAATAAAAACAGGAACTTTAAACATAAAACGTTTTATACCATCGTCGATAAAATCGATGAGCACATTTGCATGGGACAAAGTGCTCCAACTTTTAATATAGCCGTGTCGTATAGGGCCTCTCACTTTTTATGAAACTGAACCGGCAGGCCCCGGGGTAAGTCCAATAAAGCTTTTACAAAATGATTAAAGTGTTCCGTCCAGCTGTGTACTTACGCATCGCTTTTAAACGGAATTCAGTAAGTGAACAAAATGCGAAGCTAAAGGGGTTCCTGTTATGTACCTAATTAAATTAATCCTGAAAAATAAACGACTTTTCTGTGGACGGACTCCTTTTTTATTAACTTTTTATCTGCCGTTTTTTATATTTCATTTTGTGTTCAATGCGGTTCAATCTCTACCTAGTTGCGTAATTATATGTATTTGTCCTGGCATAGTAGGCCAAAAAAATTATTTTAGAATAAATTACAATGTACTTATCCTCCAGAATACCTGCAGCTGCAGCAAATAAAACTTGATTCGATTCGATATGTTCTATCTAGTAGTACTATGTTACGGGTTAGTACTATTATTTTCATCTGTGACTTGTTTTAAATTTGAATTGCCCGGCTTTTACTCCGAGGAAAAACTAGGAAAACTCGCTTTACCTACTGTTTTACCGACACTGTCACTATGCAAGTCTGCAAATCAAAAGTAAACGTCAAATTAGTGCACAACATTCCCGTTAGGATCGCTGTACTGTGTTGCTATTGCAAATTATTTAAGCTCTTCTTGAGTAATTTTTAAAGTTTATGGTTTACAAAAAGATCGTGATTTTTTTACAAAATTTATCACTAGAGAAATTTTAAAATTATTGTTAATGAGAAATTGATTAGAAAAGTCTGTTATAAAATTACAGATAAATTAGAAGATAAATATCCATAAGAAAAGATTGCTTGAGTGACTGGCTTTTTCAATCATGGGTACTTTACAAAACACTGGTATTGGTAATTATAATTATTGTAAAAATAAATAAATATAATGTAAATAAAATTTGCCTTCACTAAGTAATGTATACCAAAAATTAAAAAATATTTTTTTGAACTTTATGGAGTTCACTTGATCTAACGATATTTTACAATAATTTAACCCAAAAATCGTAAAACAGAAATAAAGACAGAAAAAAAAAATGCTTCTTACAAGTTTTATAAGAACATAATTTTTTTTAAAAAACCGCTTATAAAATAATATTTTCAGCAATATTTTTTGTTTAGAAATGGTCACCCCGAATGCTTGACAAAAAATTCTCAAGCAAGCTTCAGGCCGACGCGTCACCGTCGGATTTTATTTATTTTATAATTTTGTGGCAAAGTAAATTGTGATAAGTGTGATTTTTATACACATCTTGGTGATAATTACTAGTGTTAAGATTTGTTATGTCATTGTTGCACGGTGGAAAACTAATCGAGGTAAGGAAGGTTTGTGCGGCCGGTTGGAGTCGACTTTGTTTGGGAAGCGGGATCGATAACCCGGTCGGCTAGCCATGAGGCGCGATGCTGAGGTTATGTCGCCCGCGGACGGCCCTCCGAGTTCAAGTAACGGTCCCCGAGCCGACTCGCGTTACAACCGCGCGATCCGGTCGGGCTTAGGACGGGACGAGTTAGTTTATAATAGCGTCTAGATCCTCATACGCCGCCCTCATTCCGTCCGCTTGCCACCGACACTGTAAATAAATCGGTAATCAGCTTCGCTTATACTGAAGAGTTCCCCCACACCTTAGTTCGCTCACCTATGAACATCCTTTTGAGACGTGCGCCTGTTTTCCAGCTTACCCTGCCTGCAGTGCGTGCCAGAGCCCCAGAGTCCCAGCCATTAGATTGAGTGGAGTGTCCCCTGTGCCCGCCCACACGTAGCCCCATACGCCGTCAAAATTCCGCGAGACACGTCGGACTCATCCTCCAGCATGGATCTGGAGAAAGGCCCCACTCTCCATGAGGAGGACTCCAAAGTCACCCTCACAATCAGACTGATTATGCAGGGGAAGGTAAGACACTGAAATTGGCATTAACCTTTTAACCGCCAAGCATATTTTCTTGCTTCCACCGCCAGCCATAGAAACAAAATCTATATCAATCAGTCAAAAAATAAGTCTTATTTATGAGACGGTGGCGTTGTGAGCTCGATTTGGTAAGTCTTATATTTCAGACCATGGCGGTTAATAAGTTAAGGTCCTTCCATACTACTTTCTTTAACGCGCATCCTTTGCCTGTTTTGGATCATACATTCTGTTTGACTTTCTAGCATTTGCTGAGAGTTCAACTTTGTATAGATACAAACGTGTTTATAGAAACTTTGTGTGGAAGGGCCCTTAAGTTTAATAAAATCGCTGTTGAAACTGTGAAAGTGTGTACTTTACCTTCTTCTAATTGGTTTTTGCTGTTTCTGTAGTTAGATTTCCATTTTAGAATCCCCCTAATAGTTCTGCTTACTTCAGAATTCTGATAGTTTAGTTGGTGAAGTGTATATTCAGTTAGTATGTATTTACTATTTAGAGTAGTACAAATTGTTAGTCAATTCCTATTTTAGTAGGAGGAAATTAATTTCATTCGTTAAAAGTGCAAATTATCTTAAAACCATTGTCTATTACCTATGTAAATGAAATTTATATTTATCGAAACAAATCTACATTTTTATTTATAGGATTCATTTCTAATAATATATATATTAAATTTATTCTATTTCCTGTTTCTATCAGAGAGGAAAGATGTTTGAAAATAAGTACCTTTACCTTACCTGTTAACATTAAAGAATCTATATTGCTTATCTTTCCTTATCTTATCTATGAACTAACTTCACCTGGATAAATAATAACATTGTTGGTTGTATTCCAATGTCAGGTTTATTATCACTAACAGAAAAGAAGCCTTTGTTTCTGCATCACATTCATTTCATTTATTCAGTGTGGACAATAAACAAAATTCATATTTAAATTATTCAGAATTGGTTTAGTAGATATAATGGCAAGCCTGCTGACAAACCTAGCTTACTATGTTTATCGATTTGATAAAAGCAGCTCTCCCGGTAGATTTTTTTGTAGTAAAGTTTGAACTCCAATAATGGTAGTGTAGTTTGAGCCTCATACAAAGTGTTCTAATACTCTGTCAAAGGAAAAGCAATTTTATTCAACTGCATTAAGTATAAACAGCAAGTTATTATTATAAACATAGTCTAAAGACTGATTGCAGATAAAAATTTAAATATACACCAACTAGCTGTTTGCCCTGCCCATTTTATTTTATTTAATTAATTCAAAATCTGCCCTGACAATAACAAACAGCAAAAAAAGTTTTCTCCAGTTTGGTTCCACCATTCTGAAATTTATACATGAACTATACATTTCATCCAGCCAGATGGAAGAAGAAGCTAGATGAAAATTCACATTTTTTAAATTAATTTTATTTACAGCCTCTATGCTTATTAAAACATTTAACTTTACAAATCTGTTCCATCTCATGAGATTGTATTAATATTGCTTTTATGGTACTGCCTACTGCCTAAAACTGATCGCCCACTCAGTCTAAATACTCTAAAAAAGGCATGTTTTCATATAGACCAGTAAAATTAACAGTAAAATGCTGACATACTTAGGGAAAGAGTTGTTTTGAGTACAGTAATTTAATATGACTTTGGTATTACAATCTTGTTACTACTGCACTTGTATGGGTGCTTCTACTGCGTTCCTGTTTATGTGTAGGCTTGTTAATGACTAGGCTTTATTCTACACTGTGAGAACTTTGTTTCTATGCTGAAACTGTATGCATAAAAAATTGTATTTCATTTTTTTTTCGAAAAGGTACAATAATCTTAACTGATACCTATCTAAAATGCTAATATTTCAAATGTGAAAGTATTCTATCTCTCTCTTTCTGTTTCACTTTCATGCTTGAATGGTTGAGGAAATTGTGATGAAAATCAGGTTGAGTGATATAGCTTCAGAAAAGCAATGACCAGCTACTTGCACTTAAATACCTTATAACCATGGGAAAAAAATATAATGCTATATAAAATTTAAAAGTGATTATTTATATCACTAAGATAAAAATATGGATGGGGGCAAAACTGTGGCTGAAAATAAAAAAAATGTAAACGAGATATCAACAAATAAACAGAAAAATAAATTACTACCTGAATGTTTGTTACTATTTACAGAAATAGCTGATAATCCTGTAATGAAAAAAAATAGGATGTGTTTTAATGCACTCTAAAAGAAGTAGTAATGAAGCCATAATGAATGGAGTGCACTGTAATTATCCCACTATATATTTAATGACACCACCACCACCACATTAAATAATGTTCATAGCAATAAAATTTATTATTGCAAAAAGTACAGGAAGGTGGAAATTATTTATGATCATGCCAGATATGTTTTGGTACTATTTTAAAATCTCTAAAATGGTTATTATGATTTCATGTAATTGTATAATTTCCTACAATATAACACCATTATTTAGAACTAAATAAATATACTTTATTGCAAACAAAGGCACTAATACAATAAATTGCTATTGTAGGGTGGTGAAGCATTTAGATATTCTATTAACATAGGATGTTTCACAGGCTAGTTGTAAACAGTGAATTAATTAAATCCTATTTGTAAGTTATGCATGCGTAAACATTTTTGCTATGGTTCCGAATGTAGTGTTATTTTGAGTGGATTGCTCAACTGTAGTACTAATTTAGCACACCTAGATGCGTCTAGATTGCCCTGATGCATTGATGTTGTGTACCTATGTGTAGTTGAACGTTTAGGTACCTTTTAATTGGCCTAAATCCAATACCAAGTACGTTTGGAACACTGCCAGATATTGGCACTCGCCCTGTTCATCAAACTTGTCGATTTGCATCTTTTTTATAATTAAAATGTCTGGGTAACTTAAGTGCTTTCTTTATCAGTAAAATTTGTTCATATTCTGCTCAAATTATTCCAGTCACAAATTTACTTAATTGTTTTGTGAACTATCGTAATTAATGTCAACAGCATTATGATATATATCTAAACAATAATTGACCTAAATTCATAATTGACCGTAGCGTAGCAATTATTAATACCTTAGATCCAAAACACTTAGCAGCGTCTAAGTATATACTTTCCATTAAAGAATGTGAAAGTGACATTTCTATTTGCTGATAGATAACTAAGACTGATAGTTTCAGCAAATCCGTTCCGATTGACGACGGCTCATTGCACAGCGGTTCGTTGAACTCTATCCATCCATCAGCTATTGCTATTTGTGGTGTTGAGATGCATCAGAGAGCATTGTTCACATACTGGTGGAGTCAAGCCGCTGTTGCCAGGAACTCGTGCCCTGACGAGCCCTGATGCATCTATAATTGATGCAAAGAATCGCTCGATGCGGTACTATTATTGGCAGGCCGTAGGGTTGGCTAAAATTTTCACGTTTGTGTCGGTCTAATCCTTTAAAGTCTTCTAATTTAGGTGTCTTCTAATTAAACGCTCAAGGTAACTTTATATATTTTTAATCGGCCTTTCTAACGTGTCTCGTGTTCACTCACAGAGTAACGTGTGTCCATGGTCCAAGAAAACAAGGTCTAACAATTGGACCACGTGACTGACACAAACCTACGTCATTTTGTGCTGTTCATCCTTGTCTATTACACGCATTCGACAAGGATGAACAGGCAAAATGACGTAGAAATGACGTAGGCTCGTGTCAGTCACGTGGTCTAATTGTAAGACTGTTTTCTTGGACCATGCGTGAGTCCTAAATATATCCCTTTAAATAGTATGTGAGTGGAGCCATCCCTAACTTGCAGACGGGAAATCTTTTGTGCGATAAATCTAAGCGGGACTGAATTAATTGCGACCGCGCTGGTTGCACAATACGAAACGCAGTCAGTTGCTCATCACTGTATATCTTTAAAAACCAACCTTATTGCAGTGTCGTGAATGTAACCACCTCTTTTCCGGTAGACTGTACGCGTTTACTACGAAAGTAGCTTGCCAATAGTAATGTTGGTTGTATCTAGAGTTTTGTATGATTCTAATGTGATGTTTATTGTTTACAGGAAGTGGGCAGTATTATTGGAAAGAAAGGAGAGATTGTCAAGAGGTTCAGAGAAGAGGTTAGTTAATAGAAAAACTGTTATAAGTATCTGTAGAATTTACTCGGACGTTTTTTCAGATGATCTTTCGACTAAAGGTCGCCAACTATCTCTGTATCTTATATTATTACTTATTAGCTTTGGATTCAAAAATGACTACAATAAAAAATACATTTTTATAGAGGTACCTATGTTAGTAGATGATGAAAATATTAACGACTATTTAATCGATTTTTAGATGCGTTACTGATCAATTTTATAGTAGTTCTTCCCTTGCATGATAGAAAATAGCAGACAGGTCTGTAACGAGACTTGATGTAGCAAAACCGCAAAATAAAATTTTGAGTTGTAATAATATCTGGAAATCCTTTTATGTGATTACCACAAAAAAATTAAATGTTTGTCTAATATGTTTAGTATAAAAAATCTCTTAGATGATTTTAGAGTGCACGCTTAATTTTAATTATTCTGTGGTTACGGTTTGGATTTACTTCATAAGAGACTAACTACTTATAGGTATAACCTCAAGACTTATATATTATGTTAGAAATTTCCCACAATAAAATTGTCATTTACATTTCAGTCTGGAGCCAAAATCAACATATCAGATGGCTCGTGCCCGGAGCGCATTGTTACTGTCACGGGCAACACAAGTGCCATATTCAAGGCGTTCACACTCATATGCAAGAAATTCGAAGAGGTTCGTGTATTCTCTTTTCCTTATTTTAATAACAGTTTTTCCTGTGGAAATGAGGCATTTTCCCGCGGTAAAAGGTAGCCTATGTTACTCAGGGTGAATGTAGCTTTCTAATGGTGAAAGAATTATTGAAATCGATTCAGTAGTTTTTAAGTTTATTCATTACAAACATACACACACACAAAAATACAGATATTTCCTCTTTATAATATTAGTATGAAGTATGATTTCAACATTCGCTGTTGGACAAAGGCCTCTCCTAAAGTCTCCATAACAACTAGGCCTTTTCTTACTTTCTTGTCGTCTGGGTTTCCCGAAACTGCTGAACCGTTTTAAGCGGCCGACGAAAAAGAGGGGTGTTACAAGTTTGACGTGTGTGGCATCGTAAAAAACGGATGTGCCGATTTTAATCTAGTTTTTTTTTTGTTTGCAATATGTCACAATCGACATTGTTCTTAGCTACAATCCAAGAAAATATCTTCTGCCATTTGAAGATTATCAGCTCTTTTCTAGTTGTTGAAAGGATCCAGCAACGGTTTTGTGTCGGGGGTATTAGAAATTTTGCATGGTGATACCTTATGTCCCCATTCAACATCTTAGATACTTTTTACGACGGCAAAATATCCCATTCCTACGGGAAACTGTGCACGGGAAAGTAAAAAAAGCAACGGGCGGACAGCTATATTTCAATCATAAGGCATTACGATGGCAGTTCGTGGAATCGGAGAATCTTCCGCTTTTTTTTTCTTCATAAACGTTAGATCACGATAAGCGTAATATAACAGCCAGTGAGCTTGTACACTTATAGCTTGTACATAGTAAATAATATACATTGGGTCTGTTGACGCAAACTACGTTTATTTGCGTGCATAAATATTCAGTACAACCTTCACAATTTGAATTTTAGGAAAACAGTCCTGACCTCATTATGATAAAGTGCTGCATGCAAAATATGAAATATTTTAATAAAATTATTGTGCAATTGTGTTTGTGCACATCCATAAAATGTAATTTAATAATTTCAACCATATACCTATATTGGGCTTCTCCAATGATCTTCGCAACTCTAGGTCCTATTAGCCTAGGTCAATCGCAACCCTTATTAGAAAGTCACTCTACCTATTGTGGACTTTTGGCTAAAATCCTTCTTTGTGGGTCATCATCATATTCTTACTTGCTGAAAAGGCAATTCAAAACAGCCTCCGTGGTAGAGTGGTCAAAAGCTTGCCTGACATTACAGAGGTTCCGGATTCGAATCCCGGTGGAACAAATATCGCTTTGTGAGACTTTCCTCAGTTTGGTTAGGACATAAAGAAAGATAATTCCGTGCTTCGGAAGGCGCGTAAAGCCGTTGGTCCCGGCTACTAGCGACAGGCTAGAGAACCTGTCAAACGCGACATATTGACAGAACTCTAATGTGCTGTGGCTATGGCTCTAATGTCACTATGTCGCGTTTGACAGCTTCTCGAGCCTGTCGCTACTTACATAGTAGGCCTACAGGGTTTTCGGTGATGGATGAGGATAACTTCGAAACCTATCGACGTCATCACAATAAGCAAGCAAGCAACTAATGACCTGCTCTGAATTTGAAAGTATGTGTAATTGTTTAGTATTGTATAATATGTGTAAAAATGTATTGTAATGTAATTCATGATTTACTATGTAAATTACAGTGGTGCTCTCAGTTCAATGAAGGCGGCGGCGGCGGGTCGCGCGCGCCAATCACGTTGCGCCTCATCGTGCCCGCGTCACAGTGCGGCTCGCTCATTGGCAAGGGAGGCTCCAAGATCAAGGAGATCCGTGACGTCACCGGCGCTAACATACAGGTCAGTTGTTGCATTCGGAACTATTCTTTTTGGTTCTACTCCTCCAAACCAAGCAAGTGAAAGAGACAGCTGCGTATACGCACGCCGCTCAAGCAATGTGAAAGGAAACAGCATGTTTTTTTTCCCAAAGGATCGAGGTTTTCTGTCCTAGTTCGACTTAAGTATATTTTGAGCTGACTTTTCTTTTCCTTTCTGTTCTGCCAAACCAAGAATGCGTGTGAAAGAGATAGCTGCGTACCCACGCCGGTTAACTAAGCGACGTGGTGTGGGGGGAATCTTTTGCCCTTTAAACGAACGCTTCGGTCGGCTTTATGATCAACATGATTTTTTTAATTTTCGATAGCGGTATCGAGTACTAATGAGGAAAGTATGACGTCATACTAACTAAAGTAATTTACAATCGAATATTTCCTTGATTGTTTTATTCTAAATTATTTTATTTAGGATTATATTCTTTATACAAAAAGGAAAGTATTGCGACTTCTATTTCCTTGTACAAAATAGAATACAATTGAACCAACATTCCAGACTAGTAGGATTATTTATATTGCATATTAACGTACGTCGTATTAACATGTTAATGCCTCATTCTTAATTGATGCTCATTAAACCTTAAAGAGCTCCTAAGCTTATAAATTACCTGTACCTTTGAGTTTAATAAATAGGTGACGTATCTAAAGCAACAATTATCAACGATGACTGTTGTAAAGTAGATTTATTTAAAATATGTTTTCTAATGATTTCCTGTTACCACACTCTTCCCAAATATCTTAATATCTTAACTTCCCTAGCTTTCCGCGGCGCCTCCCCCCGCGTTAACAAGCTTTCCCGTGGGAATGACGAATTTTACCGCGGTAAAAGGAACCGTGGGTTACATTATTGGAGTTTCAGTAAGAATCCCTAATTTTTATGAAAATATAATATTACCCGGGGATAGTGTAGCTTCCCAACAGTGAAAGAATTTTTGAAATTGTTTCAATAGTTTCGGAGCCTATTCGATGCAAACAAACAATAAAACCTTTCTTCTTTATAATATAATATTAGTATAGAAGACTACGAGGTCGAGGGCGGTTCACAGTTAATTTACCAAAAAGAAAAAATTGGGTGTATCAAAAATACTGCTTACGTTTGTAAGGCAAATCATTGTTTAATGCTATGATCTGTTATTTAAAATACGAAAATTATGCCAATCAACTGTGCTACTATCACTAGGTAACCAAAGAAAAGTAAATAATATAATTATAAAATTAAAATAGTGGTTTTTGGTTGGTGGACCATTGGAATTAGTAGGACTAGACAGATTTTCACTTTTGTTTTCTTAGTATCGATTAAGCGCTTTGATAAGATGACCAAACAGATACATTTTATAATTATTTATCTGCAGTGCGTGCGCCGCCGGCTTTTAAGCGATGATATATCAAAAGAGGTAGCGGTTCTAGCGCGCCAGGTGCAGAGCATTTGTGTCTTCTTTCATCAGGCGAATTTATTATCTAAATGATAGGACAGAAATACTCTGAGAATATTAATGTTCTGTAGGCGTACCTACGCATCGTAATGCGTGTTGTCGACCTTTCAAGCAAATATTGTATACTAGCAGCCCCTCTAACATGCCCGGTCCACGCGTGACAGACATAATTTTGTCGTGCGTATTCTTTTATCCTATTGGAGGATATTTCAATATGGCGGGTTTCTCGCGCGACAGACTTGTCATAGCACTGCATGAACGGGGGCTGGTACGCCGTCGATTTTCGACATTTCCTGTAGGAACGAGATGTCTTTCCGCTGTAAAAATTACCCTATGACACACACCGGCCATCAATTTAACTCTGTGCAAAAAACCAGTTCAATCCGTTGCTTAGTTCCAACTGAAATATTAATAATTCCAAGTGAAATAAGGACAAACAAACGAAAACAATTTCGCATTTGTAATATTCCTATGGAATGTAATGAAATGACATCACTACTGGTGATTTGTGATACAGAAATATTCCTAGTAGAAACACTAGACTGTAACCAAAACAATAGGATTTAAAACTATTTTAAAATAGACTGAGATTTTGTAAAATATATATTCATTTATTATATTTTACTAGCGACCCGCCCCGGCTCCGCACGGGAAAATGGTTATTGTGGGTTATCCTTCAGTATATTATGCATGTATTATACATATAAACCTTCCTCTTGAATCACTCTATCTATTAAAAAAACCGCATCAAAATCCGTTGCGTAGTTTTAAAGATTTAAGCGTACAAAGGGAGGGACATAGGGACAGAGAAAGCGACTTTATTTTATACTATGTAGTGATGATTGGAAATAAGAAACATTTTGTGCCTGTAAAGAAACAAGCTCAAGACAAGACAAGCAATGGCATTTTAGGTTATGTGTCAATTTACTATTTTGCGTTCATAATTATCCTTAAATTATGTTATTTATTTTACCATGTATCTTTTAAAGTCATTATTTAAATGCGGTACGGGACGACGCCGGGCGTGTAACTCGTCAAGTGAATTTATCATCAAAGCGTTCACAACGCGTTGTCATTTAAGTGTACGATAATTAGAACAATAGGTTTAGGCAGGTGCAATATACATGCCAAGACTGGACTGGTGATCTTTTCAAACTGACCTAAATGAGAGATTAGATGACAGACTAATCTTAATGGTCAGACAGGTCTAATTATGACGGCAAACAGGCATTGTTACTTGAAATTTATTAAGGAAGATAACTAACAAATGTGCTTCCTGATTCACTAAGTATAATCATTGGTTGAAAATATGATATATGGACGGACAGAAGTCATTTTATTTTGTGTAGTATTTATATGACAACACGAACTTCAAATAAGTAGTTTATTTGAAAGTTGAAACCTAAATAATAATAGTAGTTTTCTAAAAAGCATAAACACAAACACGAATAATAAGGCAGGTTTTTTTTTTATAACATAATGACTTAAGTGTGACGCGATAGGGTTCGATTTATTTGTTTAGTTATTTTTTTTATTGTGTTTTACTTTACTACTCGGGTTTGTAAGTAATATGTTATTGATCCATTAATCTGCTGGTTTGTTAAGTGAGCTTCTTTTTAATGTAAAAGCGTATTTTAGTACACACGAGTTTAAAATTTTCTCATATGTACCTGATTTTGTTTTAATCTAGTGCCCACGCCTGTTTTGGCATTTCATAAAAAGAACCTCATTTGATTTGTAAAGAAATCAAGTACGTAAAAAAAAAAGGATACGCCTAATTCTCTACGATATTAACTGTTTCTTTTTTTTTTGTAGGTGGCCAGTGAGATGCTCCCCAACTCGACGGAGCGCGCGGTGACGATCAGCGGCACGTGCGACGCCATTACGCAGTGCATCTACCACATCTGCTGCGTCATGCTCGAGGTATACACACAATTATTACACCACTACAAAAGGTTGCTTTTCCATGCACTTAAACAAAACAACAATTTGTTACAAATTTAATTGCAAAGGCGAGCTTATCTCCGCAAAGAGATTTCTTCCAGCTAACCTATAAGTTCGTGAGAGAAAAGAAGAATAATTTTGAGAGATAGACAAGAAGTGCACCTGAAGAAGGTTATAAAGATAAAATGCTATAAATATTTAACTTAAAAAAAATATTAACATTTTTTGCAACGTTTTTATATACACATTCCTAACAATATCTCACAGAATTTCCAAATACAATACAATATCAATTTGTAATAGACTTTTTGTATTATTAAAATAAAACCCAATTTGTTTTTATTTCATCCGTTTTAGGCAGGCAAAAGTTTCAGTAAAGCGTAAAGCCTCATCTCAAGTTTTACCCACATTAGCGCCTGCTCGGTCCCCGCAACCAAACGTTCCCTCTCTAATCTGAATTTTGATAAACCCAGTGTCACTCTGACTCTAAAAAATGTAACAATACTTCTCAAGTCAATATCCATATCAAGCAATTATGCTATAGAGCGTGCCAAATAATAATACATACAAACATATAAGGTATTGTTGTCAATGATTGTAATCGCATTACTTGCGTATTGCAGAGTCCCCCGAAAGGCGCGACGATCCCGTACCGGCCCAAGCCGAACGTGGCGGGCCCCGTGATCCTGGCGGGCGGGCAGGCCTACACCATACAGGGCAACTACGCCGTGCCCGCGCAGGATGTGAGTACACACTGCACACAACTACCACTACCTATGTAAAGCCCGACCAAAGATATAAGAAACCTGCTCAGTAGGCTTAGTATGTGACAAGCGACAGGCTCGAGCTGTCAAACGCGACATAGTGACATTAGAGCCATAGCAGTTCTGTCAGTTTATCGCGTTCTCCCGTCGCTACTTACGTAGTAAGCCTACTGGGGGCGCCACATGTATATTTTTACGACTATGGCAACAATTTCCCTTATAAAATTAGTTCCATTGAAATTCCGCAATATGGCGAAGTTACTTATTTCTTTGGTCGAGCTTTACTTATGTGCACTAGCCAGCACGTTGCTGGACACTTGCATTACGATATTCGCCCCTACTCAGGAGTTACATTTCTTTTCTCGTCTAAATTCAAATATTCAATTTTGGAATTTTTTCGTCATCTTCATCCATTGATCTTGAGTTTTTCGCTTGACTACCGGCCTTGACGATAGTATTTATGCAAAATTTGTGTATTTTTAAACAATATTACTAAAAATGAAATTTAAATCGGCGAGTCTATATAATGTACCGTTTTTCATGTAAATAATATGATCAGTGTTAGTTCAGCGTTCTAAGAAAAAAAAGGCGTTTTCAAGGTTAAAGTGTTCGGCCACATGTGCTGGCTTATGCACTTAAAATCAACCTGCTATGTTAAGATAAAAATTGTATAAATGCTGATTGAAATTATCGAAGTAATTAGGAGTTCATTAGTAGGTAGTATTAAACGTCTACTTTGTTGAGTTGGTTTATAATAGTTCTTAATATTTTATTATTTCGTTTGTAAGTTTCTATGTAACAATAAGTATCGTAAAATGGAAGTTATTAATTGAAAACTGGAGTGTTGCCAATAAACTCCATGTTTTTGTTTAGATTTTTTTATTTTGTAAATTAATACATTTTGTCTTATAACCTCATCAATTATCAAGGTGGCAAGATTAGGTCATTTATTTGAAATGCATCGTTTTTTTTATTATTTTATTTTTATATTGTACGAAAAGTTATACTCTACTATTACTATGATGACTATATAGCTAAAATGTTAAAATATTTGAAATATCAGATAGAAACTTTACAGTTTGACTAGAAGCATCTGTCCAACGCTTTATTTTACTTTCAAATAGTGATGCCTGGTTATCAAATTGTATAACTTGCATAAGTAAAATGAACAGTTAGACAGATACAAACATTTCGAATGCACATAATTTAAATACCGAACTATGTACAAAAAATAAATAAAATGGTAAACATTTCGAATGCACATATTTTAAATACCGAACTATGTACAAAAATATAATAAAATGGTGTCCAATGTCTGGCCGAAAATATTTGGCCAGTGTTAAAAAAGAAAAAATAAAAGAATGTGAGCGTGTGGTTGTCAAGTCGGGCTGGGTGGTTGCTAATGGGTGTGCGCAGGGCGTGTGCGCGCCCGTGTTCCCGGTGCTGGAGATGAAGCCGCCGCTCGTGGGCGCGCTGCCCCCCCACCACCTGCTGCCGCCGCCGCTCGCGCACGACCACCGCGTGAGTGCGAACACCTCCACACCGCCCGTGCCGCCCTGGTACCTTGCCGCCGCTCACTCAGAACCATGCTCCAACAAAACAAGCTCTTGCAACTAGACCACGTGACTGACACGAGCCCACGTCATTTTGCCTATTCGTCCTTGTCGAATGCGTGTAATAGACAAGAATGAACAGAACAAAATGACGTAGGCTTGTGTCAGTCACATGGTTTAACGGTTAGACCTTGTTTTCTTAGACCATGCATGCTACCACAGTACACTCACAACAGTCAGTTATCTCCATACCAACTGACCGCATAAATGTGAGCGCGCCGTCACGCACACGCTAGCATTTAGCCCATGGTCTAAGAAAACAAGGTCTTGCATTCGGACCACGTGACTTGACACAAGCCTACGTCATCATGCTGTTCATCCTTGTCGAATTTAATAGACATGTTTTCTTAGACCATTCTCTTCCATACCAACTGGCCGCATACTGCCGCCCCCTTATTCCCCCTTATTTTATGCTAGTGTGTGCGTGACAGCGCGTGCCCACACGGCACATTTAAACCGACAGCGGCACGTTTGTATGAAGATAACTTACTGGTTTTACTGTGCTGGTACCCTGCTACAGCGTGACGTCAAACTGACTGCTGTTGCGAGCGTGACATAAAGGCCCCGTACCATGAAGTGCTATGACAAAGAGTTTATCTCACATTTAACTGTCAAAAAGCTGCAAGAAAAGCGATATTGAAATATATTCCAATAGGATAAGAATCAGATTTGTTTTGTTTTGTTTTGATCTCTTGATGATAAGAATATACGCACGACAAAATTATCTGTAATACTTGAACAGTCAAGATGGATCTGAATAAACGGGATTTGGAAAAAAAACTTATGAAGCGACATTTTGGACAGTTTCTTATTATAAGCGAATAGCGCCCTCATCCAAATCCATTCTAATCCATCCATTCAAATATTTAAAGGACTTGTCATACTATATTTCAAAGAATCTTTTTGTGTTATGCTATCAAATTAATTTATTGAATTTACATAATTTTGAAACGGTTAGAGCACAGAAATATAAGAAATAGCTGGATAGCTCTACTACAATAAAATACTTGAAATATATACTACTTTAGGACAATAATATAATTAACAATGAGGTGTTAATTATAACGAATGCTATTTCAGCGTAGAAATATAGACAATATATTTTGCTATTTAGAAAAAAAAAGGTACATATTTACTAAACCTTCATGTCTTCAAAGTTCGCAATAGTCGGCAGTTTGACATCTCTACACCGCGCTGTAGGTGGCAGAAATTGACTATCTGTAGACCCTACCTACCGATTTTATCTGAATACGGTTTACTGAGAATATTCGGAAGTTTATCTATGAGGCAGAATAATTTATTTCCTAAATTAAAATTTTCTGTTTCATAGATTAAACACAATATTTAGAAATTTCGTAGATCGAACTCTCTTCCTTCGGAATGTTCCCTTTCTTCCACCGTAAAGGAAGTCTTTGAACCTGTAGTAAAAAAAAAAAAAAAGGTTTGTACAACGAACATTATTGGATCTCGCATGAATAAGTAGAATAGTCTCGCAGGATTGGATGGAATACTTTCAAAGTTATGATTCTTTTGAGGTGAAAATAAGTAATTTTAAATTAGGATGAAATTGGGGCTAATATTTGAATAGGTTATTGTCAAATATTCGTTGCGTTCGTTGTTGTTGTATAATTGTGTGTCAAGAATATTTGGCATACATAAAGCCGGCACTACACTCTCGACAAAACCCGAGAGCCGAAAGAGACGAGGTTATGCGTTAGAATGAGATGCAAATACACCGCGCTCACTCTTGCGCATAACTGCGTCCCTCTTATTGGCCATGTCTCGTCTAGTTTTGTGGAGAGTGTAGTGCGGCTTTAAGAGGCAAAGCAATAACGAATATGTTTTTAAGCTTTTTCAATTGAAGTTATAAAGATAGAGATAATAATATAGTAAAACTTTATGTTCTAATTATGACACTACTTGTGTACCGATAGACTAAGTTATAGTTTGGTAAAAAATCTTGAAACGGAACCTTACTCCTCAGAAATATCCATAAGTTAGAACGTAATAGTATGACATAAAATAGCAACACGACAAAGGAGGTGGCGCCCTTATTCAATTCTAAACTTTTTGCCAAGCTGTACAAATCATTGACTTACTTTTCTCTAATTTTGGAGTGTTGCGCGTTGTACAAACCTTTTTTTCCGTAATATCGGAAGGTCCTGTCTACACTTGATGTCTATTTGGTACCATTGCTGAGTGAATCTCTATGAGGTTGTGTGGAGAGTGACGTAATGTGATTGGTGCTGCCCCAGATCCCATTGGTTGGTTTGTGTGACCCTTAGTAGCGGTTACCTTCAATAACATAACTTGTATAGATTTAGAAACCCGGTGATGTGGACTTATGGATGCAGTTATTTATTTGCTATTATTTTATATTATTCCCTTAGCTTTAAAGTTGTATTATTCCTAACGGGTCTCGCTTATCGACTTTCTATCCCTTTCTAAAGCTTAGAGGTGACATACACAAAAAAAAAACATTGCGTCAAGGCGTGTTCTTAAGGACCGCGTGTGATCATAGATATCGTCCTTTTTGCTTTTATTCAATAATGTAAAATCTGTTGAAATCTGAAGCCGTGAAAGTGAAATATTTTTTTTAGTTCTTGTGTTAAGTTTCTGAGATTTTGAGTTGTTTAGTTAAGAGATATTACTAGACCACTAGTCGATAAGTTTTTGTTGAGACCCTAATGCACGTAAGCCCCGCCCTGTTAGACGCATTCTCTGTAACCCCCAGTATGAACCCCATTATTGACTGGTAGTTTTAGACCTTATTTAGTACAATTTTTGGTCGCGAATCGTTAGTAGATAAAAACGTTAAAGCTTTATCTGTTTGTTTTCTGGCATAGCCGACTTACCTTTTCGTCTCGCCAGTTCACGCACTCGATTGAGTAAAAGGCATTTTACGGTTACCCACCCTGTACCATGCACCTTTCCTTATTTTGCCTTGCCTCTTCCAGTTTTTTGTGTTTTCGCGGTTATGAAATAATAACATTGGGACGCGCATGGCTTAACGTCAAGATGACTATAGATCGGTTATTCATAATTCATTTTTTTACAGAGGGTATATTTAAAGTGGGCAGCACCACTCTGAACTCACAAAGTGGTTTCTGTAATCAAAATTTACCTGAGAAAAATCGCAAATTCTTAATTTTTTAGCGTGTGAAATTGAATGAATACAGCGGTTTTTCTTAGAACACTAATGCATCATACTGTAAATCAAGTTTCTACCCAGGTTACCCCATCCAGATCCAGCGATCCCATCCCGGCCATGTCAGTGAAGGCGAAAACAAGCAGCTGGGGCTATTCTTGTATATTTATGTCTTTGAAAAACTGTAAATACTTAATGGAGGAAAGTAAAGCAGCAGAAATCGTTTGTGCATTCTCAAGCTATCAAAATGCATATTA
Source organism: Teleiodes luculella (assembly GCA_948473455.1). Lineage (NCBI taxonomy): Eukaryota > Metazoa > Arthropoda > Insecta > Lepidoptera > Gelechiidae > Teleiodes > Teleiodes luculella. Next base: position 11,784,381 of record OX419589.1, read on the forward strand.
TATATTTTAAATTTCGTATTTTAGCTTTTTATTCAAACAAATCTACTTTATGCATTTCGTGGAAATATCTAAATAAATCTCGTAATGAAACAAATTTGGTTGTCCTGTGTCAACTGAGGTAGTAACTTTCATTTTGTATGCTGGAGAATGAAACTATTTCCATTGCTTTTCCTTTATATAACGACTTGTTTTGCTAGAATGTTGCTGACGTATTTTTTTTGATATCCATAGATGGGCGGGTTGGCGAAATCTCCGCTGGCCAGCTTAGCCGCACTGGGTCTGGGAGGCCTGGCTCCCGCCAACACTGGCGGACTCAATCCAGCAGGTAGTACGTTATTCACAATTACATTTATTATACTAATTATACTTTATACTTATACTAATATTATAAAGAGGAGGATTTGTATTTGTGCGTTTGTGTGTGTGTGTATGTTTGTAATGAATAAAGTCAAAAACGACTGAAACGATTTCAAAAATTCTTTTACCATTAGAAAGCTACATTCACCCTGAGTAACATAGACTACCTCTTACCGCGGGAAAATGCCTCATTCCCATTTGAAAAACTGTTAGCGCGGGCGGAGCCGCAGCGGAAAGCTAGTGTTTTAATAAGATTGTAACTCGTTTATGTAACGCATTTTATATTATTATTAAACTCTCTTTTATATTGAGCACAAAGACACAATATTATGATCGTTTTGGCGTATTATAAGATCAACAGTGGTAGTTAAAAAAACATGTAATGCTTGTTGTTCGACTATTGCTATTATTCAACCTCAAATTCTTCCTTTTCTCAAGTGGGAATTTAATTTTATTCGAAAATAAAAAATAATCACACTGCTGCATTTTTCCAATGACTAGTCGGTCTTCTACCTAATTTCAACATAGATTTGATTAACATTACACTTGCAGTCATCACCAACATCATTATTTCGACAGAAAGATGTCTACTGCTAGACAAAAGCCTCCCCTAAAGACCTACAAAGAAATAGGTACTTGTAGTAATATTGCAATATGTTATCCAGCCCTCGCCGCGCTAGCCGGGTCCCAACTGCGCACGTCAAGCGGCGCGCGCAGCCAGCCCGCCTCCAACCAACAGTCGCACGAGATGACCGTGCCCAACGAGCTCATCGGCTGCATCATCGGCAAGGTCAGTGCCCCTCAACACCTCTGCAGCCCTGGTAGCAGCCTCCAACCAACAGTCGCACGAGATGACCGTGCCCAACGAGCTCATCGGCTGCATCATCGGCAAGGTCAGTGCCCCTCAACACCTCTGCAGCCCTGGTAGCAGCCTCCAACCAACAGTCGCACGAGATGACCGTGCCCAACGAGCTCATCGGCTGCATCATCGGCAAGGTCAGTGCCCCTCAACACCTCTGCAGCCCTGGTAGCAGCCTCCAACCAACAGTCGCACGAGATGACCGTGCCCAACGAGCTCATCGGCTGCATCATCGGCAAGGTCAGTGCCCCTCAACACCTCTGCAGCCCTGGTAGCAGCCTCCAACCAACAGTCGCACGAGATGACCGTGCCCAACGAGCTCATCGGCTGCATCATCGGCAAGGTCAGTGCCCCTCAACACCTCTGCAGCCCTGGTAGCAGCCTCCAACCAACAGTCGCACGAGATGACCGTGCCCAACGAGCTCATCGGCTGCATCATCGGCAAGGTCAGTGCCCCTCAACACCTCTGCAGCCCTGGTAGCAGCCTCCAACCAACAGTCGCACGAGATGACCGTGCCCAACGAGCTCATCGGCTGCATCATCGGCAAGGTCAGTGCTCCTCAACACCTCTGCAACCCTAGTAGTCGCCAAACCTTTGTAAGGCCCCGTAAAATTTCAGCCGAATAACTTCCACTCTCTTTCAAATGTAACTCGCGAGATATTTGATCCACATTGTGGTCTTCCGGTCGCCACTCAAGAACCTTTTTGCCGAGCGGCTGTTCTTATCTTAAACAATATGTCCCACTCACTGCCTATATTGAGGATTGATTTGACTACAGTGCAGATCTTATAAAGAATTATTCGATCATGTAGCGAAAAAAATCAAGCATAGCCGTTTATTCCCGTTGGTATTATTTATGATGAGAATTTGACAAACCGTTATTGACACTTAATTTGCACCTTCCAGGGCGGCACAAAGATCGCTGAAATCCGTCAGATCTCGGGCGCTATGATCCGGATATCGAATTGCGAGGAGCGCGAAGGTGGCAGCACCGACCGCACCATCACTATCTCTGGCAACCCCGACTCGGTGGCGCTTGCGCAGTACCTCATCAACATGAGGTGAGTCTATACTCTTTGTTCCTTACTTTCCAGTTATAACTATATCTTCTGCATAGCATTAGAAAAAGAAACCCTTTCCATCTTTAAAATGTAACTGGAGAATTTTGAAATTTTGTTTACGCTCTGTGTTCTTTTTCTTTACTTTTTTTTCTTAATAGCATTATGATTATGCTAGTAGTTCGATCTGAAAATGGCCAGTATTCATATTGTTTGGATAAACAAATATATACCTAGGGATTTTTTTTCTATTGTTATTTGAATTAATAGGAGTAGTATAAGTTAACTGATAGTAGAAACGAATTTGAACGGTGCTTTAGTCGCGTAATCTCAGAGACAGTATCGTCGACCACAGTACTTGCTTCAGATGACATCTTTACTGTCTTTGTTTTGCTAATCTAGCTAGAACATTCTAGATAAAATCTGTTTTTCAAAAATGGTCGCTTTCGGTCGTTTGGTCGAAAAATTTAAATTTGCCTTTATATAAGATAAAGAAATTGTTTCATTAGTATATCGCGACTTAAAATGTCCGCACAAGTTCGTTTCGTAATTTATAAAAATGAATTCTGTAAGTGCTCTCACACGTCCCTGAATTTCTCCATCCGATAGTCCAGCTAAAATTTATAAGCCTACTCTTGTCCAAGATTTGTCCACTCAAATCCAAAACTTGCCCATTGATATCCAAATCTTGCCCGTTCTAGTCCAAATATAGCCCAATCAAGTCCAAAACTTCCCCATTCAAGTCCAAATCTTGCCCTTGCAAGTAAATTTTCGCCTTTTCTCGTTTAACCTAAGTTAGTCCAGTCCACGTATCTTAAATCCTCTTTCCCCTCAATTGAATTATACCTCGGTGGGATTGTATCGGTATTGTTGAAAAAAATCTGTAAAACGTATTGATCTGGGACTGTATTGCATTTGCCAAATAATCTTTGCTGCTCTTTAGAAGTAAAATAACTTTTTACATTTCCCAAAGTTCTTTAAAGCAAAATTTAATAGCGACAACATTTTTCGCGGTCACCGAAGTTTACCCTTTAACCCTTTGCTAAACAACTTTACAAAATGCATTCGTTTTTGACTTTATGTTGATAAGGTTAAAATTAAGGTGGCAATATAATGGCCACTGCCTTGTAAATATTTAACAAGAGTGAAATAAAAGCAAGCAAGCAAGAGGCCTACCAACGCTATTGGTTGCTCACATATTTTAAAATATTTTAAATCATGCAAGAAATGTTTACTATAGTTTTTTGCATTGAGTACGAGCTTTCAATATATCGATGCAGTTGTGTACGTAATTGACGAGTGAACCTAAACCAATACGTCAATAATTGACGAGTGAACCTCAAACAGTCGTTTAAATATCACTATTTGATGTTTAAGAGCATTTTTGATTGAAAATGGAAATATTTTTTAGAATAAATGTTTTGTAGAAAGTGAAATTTTACCAAGAGTGTCGAATCCAACGAAGTGATAATGACTGGTTTTCGAGGCCACTAATTGTTGCGGTTTAAAACAAAGCAAATAGTTAGTACCTACATAGCCCATCCCAGATCAACGTTATAATTCGCGTACCTACCTAACCTACCCGACAGCGTTAAACTTTTTAAATATGAAGCATCAAAGCACGCAAGTAGTAAAAAAATCCCTGTTCAATCTTCGGTTATAAACCGACTTAAACCTACCAATTTCACCATACATGGTTTTGGTCCAAATTAGGGCGCGATCATACAAGTTTCTATCTGAATGATAGTCCCTCTGATTTTTGTAGCTATTTGAGTTAGTATGGAGTAAACAGGCTAGGTATGAAAGCGTGTTTTGATGCGTTATTTCGTCCGTTGTCGGGCCCACCTCCCATCCGCGTCGTCCTCACCCGTTGGTCCGTCCTAGTGTGGAGCTACAGAAGGCGAACCTGGAGGGTAGCACCTCGAGCGTCGGCGGGGGCGGCGGGGGCGCGGGCGGGGGCGGGGGCTCGAGCCCGCTGGCCTCCGCCATCCCGCTCGCGCAGTTGTTGAGCAAGTCCGGGGCCCTCGGCGCACTGAGCTCGCTGTCCGCCCTCGGCGGCCTTACCGACCTCCTCAGCGGCGGCACAGTACAGACCACCGGCGTGCACCGCAAGCCGCGCCGCCACGACGACGAGCCCAAGCAGAAGGACCGCAAGTACAACCCCTACTAGCCCACTACCGCCACCACCACTACACCGGCCAACAATATACTGCAGCACCTGCGCTACGGTTCGATAATATCGCCAATCAACGCAACGTAGCCTGATCACGGAAATTTTACATCTATCCATGGTCTAAGAAAACAAGGTCTTTCATTCGGACCACGTGACTGACACAAGCCTACGTCATTTTGCGCTATAATTGTTAATAGATTACTATAGTAATGTGACTGACACAAGCCTACGTCATTATGCGCTGTTCATCATTACTATATAGTAATCTATTAACAGTTATAGACAAGGATGAACAGTGCAAAATGACGTAGGCTTGTGTCAGTGACGTGGTCCGAATGGAAGACCTTGTTTTCTTAGATCATGCAACTATCTCTATGGTTTGTTTCATATTAATCCAGACAAAAGGTCATTGACTCCTGCATAGAATGCGCACATTTTTTCAAACGATACGGTATAACTATAGGAAATTATCACAGAAAAACTCGATTTGGCATTCCGTAGTAGAAAGCGGGGTGACCGTGTGGCCTTGCCAGACATTTTGGCGTTACATTATTTTTAATAACTTTCAAGAAAAGAAAGAGGTCAATGAACTTTTGTCCGGTTTTATATGAAACAGACCATAATCAATCGCAATCTTTGTGACAATTCGATGGTTGATTGTTTGTTATTTTTGTCATTGTGGTCATGCCAACCATGGTCGAGAAGGTGCACAACGCGTTTTAGTGACATAAAAGTCACAGTAGTTCTGTTACTATGTCACATTTTGACACCTTCTCGAGCCTCGCATTAAACAGTATTATACCTATTCATCGTATATTTCAAAATGCGATCCATAGACGTGGGAAAGCGCGGGTTGCGGAACTATCCCGAGTTTATTTACAACCTGTAAGACTGATTGCGCCCGCTTTCTGTAGGACAGGCTGCACATAAACTAGAATATCGGATGGCGATCGCTTCCAACTCTGGGTACGGGCTTTAATTGTATGAACCAATCTTGGGATAAGTTTGATATAGACTAGGGCAATCAAAAGGAAACAAAAGTGTAGACACAGTGCGACGTAACCAACTAGTTTTCTGTGAGTTTCCCAGACAAAAACTGTCAGGACTCTTTTCTTTTTCCCTTTGAGAAAGGCAATGGAACATGGCCATACAACCTATTCTGAACTAACAATGATTTATCATTTTAAGAAAAACAAACAATGATCTACCATCGGATTGTTTTAAAAAAAGGAAAGAATAGCTTAGGCTTCCAAACCAACTATTTAATTTTCCTGGTCAGACTATCACGGTTACTTTTTACGATAGGGATATTGACCGTATTCAGATCAAAATGTTTTACACTGTCTAGAAAATAAATCAAGCTAACACATCTTAAAGTTAAAAAATATATTGTTGTCGTTGAATCAGCACCATTTCGCTCTTTACTTAAATCGAGAATTTCTGAGAGTTACTAAATATAAGAAAGATCTCTAAAGCCTGGCCTCTGGGTCTTTTAAACAATGTCATAAGAAATTTTAAATTATGTTAGCTTTTTTACTCTCTTGACCAAATTGCTAATTAACAATACAATGTTGTACCGTTAATATTGAATATGCCAAATTTAAGCAAACTGATTAGTTTTATACGTATAGGTGTAGTAACATTTATTTTCTTCTAGTGTTCATGTGTTGTATTGTAGCCGTTCTACACTTTAGCTGACCTAAATTCGCTTCTGAATATGTATGTAATTCTTGTATATAACCTTGATTTTAACCCTATCATTGTAATAAAATAGATTTCCTTGTCTCGGCAAAGGTGTGGAGCCAGCCTTAGGCTGTCTATTATTGAGTGAAAACATTGTTCTAAGACTAGTTTTTAAGAAATCGTTTCTCATGTAAGCTAAAATCATAATTTTATTTGACTACTTTAAAAAGAAATTAAATCATTGTTTTTCACTTAAGTTTTATTATTGCGGAAATCATGTAAAGTTCGGTAAAGTGAAGACCGTGATAAGGTTTTTAATTACCTTCTTACTCGTATTTTTCAAAGATGATATTTATTTGGGTTCCACAATTCCACCATTATGTGGGAAATTGTTTGGAGGCGGGATTAGAACTAGAATAGGTGTTTTAAAAATATTATAAATCGTTTAAAAACGATAATAGTTTTTTGTTGGACTGTTGCTGTGTAGCGTTAGCCTACACATAATAAAGTAAGTACTATTTTAAGGTATAATATATTTTATGATTTTAATAATTACAAAAATTTACCAACTACATGAAAAGCAAAGAATATACGATTAATATTCGTAATTATAATATTCAGGTTGTATAATTATTTAGCTGATTAGGTAATATGATTTTAAAATATCAGCAGATTTTGCATTTATCTATGAATTCGATTTAAAACACGATGCTTTGAATCAACACATTAAGAGAATAGCAAGTGATGAGAAATCTAAATTTAAAATATGCCCAAAAGTCACCTTTTGAGAAATCATCAGTAATCAAGCGCTGTTATAAACTTTAAAAACTTAAGACGAATAAGAAAATACGACTATCTTCTAGGGTTTGCGACAATAGTAGAGAATACATAGAAGCTTGAATAGCTGTAATATAAAGAGGCTTCGCGTTTGATTGGAAAGATTGGCTGAATGTAATTGAATCTTGCGATTCAAAAAAATCTAAATAAACTAAAAAATTTCATCCATTAAGTTCGTTTCTAACATGACAAATTACTTATCAATCATCAATATGACTAAATTTAAAAAATATTACAAGTGAATAATCAGTAGATTATAGTAGATTATTTTTTATTGCCGATCAATACACAGGTATAAAATGTAAATCATATTTGATCGATATCCGAAAAGGATTTGCTGACTACACGTGTGATAATGGTTTTCCAATAATAGTGTATTAGTAAGCACTACGCCAAATTTCAGACCAGTAGTCATAACAATAAGGTCTAATTCACATTGTATTAAATTTTAGTATAGTTTAAGCTGTTGAAATTGTCGATGAATTAAATTTAACGTGTCGTCATACAATGGTGTAAATAATATAAAAGACGTGTGTGGGGAGTCTCTGATAGTTTTGTTTGACGCGTGATTCTCGTTGAATTTTTTTAAAATTCTATTCCACATGTCTTAGCTCTTTTTATCACTGAATTTTCCTTAAAAACTTAACTTTTTTATATACGAGATATAAAATGAAATTCACTTAAAATGTGTTAAATACCTACCACATTCACATAAAATCTACAAGAAGCAGGCGTTTAACAAAATATTGTTTCGTTTGTAATTAATTTGTTTCCGCTTACATCTTACGCCATGGTATTATTTTTTGTTCTATACATTCACATCTGTACATAAATACATTACAGTGTTTGCCTCATGTGAATAGTGTCTCATTATTATTTTTTTCTATACGGCCTATTTACTATTTTTGCTGTTCATTTATTTTGTATAGTCTGTATGTAAAATAATTATTTATATATTTCAGCCAAGTCAGAAGAAGTTAAAGTCAACATAATTTATTTGTTACATGGTCTAAAAAACAAGGTCTAATACTCCGACCACGTAACTTGACACAAGCCTACGTCATCATGCTGTTCATCCTTGTCGAATGCAAATATGATTAGTCAAAAGAAACAGGATTTTATGTCACTCCCTGAATAGTTCTCCTCCTTCGTCACATTTATAGAGTAGTCAGAAAAATTAAAACCACAATGCTAAATCGGCCGTAGTAGAAAATTATAATGGCTTAAGACAACACAATTTGTAGGATCTTTCTATAAAAGGCGAACTTTCGTCATGTTTCCATTTTCCTTTGATTTTACAAATTATGATGTTTCAACTATATTTTACCTTCAAATAGAAGTATTTTTTCAACTTAATTTAGTCAAACGTACGCTAATTGGCAGAAGCATTTTCCATTTATCATCGTACTTATCAGAGTACTTTAAAACTTAAGAATGGTTTGTTAAGGCAAATCAACTGAGCTTATTGCAATAGAAATAATGAGCAGAGTAGATGGTTAGCGCATAGCATTCTCATTGGTGCACGATTTCAGTTATCATAAGAGACGAGGAATGTACACAAGCCAGCACATGCGGTTTGACATTCGCACTACGAAATTCACCCCTACCGCTACGGAATATGGGCGCTCTCAAGGTCAACATGTCCAGCTGCGTGTGCTGGCTACTGTAATTTAGATTTTAAACTGTGTAAAACGTAATAAAAGTCTTAAATATTAAAAAGTGTTTTTGTCTGGGATAACTGAAGACGCGCACATTATGCCCTTACGGTATCGTACTAGTGCGAAAATAAATAAATCGAGGTCCAATTCGAATTTGTAATACTACGCATAGTTGCACGGATACACACGTACGAAGTATGGCTGCCAATACAGTTTATTTGTAATAAAAATCATGGTAATTATAAGGTACTAGATGTTTTCAGGAAATATATTATTCGCTAGAGTTGTTAAGTAAAAGTGTATTATTTTAAGTAAATAATTAATAAAAATGTAAAATAATGTGCTTGTTTTCTTGTAATACACCACTTGTTACCAACTATGCGAATTGTAAGCAAATGTAGAAGGTTTCTTACAAAAACATGTTATCTAACCATTTTAAATTGTGGAAAAATTGTTTATAACAAGTGAACAAGCAATGAGCCATTTTGAAGTGAGTGGCAAGTTTGTAAGGTTTTGCCTTTTCGCAATGTCAATGTTCCTCAAGAACCCGTCTTATCCTGCCCCGGATTCATTCCCGTGATACCCGCCGCCGGTCCGCCCCGCCCCCAAGCCGGACCCACTCCACCCGGTAAGATGACTCCTTTACTTTTAATTTGTATCCTAGTACGCCCCACTATTTGCACAGATTGACACCTTAACTTCCACTTCCATGATCCAGTTTTGATAACTACCCGATCGCTTACAGATTGAGAATATAGACTAGCTGACCCGGCGAACTTGTAACGCCACATTTCTTTTTATTCATATAGATGTATATTTTGAAACTCGGGAGTCCTGAGAACACCCTATCAAAGTTTCATTAAAGTCACGCATTGAGGACAAACATACAAACATTGATTTTGATTGGTTTAAATTGAATTTTTTTAAAATTCTATTCCACATGTCTTAGCTCTTTTTATCACTGAATTTTCCTTAAAAACTTAACTTTTTTATATACGAGATATAAAATGAAATTCACTTAAAATGTGTTAAATACCTACCACATTCACATAAAATCTACAAGAAGCAGGCGTTTAACAAAATATTGTTTCGTTTGTAATTAATTTGTTTCCGCTTACATCTTACGCCATGGTATTATTTTTTGTTCTATACATTCACATCTGTACATAAATACATTACAGTGTTTGCCTCATGTGAATAGTGTCTCATTATTATTTTTTTCTATACGGCCTATTTACTATTTTTGCTGTTCATTTATTTTGTATAGTCTGTATGTAAAATAATTATTTATATATTTCAGCCAAGTCAGAAGAAGTTAAAGTCAACATAATTTATTTGTTACATGGTCTAAAAAACAAGGTCTAATACTCCGACCACGTAACTTGACACAAGCCTACGTCATCATGCTGTTCATCCTTGTCGAATGCAAATATGATTAGTCAAAAGAAACAGGATTTTATGTCACTCCCTGAATAGTTCTCCTCCTTCGTCACATTTATAGAGTAGTCAGAAAAATTAAAACCACAATGCTAAATCGGCCGTAGTAGAAAATTATAATGGCTTAAGACAACACAATTTGTAGGATCTTTCTATAAAAGGCGAACTTTCGTCATGTTTCCATTTTCCTTTGATTTTACAAATTATGATGTTTCAACTATATTTTACCTTCAAATAGAAGTATTTTTTCAACTTAATTTAGTCAAACGTACGCTAATTGGCAGAAGCATTTTCCATTTATCATCGTACTTATCAGAGTACTTTAAAACTTAAGAATGGTTTGTTAAGGCAAATCAACTGAGCTTATTGCAATAGAAATAATGAGCAGAGTAGATGGTTAGCGCATAGCATTCTCATTGGTGCACGATTTCAGTTATCATAAGAGACGAGGAATGTACACAAGCCAGCACATGCGGTTTGACATTCGCACTACGAAATTCACCCCTACCGCTACGGAATATGGGCGCTCTCAAGGTCAACATGTCCAGCTGCGTGTGCTGGCTACTGTAATTTAGATTTTAAACTGTGTAAAACGTAATAAAAGTCTTAAATATTAAAAAGTGTTTTTGTCTGGGATAACTGAAGACGCGCACATTATGCCCTTACGGTATCGTACTAGTGCGAAAATAAATAAATCGAGGTCCAATTCGAATTTGTAATACTACGCATAGTTGCACGGATACACACGTACGAAGTATGGCTGCCAATACAGTTTATTTGTAATAAAAATCATGGTAATTATAAGGTACTAGATGTTTTCAGGAAATATATTATTCGCTAGAGTTGTTAAGTAAAAGTGTATTATTTTAAGTAAATAATTAATAAAAATGTAAAATAATGTGCTTGTTTTCTTGTAATACACCACTTGTTACCAACTATGCGAATTGTAAGCAAATGTAGAAGGTTTCTTACAAAAACATGTTATCTAACCATTTTAAATTGTGGAAAAATTGTTTATAACAAGTGAACAAGCAATGAGCCATTTTGAAGTGAGTGGCAAGTTTGTAAGGTTTTGCCTTTTCGCAATGTCAATGTTCCTCAAGAACCCGTCTTATCCTGCCCCGGATTCATTCCCGTGATACCCGCCGCCGGTCCGCCCCGCCCCCAAGCCGGACCCACTCCACCCGGTAAGATGACTCCTTTACTTTTAATTTGTATCCTAGTACGCCCCACTATTTGCACAGATTGACACCTTAACTTCCACTTCCATGATCCAGTTTTGATAACTACCCGACCGCTTACAGATTGAGAATATAGACTAGCTGACCCGGCGAACTTGTAACGCCACATTTCTTTTTATTCATATAGATGTATATTTTGAAACTCGGGAGTCCTGAGAACACCCTATCAAAGTTTCATTAAAGTCACGCATTGAGGACAAACATACAAACATTGATTTTGATTGGTTTAGCGTTTAGTGATGTGAGGGTATAGTGGTTGTGACCGTTGCAGGATCACGATGGAGACGGCCGGGCTGCCGCTGCCGGGCTACCACTACATCGCGCCGAACCACATCGTGAAGGCGCCGATCCATTGAATGGCGGCGGGCGGGGGCGAGGGGCAGGCCGCCCCCCGCAAGCCCCCCCCCGCCTGCTACGTCATGCACCCGCAATACAGGGCCCTGCCTCCCATCTACTTCTTCAAGTGAACTCCGCGACCAACCTCTAAATTGGGGAAGCAATTGGCGAATCTTTAGATTTAGCGAACGTATGTTTACATTTGTTACGAGTTTATAAGTATTTTAGATATTCTTATATTTATTCTCCACTATATTTAATTCGGGGCGGGATTTGTCGGTCATATTCTAGCCAAATTTAATGGGATTTTAGGAGTGTTGTAATGGAAATGAAAAATGACTGACGTTTTAAAGTTTTTGCCTAATCCGTGAGCCGCGAACGCGCCGGCGCCGAGGCACGGGCTACTTCACCGTTCATGGATTACTACAAAGTGAGCAACAGGAGATAGCTAAGCTGATCGAATTTACTATGGATTTAAGCGGTCGAGTACTTCAATTACTTAATGGGTTCGTTTCAAATCGTAATCATTATTGACCACAAGAAAATGTTCAAAATAAGTTAATCGAGTGTCGGGGTACAGTAGGTGTAGACGCGTTACAATCGACCTCGGACCTGCTGAGACGTAGCGTAGTATTAGATTAGCGAACAGAGTGAGAGGGTTAAAGACAATATTTGTAAATAAATAATCGTAATGACCTGGAAAATTAGGTGTTACAGTAACAGTTGCGCTGGCCGCCGTCGCAGGCGGCGCGGCGATACGAAACCGGTGGGATCAAATCCTTTAAGAAACTAACATTATGGACAGAAGAGAGGAACATTCACTACTTATATTATCATTATCACTTAATCGCGTCTAAGATCACAAAAGACGTTAGTGTATAAAATAGTGTTGCTATATGTGATAGTCTTCTAATTTATTTTACAATTGAAATATTGAGATCTCTCTAACATTATACACAATATGTGACATCGGCTACTAAATTTAAAGTCAAATAATATTGGTCTAGGGATCAAAGCCAAAGATTGTTGAAGTTTGTTTAACGTTAATAATGTTGTGGATTTATGCTAAATTATTCTGAGATAGTTAATGTTTAGTGATGTAAATGTGGACAGTTTATTTGAATTATTTTATTGCCCTCTCCAGACTGCTCATTGTACTTAGTATTAGATTGAGAATGTAGTTAGTTCTGTGGTAATCTACATATTTCCAAAAAAATATAAAAAAAAGTTAGGTTAAAGTAGAGTAAGGTAAGTTAGGACCAGTGTAATAATTGCTTTCCAGAAACGACTACTCGCTAACATCTAAACTAGTGCCACAACGTGACAAAGTATTGTGCCAAAATGAGTTCTAGTATTTGATCCTCGCGTATATTTATTATTTTTTGTGGTTTTATATATCCAAAATGAGGATTGCCAAACGTTAGACCATTGCCTGTAACAAAGTGTCAAATATAAATCCTGACTAGAAAAATAAAAAACCTGCTCCGGGGGCGCCACATGTTCTTTTAATATAATATTCTTTTTTGTATCAATTTGGTAGGATAAAGTTAGTTCCATTGAATTTCTTCAATATGGCGAGGTTTTTATTTTTTTTGTTGGGATTTTAATACATGAACATTTATTTATTTGCACCATAATTAAGTAGGTACGCAATGGCATTAGATAATAGGCCCAAACATATCCAAGGAACCTTATATCCCCGTGTCTTCCCCTCGGTATTTCAATAAAAAGTAATTAATGATTGTGCCAAAGTTGTGTCTAAAATTAACGTACTAGTTCAAAAGTGGTGTAGTGTACGTACACGATGAATTTTGTTTTTATTTTATTTGACTTCCAGTTGAAAACTAGTCAAATTGTTTTGAAATATATACACAAAATTTTATTTTTAATAAAATTATTAAAATGCTAGTCAAAATTGATCCAATCGGTACTTTACGTTTGTTGTTAAATTTTATTTATTTAAGTTTGTGAGTGTCGAAATTTAACTATTTTCGTGTGGTCTTGCTTGAAGTAAACTAGCAATAAATTTTGATAAAATCAATTATTTATAATATAATGAATTGCAATTAAGACAATGTATAGAGCTTTGTACACTAAGTACCACACAGGTATACATAGTATTAATCTATAGGGAAAAAGTAAGTTACTAAAGAGAAGAGATTTCTTAGCTGTGATTGAATTTGGGGAGCACTTTTGTGCAAAGCTACGTCGGATTGTTGGTAGGAAGAAAAATTGCAGCCGGGGACATTAGTCGTAGTGCACGCTTGTAGACTTGTGAAACTCCAGTTGACAAACAATTTGATTAAAAAACAAACGCACTAGGTGCAAATGTCGATACACATACCAAGACGGATTACTGGTGTTAATGGGTGAAATCATCTATCTATAGTTTTTTTTAATTATATGACCGTCATTTCGTTGATGGTGATTTTTAATTTTGAAATAATTTAGTGCTCTTTCGATTACAAAATTATCAGTGACCGCATAGCTTATTATTTAAAGATGGATATATTGAGTTGTCGGGTTGTGATAATATTAAGTACTAGCTTTCAGCCGCGGCTCCGCCCGCATAACAGTTTTTCCCGTGGGAATAAACCATTTTCCCGCGGTAAAAGGTACCCTATGTTACTCAGGGTGAATGTAGCTTTCCAATGGTGAAAGAATTTTTTAAATCGGTTTAGAGGTTTTTTAGTTTATTCAACACAAAAATACAAATCTTTCCTCTTCATAATATTAGTATGAAGTATGATGTAAGTTTGTAAATCAAATGTCCTGTGTTAACTGGAGTTATACATTTTAAGCCGATGGTATTGTAGCTGTCGATCAAGATAGATTGGAGCGTTCGTGCACACAGTCAAGGCGGACATAATAATTATATATTTTTAAGAAGTCACATCTATAGTTAATTGTAACGCAAATACTTTCTGATAAAGAAATATTTTCTTTGTTGGTGTTGTCTCATGTTAAGAAGCGATGCGTTGCGTGTAACTGCAACTTGTATGACGCGTCGAGACGTGCGCGTACGTTTAGTTAATTACGTATAATAATCATAGCAATCAATATTGTAATCTTTATTATACTCATTTTATAGTAGTTACTATGATTAAATACTGTTAAATTGTTATTTTGATTTGCTCAATTTTCTGAATGTTTAATTAAGCTAGGCTTGAAATATATTATTTAGTTTGTTTTATAGTTATGTAAGTTTTTTTATGAATTCTTGACGTCTGCGAATGTTTTTTTTATTATTATTTTTAATAGATTTTTTTACTGGGTGCCAAATTAAATGTCGTTTTATAAAATACATTCAAATATTTATAAAATACAAATCATCAGTAATACTATTTGTAAACTAAACGGAGCAATTGTCGCTTATAAAAGGACCCTAGCTAGCTACTATTTTAAAACTAAATTATATCAGAGATCCTCCATTAACCTTCAGTGCATGCGAAAATGAGACGGTTGAGTTGGGAACATGCATGTTTTCTATAAAGTAAAGCAGGACAGATAGTTTTCGCTTTCTTATTCAAAATATCTCAACACGCTTGTCGGTGTATTGGGTACACCTAATAAATTCAACATTCTCTGTAAATTTGGTGCCTTTTGTATATTATTGCTTTTACTTTATTTTGACTGAGTTATAAATTTATAATTAGCCTTTATTGACAGGGTCTGACTGCGCTGTATAATAGTGTAATTAAATTCAATTTTAGCAAATATGGAATAACTAAATGTAATTGTAATTTCTTTTAGAATTGTCTTGTTTGCACCTGAATTTAAAGTTCTTATTGCACCATTTTAAGAATCCCTCTACTGAATTTTGTCGCTTTTAATATTTTCGAAAATATTAAAGTATTTTGGATGGATGCTTCTGATGCATACCTTTTTGATTATGGATATTTACAGATAGATGCGTGCGTGCTATATTGAATCATATTTTGCTATCTTCGTAATAAACGTAGATCCACATACAGGTTTGAGACGATTGGGTAAAAAGGGTTGTGTAATTTGTTAACCATATACAATAATCGATTTATGATATTGCTTCAATCCCATAAATAATATACCTACATTAAAATACCTATTAAATCTTGCATCTTAAATTATACCGTAGTTGATTATCAGGGTATTTAGTTTTTCGTGAAAATTGATTATTAATCTCATATCACATTCTTTGTTCAAGGAGTATTTTAAAAACTGCTCCATTAATAACGAATATTATCAATCGCGTAATACATCAGTTCTATTCTATAGCAGATTAAACAAACGATCACATCTTTTCAAAGCCACATTTATTGCAATTAAATTATATCTTCCTTTCAATATCAATATGCTCTAATATTATGTATTGCACCTTTACTTAAATATAAACATGTATCGTGTTCTTTATTTACTTACTTATTTTGTTTACTTAGTACTAAAACCCGTAGGGGTATTTTTTTGAACTACCTACACAAATTCACATAGCCGATGGTTTACAATATTAATCGTGTAAATTTTATTTGAATTATTGAACGCAAAGCAGTTCAATGCAGAATTTACGATATCCCTACCTTATATATAAACTCAATTCGCCATAATTTATGACGTAATTTAAATTCAAACTTCTGCAGTATTTATAAGACCTAAATGATCTGATCTTGATTTTACTTCAATACGATTTATCCCGTGTTTATCCAGTAGTTTCATAGCAAAATGTCTAGTACTTATTGACTGAGTATGGTTAAGAGTAAAGTATCAGAAAGGCAACACAATCTCGTTTGTTTTTAATTCACTGCTGCAATTTCAATGAGCATTTAATTTTTATATTCAGTCATCTTTAGCATAATATCATTTTAATTTTAAAAAGACGCCTGTACATTTTTTTATGTTTTGATAGACACTAGACTACATGAGATACAATATAATAACTTTAAAATACAATAAGTAAAAAATTGTGTCCAAAAAGGTGTTTCCAAGACTGTGGTCAGCTAAGCTGCCACTATTTGGTATCACAAATAAAACGGACACAGTTTTTCTGTGTGTGCTGTCTACAGTTTTTATCTTATTCCGAATTAATATTAACTGGCTACAATTAAATCTTAAATGTAGATGTTTCGTGAAACAATATGTGATGTGTTGTCTTGTATTTAAGTTTACATATCACGGTTTAGATGTTCACTCTATCGTCATATCATATCTTTGAAATATCACTGTATTTGTCGACATATCTAAACGTTTTTGTGAATTGAATTAATTGATTAATGTTAATTAAATGAATATAAATGTTGTACTTATGGTTACAGTATACTGTCATTGAGGTTAATTTCAATACAATTAATGTTTGTTTTTCATTATGTTAAATCAATAAAGTGTGTAATTAAAATATATTTTTATTTCGATAACACTTCTCAAAAGACCCTGATTTTCAACTGGCTTCGTCAGATACTTGAAATCCCTTTATTTGGGATCAACTGAAATGGCTCCATCAAATTAACTAACGACTTCTTTCAGTTTTTACTGTGTACCTACTTTAGACCACCTAGCCGAGTGACGAGTGGTAACCTCTCGCCTCCGTGTCGGAGTTTCTGGGTTCGAATCCCGGCGGGGCACCTTCAGACACTTTCCAGTTCGTTTAGTTTAGGAAATTGCTGGCTAAATCACACTTGATGTCCGAACAGAGATTCCGTGTTTCGGAATACACGTATAGCCTTTGATCCCGTCTACTATCGTAATACACGAGCCGTACCTGCAATTTCAATTCACACGAAGAAGAATGTCCTTATAGGTATAATCCTCCCCTATCAAACCTTAACGAAATTCCATTCTGACAATGCTAAAGCTTACTACTAGTTTGGTACTAGTTGGTATCGTTGTAAAAAAATTGCTATCATTATAATTCCGGAGATATTGCTATAGTTTAGGGAGGATTATAGCTTGATGTTCAAGCTATAATCCTCCCCTCTCATTTAGCCAAACGGTGGGGTCTTTCGACTTACTTTAAATCCAAAAAGTTAGTATCAGATTGCTATTCATTGCTCAGTTAAGAAAGAACACTGGTCGCGTTGTAATTCCGAAGATATAGCTGCAGGTTGGGGAGGATTATGGCTTGAGCATTTTAATTTTGCTCTTTTCTGCACAACGCTTTGTTCTTTCGTTGCAAAATTGGTATCAACCTTTAGTATTCATTGGTACTGTAAAACTACATTCGATTTATTACGCTAAACATCGTAAAAGTACTTTAAAAATGCATGTAAACTTCTACATACAAATTTGTTTTGAGTCCCTATAATGCACGGTCCGATAATACACATTGCATAGCACGGCCGTGGAGAATTTCTGATTGCTTGAAATTAAAAAATCGTTCTTTAAGACTTCCATAGATGACGCTAGTAATATAATTAGAACAGTGAGATTTATTGTAGACTTTTATTGGTCGGTTTGTACGTGGTTCTGTTCTGAGATTAATTTTAGGATAATTTGTTGATTAATTTGAATAATTTTTATAATCCAATACTTTGGTATTTATTACCTCACTATTTACTAGTGCCATCTGTTGAGCCGTTTTTTTTTTCATTATTTGCTACTTGAAACTTCCCATCATGAAGTCGTAGAGTTTGCCGTGCATTATTGGACGGTTTGATACATGGTCCGATATTCTACAGTAAAGCCCGACCAAAGAAATAAGAAACCTCGCCATATTGTGGAATTTCAATGGAACTAATTTTATAAGGGAAATTATTGCCATTTTCGTAAAATTATACACGTGGCGCCCCCAGAGCAGGTTTCTTATTTCTTTGGTCAGGCTTTATATTATGCAGTCTGACAAAAATGAGAAGAAATTATTATTATTATAAATTATAAAATAGCAATACTAAAGTGTCATCTCATTTTCACAAGTAGTTCGAAAGAAACGATACTACAGTGTTGCTACTTTTAGGACAAAAGACATAATATTTCAATCGATTCGACACATATAAATATTTGGGAATTGTTCTCGACCGAAATCTTTTCCTTCTCGATACAAGCAAAAAGATCTGTGAACTGTATAACCACTGTACCTATTATAATTATTTGTAATAAAGTTACATGAATTATTAGAAAAAATGCGTACTGTTTTAATTAAAAAAAAAACTCCCCATTTTTCCCTGGAAATTTACCCGATTTTTAATTTACACCTTTGCAATACTGGTAGCGCATGGCATCATGTCATGGCGGCCGACGCGGCATTGCGTTGTGTTAATTAAATTAAACCGTTAAAAATTTGAAAGTTTTCTGTCAGTTAAAGTTTTCTATGTTATATGAAGGTCATCATAGCATGTAGGTAAGTTATTTTATTATAATTTTGAAATTATACTTACTATACCGTTAACTTCCCGATTTTAGTTAGTTTTGCAATGACGCAGTAATACAATCTACTGTTTTCGTTAATACCTAGTTATCGAATTATGTTTGTAACTATAAAAATAAGAGAACAGATGTTAGTAGGTATAAAATAAATAAACGTCTTAGTTGAAAATCAGAAATCAAATCAATCAACAATGAGTAAAATAGTGAGTTTGGTATTTTTGTAAACATTAAGTATAATATTATTATCATATTTCATATTATAACATAAACTAAAAATATTTCAGATCTCAAAGAGTGGTGCATTAACGACGATCGTTTGTTTGTGATCATCATCATGCTGGCTGTGCAATGTGTATTTTCGGACCGTGCATTATAGGGACTCAAAACAAATTTTGTATGTGGAAGTTTACATGCATTTTTAAAGTACTTTTACGATGTTTAGCGTAATAAATCGAATGTAGTTTTACAGTACCAATGAATACTAAAGGTTGATACCAATTTTACAACGAAAGAACAAAGCGTTGTGCAGAAAAGAGCAAAATTAAAATGCTCAAGCCATAATCCTCCCCAACCTGCAGCTATATCTTCGGAATTACAACGCGACCAGTGTTCTTTCTTAACTGAGCAATGAATAGCAATCTGATACTAACTTTTTGGATTTAAAGTAAGTCGAAAGACCCCACCGTTTGGCTAAACGAGAGGGGAGGATTATAGCTTGAACATCAAGCTACAATCCTCCCTAAACTATAGCAATATCTCCGGAATTATAATGATAGCAATTTTTTTACAACGATACCAACTAGTACCAAACTAGTAGTAAGCTTTAGCATTGTCAGAATGGAATTTCGTTAAGGTTTGATAGGGGAGGATTATACCTATAAGGACATGAAGAAGATTGCATTCAAATTGTAGGCAGAACAGGGAGAGAGGTTTTGCTCTTATAAAGAAAAGAGAATGATGAGAATTGGTACCTACTGTATAAAAAGCCAAAATTTTCCTGCGTGTGGTAGTCGTCAGAAGTATCGTATTATTTTAGTTTCGAGTCGGTCCCAATTTTTATTTGCTGCTGGGTAGGCTATAGGCGTTTTTAATTCAAGTAGTCCTGTTTACCCTAAATTCTGTGTGGTTTTGTGGTCACAGCAATGAGTAACGTATTACATAAGCCAAGGGTTTGATGATTTTCAGCATTGCACATAGATGTCGCTAATTTACTTTGTACATATACTTATTTATTTTCATTGATATAGGTAGGTAAGTATATCGAATCCTGAAAACTGTTTACATAGAAACAACATAGAAATGAGAAAGAAACATTGTCTGTCTGAACGGATTGGGATTTTTAAAAAATGACTGTGATAAATAGCCATCATGAGTAAGGACAAGGGAAATTTAGAACTGATGGGTAACTAGCTGACCAGTCACCGAAAGCTGAACACCACGCAAAAAAATAAGAATGAAAAGTGTGAAATGTTTGTCGTAGGTACTCTACTTTGCAAATATTATGAACTTTTGTACCTACCTACTTATAGGTATGGTATACTTACTTACCTGATACCTATAGGTAGGTACTTACTTAAAAAAGACATTTATTGACAAAAATAAAATGAAGCACCTTAATAGTCGTTGGTAGTTACAGACAGGGTCTAAAATTAGCCATTAGAAAATCTCAGTCGTTTCATTTGTTTTCTACTTTTATTACAGGCTAATAAACCGTTATGTTCGGCGATGTAGAGCAGACAGTTAACCCAGCCACTTTACATAACCCGCGCCGCGCCGCCACCGGGTCTTTTCCAGTACCTAGGTTACAAGACCTAGGGTAGAATATCTGGCTATTCGTAGTAAGTAGGTACTGGAATCACTTTCTACAGGCAAAGGCATAGAAAGGTCATGTTCGCTTAGTCAATACTTAGTTTTGAACAACATTACATAATAAAATTCTCGGAACCGATTAAAATATTCGACCTCTTATACAAACTGACTTTTAAATTACTACATATTTCGTATGGGAGAGTCGATTTAATTTTTTCGTTACCGAGAAAAACTTTATGAAAGTAGCATAAAACCGTTGATTGTCCTTTTCACTATTTGCTAAGCTATTGTAACGGTCTATTATTGGACTAAAGCTTTATTGAGGGCGTTGCCATAATCCCCATTCTTGGCAGGCGAGTGAGATCGCAACTGTTAGTTACACAGGTGAAAGCAGTCCTTTCGTTGACACTTATAGGAAGTTGAGTTGGTCCAATTCTAAGCCAGGAAACACGGCATAGCAAGTTAAGTAGTTAAGATACGTAACATATTAACTAGGTACCTACTAGCTTTTACGCTCGCGTTAACAGTTTTTCCCGTGGGAATGAGTCATTTTCCCGCAATAAAAGGTAGCGTATGTTACTCAGGGTGAATTTAGCTTTCCAATGGTGAAAGAATTTTTGAAATCGGTTCTGTAGTTTTTGAGTTTATTCATTACAAACATACACACACACACACACAAAAAAATACAAATCTTTCCTCTTTATAATATTAGTATGATTGATTTGTTATCATACCTACCTACTTTCTAAACATGGTACCTACTTAGTGTAAATAGGTATATTTTTTCGTGTACTCTAGTAAATAAATGTCAATCAAGGCGGAGATTGGCCTCGCCTGCTATTTCGCTATTCACGCGATGTCTTGGCTGGCTGGCCTCTGACGCCACTTTTAATATTGACTTCCCTCTGCTTACCTAGCCACAATCATAACATTTAACTGGGTCAAAACAAAGACTGAAAAACAGGCGTTACTAGCTCCCCTGTTTTTGCAGTGTGCACGCAGGTAAGATTGCCAAGCCAAAGTCGGTAGTACACCGAGGTGTGATGTCGACAAGTGTGTGTGAATAGAAAATGACGAAAGATTTATGACGGTTAGGTGATGGTAAAAACACGTTACATGTTGGTACAATTTTGTATTTGTAAGTGCAGTACGAAGTTCATTGCGTAGCGTATTAGCGCTTGTAGACGGGTCGGTCAAGCACTAGTCTTTAGTACAGCAGTGTACGTGAAAATTTGTTCATGAAAGTTACAGTAGTAGTTTGTTGGATGGTGGCTGTGTGGTGCTTAGTGTGGCGCGAGTGCGCATGCTCGCCACTGCGCCACTCGCGGCGCGATGCCCCCTGGCGGACTGCCGCCGCAGTGAATTGCGTAACAAAAGCACACTCGTCTCCAAGCGCTACGCCGAACAAAACTTTCGCCCCGTCCGCGCCGACGGTATGGAAAAACGTAAAACAACATAACTTTGCCGCGGAACCCGCCCTAACTCCGTCAACAAAAACTACGAATTTAAATTCGTTATAAAAAACGAACGGACGAAATTTTACGCTTTTCTTTTTTAGTTCTTGAAGTTTTCTGAAGTTGACTGTGCGAAAAGTGGGCCGATGAAGTCGCCGGCCGCGTTTACAGCAGTGAGGACTTGCTAGTGTTGTGTTTAATTTGTTTTGTTTGCTTTGCTCGAGTGGTGACCGTCAACGGTGGACGGTGGCCGGCGCCGCTGGTGGGGACAATCGATACTGCGGTGAAGGTAAGTTTTTACTACCAATCGTTATACCAACAGGTCTTAAAATAGAAAATGTTTCAGTCATGAAACACCTTTAGTTTTCCATGAAATTAGGTAATATATTTAAGTGCTCTGGCACTCTTTGTACATGCACGCTCAAATATTGTAGTGGCTTTGTTCTTAACAAAGAACTACCTACTTACTTTTGAACTAGGTTTAAACAAAAAGAATATCGTTGTACAGGCTGATTTTCGTAGACGTTTTGATATCATCTCTCCTACATAGGTACTGAATAAGTTTTCCAATAAAAATAACTGGTAAAACTTTTCAGCTTTATACTTTATACATTCTTACCACATCTAAGTACCTACATAATAATAGACATTCGTGAAACTGAAAAATTCACAAAGCAAATATTATGTTGTTTATTGTAAATAGTTTGATAATAATTTTCCTGATATTATCATAACGTTATTTTAATTTACAAAGAAAAAAAAAAAATTTACATATCCACAACGAATAAAAATTTTTATGAAACGTGGATAAATAATAATATCACGGTAAAATAACAATATAAACAACTACTAAATTGTAGAGTTAGAATTAAGACAGGAAATTATATGGAGGACTTCAAAATAAAACTACTCAACAAAAATTTACTTAATTACTAAGAAAAACCTACTTAGTATGAAATAATAAAGGGACTTTTCATTGATTAAAAATTCCGAATTTGGGATTCAGCCAAACATGACGTAGTCCTATAGAAAACTAGGTCACATAAATAGGACTGAAGCTGTCCTTTACGTCACTGTAGAACGTGTGCCATTACTACTCGTGTTAGTCTTTGGAATGTCCAACACACCATCAGTGGGCTTCACGACATAGTCCACTTTTACTCTACCTCAAAACTACAGTGATACGGATTCTTCAGTAGATGTTTCTTTCATTAGAATCCGTTACAAATAACTAAATTATTGTTTTTACAACAGTTGGAAACCAACGAAAATCTCTTGTCATCTTCCTTCCCGTCCTTCTTTTGAACCTTCTGGTTAGAAAATGTTTAACCAATAATGAGAGTGCATGATAAGATTAATAAATGTAAATGAAACGAAAGAAGTAAATCTGGATCGTAGCAAGTGAAACGAACTGATCTCTGCCTATGTCTCCGGGAAAGAGGCATAACTTAATTTATTTACTTGTAGTTGAACTGAAAATAGAAATACAATAAAAATAACTTTTATTTAGGTAAAGGTTAAACAATAATAAGTTAAGTTGTAGGTACACCTAAAATATGAACAAAATAATTAATTAAACTTGTCTTCGTACTATTAGGATATTATTTTATCTACCAAGTATTTATCGTACAAAATCTCAGCATATAGAAAAAGCGACCGTTGCGTTGCCATCGCCATCTTATTTAAATGTAGCGCGTTCTCTAGTAGAAATTTAGAAGTAACTTCATTTAACCACGTTCTTGATCGATCTTGACTTGTGAATATTTTAGCGAACTATATCTGTAACATGGTAGGTCGTAGTCATAAAGCCGGAATGGGCCATTGAACTGCAACATGTCTGCAAACTTCCACTACCCGCTTTTATGATGATTAAACCGCTATAACTCAAACAAGCCTGTTTTCGCCAGTTTCACAGAATTCACAAGATTACAACAAATTTTGATTAAACTAGGAGGTACTTAAGTATTTAGGCCTCTTTATATCAAGAAACATTTTAGGGTCCTAGTTTAATAAAAAAAACTCAATAGTACTTAACTTAACTTAGGTATAATATAAATGTTGAAATTAAAAACATTTCTCGAATATTTTTTACTCTTTTCTTTTCCATTTTCCATGTGCCTCCACAAAAAGTACCAAATTAAAAAAAAAATCGTCTTCATAATGAAATTAACTAAAAATTAACAACCAATATATACGTATTATAGAATTGAGAACCACCTTTTTTTGAAATCAGTAATAAAATCATGTCAATCTGTTGATCCAAATAACAGATAGGTACAACAAAAAACTGTAAATAAACTTTTCGAAAATAACCCTTCGTTTTACTGAATAAGTTCCATTTCATTTGTTATCTATACCTACTTATTGGTAATCTAAACAAGACCTTTCCTACATAATTATTTCGCGGTATGTAATGAGTTGGAGAGAATTACTGAAATTGAATTGCGTTGAACTCTTTTCTATGAAATAAACGACTTTATAATCTTTTGAATTATTTTATTTTATTCGAAAATGTTGTTTTTAATTTATTTCATGTTACTATGGGAAAAATGAAAGTATAAAACGAGAACGAGTATTAGTGTAGCTGTTGTAAATTTTGCTCGTGATTTTGCTTTAGTAAGTTAATTGTTTTGAGCTAGGCCTAGAATATTAAAATAATCGTATTTTTTTATGGATAAATCAGAGAGGTGGGAGCCGCTTCGAAGCGAAGCAACTCCCACCTCTCTGGGATGAATCATATATTAATGTGTGTGACAGCATTTCTTTTTATCAATTCTGATGCATCGATGGCCAGTACTTGAAACAACAAGCGGCTGAAGTTTTAAGGCTCGTAAGCTTGTAAAACAAGATGTGAAAGAAGTGCGCGTTTCTTTATACTGTTTATACAGCTCCTATATATAATTTATACCTGTTATGTACCTATTTCCTTTCTATTTACCAATCACAACGCGTTCAATAACACAGATCTTTATCAACAGTTTACCCTTAGCTCGACGACTCTACCTTATATATGGTAATCGAGCCTAGAGCTTGTACCTATATCACGAAATCGATAAAT
The DNA here is from genome assembly GCA_948473455.1 of Teleiodes luculella. Lineage (NCBI taxonomy): Eukaryota > Metazoa > Arthropoda > Insecta > Lepidoptera > Gelechiidae > Teleiodes > Teleiodes luculella. The sequence continues at coordinate 11,809,671 of OX419589.1, forward strand.
TTATTCGCAGACGTGCGAAAGTACAGGTACAAATACAAAAACAACAAATACAAACAAACACACACCAAAACACAAATACAAATACTCACCTATTGATCACGATTGTAAACGTACATACGAGTATTATGTAATTTGTAATCTGAAATCACTTTATTTTTTTCAAGTCTTCTCGACTTTTCACATACATTCATCTTATTATATATCATATCGTCAGTTTCAGGCAATACTTTGTTCGTGTCCTTTTTTAGAACAAAACCGATTTGATGAAATAAATAAGGCTCTAAAATTCTGTATTAAAAAATGTTTTTACGATGCAGCATTAGCACAATTTTATCACCTCATGTAATAAGTATTTTGCACGTCAAATGCTTCAAGCAGCCATCTTCCGAATAGCGATGACTCCGTACGGAACCCCATATATTTTGTAGCCGCGCAATTTATATGAAAGTAGGCACTTCGAGGTGAATAAAAAAGTTAATATAATATAGTTGGCTTTTTCGTAGTATAAGATATAATCTCAAAGCTTAAACATCTTAAACAGTTTGATTGAAGTAGAACAGATTTTATACTGCCTCTTTTTTCGCAAGTTTGCTCGCGATGTTTTAAAACTATTCCGTTGAGAATAAGTTTCATTTATAGTTAGTAGACGTTAATTGTAAACCAAATAAATCTACTAAATTCAATAAAATCGGTTCTTCATGCCTGAACTCAGCAACTCTAAAAAACCGACAGTCGTCGCCTTTAAATTATAAATGTTAGTGAAATGTAAAATACCTAAATGAGATACATATATACCTACAGATAGTATTTTCGAAGGATGGATTTTGATACAGATATGTCGTAAATTGGGTACTTAAATATGAATGAAATAAAAATAAAAGACTATTTTTTATAAGACAAGAATAAACTCATCATTTCTCGACTTAAAAACGTCACTCTCCATTTCACTACTCGTCGCATCGTATCTCAGCCGCTGAATTATGTATCTACCCCCATATACATACAACCTACTAGCCCGTTGACAGATCTGCGAACAAGATATGAGGAGCTGGGTACATTCCGGGAATTGAACGAGTTTATCTCGTAACATCATGAATATTGCATGAGTATAATGCATTCAGCTATAATAATGTAGCATTTGTGTATTCACCTAGTTTTGGGAGTTAAAAAATGTCAGATGCGCTCTTTATTCTTATGACGATTTTCATTTGAAGTTTTTGTGTGTTGTGATGTGACACAATTCAATGAATAAAATCCTTTCTTTATCTATATTTAGAAAAAAAGAGCAACATTTGAGATAGGGTTAGAATGAGAGACCTATTGATCTCGAAGCCGAAAGCTCTACATTCTAGCACACTAGCGCAGCGACCGTTGGAAAACGCAATTAAGTTTTCTCTATCTCTACTGTTACGATCATTCGTACCTACTGGCCGATTGTTTCCAGCTTCTGTAGGTATAGATAAACTAGTGCAATATTGACTATTGTACTTGTATGTAAGTTATGTACTTAATTGTTTCATCACATTTTGAACCCCCGACGAAAAAGAAGAATGTTATACGTGTGACATGTGTGTCTGTCTGTCTGTCTGTGGCATCATAGCTCCTAAACGGATGCATTAATATTGATCTAGTTTTTTTTTGTAGCAAGGTTTCACAATCGAGAGTGTTCTTAGCTATGATCCAAGAAAATATCTTCAGCCATTTGAAGATTATCAGCTCTTTTCTGGTTGTTGAAAGGATAAAGTAATGGTATTGTGGCTTTCATTATTGTCTTATGTTGCTGCGTCTTCAGTGACAATATAAAACCAGTTTTTAAAAATTTATGTATGGAAGCTGTTTTCAAAAATCGTGTCCAACCCATAATCTACATAGATAGTTAGATCTCTTGTTTGTGTCTATCGTCACTTCAGTCGAAAGACGTACACTGCTGGACAAAGGTTCCCACAAAGTTCTTGACAACGACTGGTCTAGCGCTGCCCGCATCCAGGGGTTCCCACGGCCCTTACCAGATCACCGGTCCACCCTGTGGATGACTGCCTACGCTACGCCTTCTTAAAAAATGGTTAATAATTTCATATAAGCATTTAAATATAACACGCGCTGAAAAATTTAAACTAAACTAACCAAAATCGATGTCAAATCACTTGCGCTAGCGCAGAAAACGGGTTTATTTGACAACGGTTATAGTTGGTTCGTTTGAGTTAGCGCGATCGGGGCCCTGGTATTAACTAACATAGGTAACAATATTACACTTGTTCTCTTTACCTTTGAGTCGATGTATAAGCTCGGCAGCTATTCGCTGAAGAATTTAGCCGATTGTAACGTTCAGTTTACAAAGCAGTAACAAGATCGATGTCTTCCTCTAACATTTTAGAGCACTAAATTCAAATGGAACATTCTGGAACGCGTGCCTGAAGTTCCTGAGCTGAGGCGGGTTATTCCCAGTTGATTAATACTCTATTTGATGTAACTGTTAAGGATTAAGCTAAAAACTACCTAGTTCGACTTAGGTCTGACAATCCTTATCACATAAATTTTCAAAACGCAAGAACGTTAACAATGTCAATGACAAAATGATAAATGGGTATTCATTCATTCCTACATGATCCAGAAATAAACTAGAACATTTATATTTATATCACGTCCGACTATGTAGATATATTATAATCTTTCAAATTATGTATTTTTTATAAACTATTCTACGAGAATTACTTCAAAAATATAATCTTTTTAATCTTTTAAAGATTTATTGATTACTAGCATACCGCCGCGGCTCCGCCCGCGTTAACAGTTTTTCCCATGAGAATGAGGCATTTTTGTGGTAAAAGGTAGCCTATGTTACTCAGGGTGAATGTAGCTTTCTAATGGTGAAAGAATTTTGAAATCGGTTCAGTAGTTTTTGAGTTTATTCATTACAAACATACACACACACACACAAACAAAAATACAAATATTTCCTCTTTATAATATTAGTATGAAGTATGATATTGTGAAGTACTGATAATAGCTTAATTTGTACGCAATTTGGTATGCGGTAGGCGTACTTCCTATAAAATTGGATTACAAAACTTCCGTAAAGTTAAGCTGACAATTTACGATGAAATCCAAGACAGAACGTTTTAGAATTCTTCAGAAAAAATATTCAAATTTTAATAAAAACATCGTAGGCATCGGCATCTGAAATCCGGATGCGCCGATTTTGCAAGGTGTCACAATAGAGAGTGTTCTTAGCTATGATCCAAGAAAATATCTTCAGCCATTTGAAGATTATCAGGACTTTTCTTGTTGTTGAAAGGATCTAAGTGACGGTTTTGTGGCGGGGGTTATTCAAATTTTTAATTTAATGTGTCGACATTTTTAGAAAAGTTTTTTCGGGAATGTTGCTTAAAATTCTTGAGCATGTCCTTTCAGTAATTTCTAAGCCGTCACTTACTTACACTCTGTATTTTATTTATTCAATAAATAGAAACAATTCATGACTCACGAGTTTATATGAAACTGGCAGTATACGAGTGGAAATATAACATCGGCTATTTTCAATTATAATCGGAAGTGGTGTTTCCAAGAATAAAAACCAATCGATGGGTAGGTAATGTAGGTTACCGGTGTCGCAGCGCGATCGGTTCAGGATACTTTTCTTTTAAATAAACGATACAGGCTGGCAACAATTCAACGATTCTATGTTCTTAGAATTGTAACGAGTATTTACTCAAACTGATAAGAAAATTTCAATATTATTTTTTTGTTGTTTAGATTTGTACAGTAGGCAGCATATGGACGGCTGGACATATTGACCTTGAGAGAGCCCGTATTCCGTAGCGGTAGGGGTGAAATTCGTAGTGCAAACGTCTAACCGCATGTCCTGGCTTCTGTACATACATTTGAGACGAGAGTCGGTCTTGGTTTGATCAAAGTTCTTTTAACTTCTAATCTGTCGTCGTTATAAGTTTTTATTAAAAAACCTTCGAACCCCAGCATCTCTGTAACGAGAGGCGTGCTTTCTTACCACTCGACCACGGAGGGTGTTTGTGATAGTATAGGATAGTAACACACAGAGTAACTAATATACTGGTGATACTGACCAGCCATGCCTACTGCGTCGTCGTCGAGGTTCTGAAAAGAAATTTGACTTTGACTTTGAAGCGAATATAAATGAAGGTAATACCTGTGCTATTACAATGAACATTACAATTTGTTATTAATAGGGTACTTACTACTTACTCGTAGTATGTTATTAATACGAGTAATTAAAGATCTATTTTTATACTACCTACGGCACAGATTAAGTACATTAAGAACAATTTGAAAAACTGAACAACGATCTTTTCGCGCACGCCGCCGATGTCAAAGATACAATCAAGATCATTGACATGGCCACAGCCGTTCTAAATTCAAAGTCATAAAGTGTCTTAATTGAAAGACAACCGTATGATAATAAATGACTGCTATTTTAACCAACTGACAGATTGCTATTTTAATGACGTGATCAAGAATTTTATAAGTAGGTACCTACTAAAATTCTTGGACATGACAGATCAGACTATTCTGATTCTGAGAGTCACGAGTATTACGTATTACTTCGAATAAAAGTATTTCCATTTTTGTTTTGAACTCTAGGTCCTCGCAGAAGGATAACGCAACCTGTAAAGCTTTTTTTTTTAATTTTCCTATGCTCTTGTCGCAGAGTGATGCGAGCCGCTTAAGTGAAACTGTCGACGTGACCTAGGCGTTGTCCTAATAGAACGCGAATGCGCGATCATCGCAAGTTCGCGCGAATTTTACTCGTACGAACGCGCGATCAAACATATTGTAGTCGAATATGTGCCCTAATAGACGATTGCGTGATAGAACGATTCCTTCATACGTGCTTCATACATTTCACAATCGCGCGATGATCGCGTAATCGCGTTCTATTAGGTTCGCGCGAATTTTACTCTTACGAACGCGCGATACATTTCACAATCGCGTATTCGCGTTCTATTAGGACAACGCCTTTAAAGTAACGCTCGCGCGACAAGTAAAGGTACAAAATGCAACAAAGTGACATAAAAGTCACCGTAGTTCAGTCACTGTTACATTTTGTCACCTTCTAGAGCTTCTCACATTTCTGTAATAAGTCTGTTGACAACATAAAAATAACGCCAGTTAACTAAATATAACATTTGTTGATAATGTCCCGAAAAATTGTTTATCTACATAGTAGGTGTACGTTTGCCGCCACACCGCCACACCCTACATAATAACCTAATATTATTATGACATCATGTTGCCACCTCGGTGTTATATTTATTCCATTGTTAAACCATCTAAATATTGACACTGTGTAGTAAATGCAAGTAATGGTTTAGGCGGGCTGGAACAAAGTAATAAATCATTTATGAAAAAAGTAATAAATGTGTAAAATTGAAGTAAACGGAGAATTATTTATAGTAAACTGTATGCAATATCTATTTTCATAACTATAACTTAAAACTAACTTCGTGTCTGACAGAACTATTTGCAACGCTTGAAAACTTAGAGTATAAATAGAAAAAAATCTGCTTGAAAACTAATTTCCAAGCTTTGTTTCCAAGTCTAATAAATGTATGTAGAATTGTAAAGTAATTAAGATGTATTAAAAAAGTTTCGACCAATGTCTACGTCGTCTGTTAGGTACGAATTTCGTAGATTATTTCTACTTTTATATCTTAATTTTCAGCTTTTGTCTGCAACCTAGAATTAGATTATAGATTTGTTGTTTGATAATAAAAGATTTCGAAGCCTGCGATTTTTTGCGATTTTTTAAAAATATAACAGGCAGGCTTTCATTGTATGCACAGGTTTTGTCTAGTTTAGGGTGAGATAATTCCAATTGTGTTGTGCAATGAAGTTAAATAATAATAATAATAATAATAATAATCGTGTGTGTGTGTGTAATATATAGTTACCTACATTTGTTTTATCTCACGAGTGCAGGCGAGCCTAAGGCTCAATTCACACCGGGACGGCAGCGACGCGGCGAGCACTTTCAGTGTGAAATAATTTTAAACTTTATTTACATATAAGAAAGACTAGTATCGCTTGAAGCTTCGACGAGTCGCGCGGCTACCAGCGGCGCCGCGCGGCGGTTTCAAGCGATACTAGTCTTTTTAGTACTTGGATAAAGTTTAAAATTATTTCACACTAAAAGTGCTCGCCGCGTCGCTGCCGTCCCGGTGTGAATTGAGCCTTACTTGTAATGCAGTGCGCATAGACACGCGCTCTTGTGTGCGTACTACTAAACTGAGCGCTACGCACACAAAGACAATGTGTACACACAAGACACACACAAGTATGGCTCGCCTGCACTCTTGAGGTAAAACATCTGTAATTAAGTAGTTTACTTTATTTAGACACTTTTATTTTTAAATTATTTTTATTCCTTATATTGATCCTACTATTTCAATTCTATGATATCTTGTGTTGCAGTCGAGGAATATTTTATTACTTTCAAGTTACAACGAAAACGGATCAATGTAAACATTTAACAACGTTTGCGTGAAAGAAAACACCTAATGCCGTCATTTTATACAACGGTAGAGTTGAAAGACCTGAATAAAATCGATTCTGAGTGGGACTACTGCATACCTGACTCCTACTGCTAGTGCCGATCTATATCCATTTATCGATAGTTTACTGACCGTTGAACAAATTGTTTTAATAATTCAATTATTACAAAATACAAAAAACCCGAATGTAGTGTTCACATTCTTATTTTGTTATGGTTACTGACATAGTTCTTTTTTTAATTTGTAGTGTGTCATTTATTTTCGCAATAAAGATAAAATGCCATTTTATTATTTGTGATTTTGAGCTAAGTTTGATTATCCATCATATGGACTATAAAGTACGATGACTACGGAACGGAAAATGCAGACCCCCACAAGATGGACCGCCGATCTGGTGAAGGTCGTAAAAATAATAAACTGCTGGATGTGGGCCAAGAGGATCGATCATTGTAAAACACCAAAAGACACCAGTAGACAAGTTTGGTAATGCTCGATACGTCGATTTAGCGACATACCTAAATAGGTATAGGCCAGTTAAGAAAGACTCCAAGACTACGTCCATCCCGCATTACTATTCACCCTGATTCAGGGTTGGCTCGAGCCCCTCAGTGGAGACTCTGTGGATTACATGGGCTGCTAAAGATGAAAAAGTTTAAGCTGAACAGCTAATACTCGTGCACCTATAAAATTTACATCAATCAAAATATATCGACAACCTATTTCACAAATTTCAAACAAATTCATTAAATGTGAATCTATCGATAGTTTGGTAACCATCACTACAACTGGAAATAGTGAACTCGATTTCCTAGAACCTGGAGGGTAATTCAATAATACACCGAAGCTCGTTAGGTTCCGAGTGTCACGTCTACTGATTACTAGCTAAGCTTTGCCGGCTTGTTAAGTCACTGGCGTTCTTTTATTTACTGGTATCGTTCAAATAAAAAAGTTAACATTTTCTTTTGAATATTAGTATTTTTATTTATAAATATATTTTTTTCCTCCATTAAAAAACATCTTTACTAATTGGCTGGATAAATAAACAATCCCATCCCAGCCTAAACAAAATTTTCTTTTTAGCGAAGAACTTCGTTGATTCTCTAGGGTTGGTGAAATTTACGCGACGATTAAGTAAAACGTAACCAAATTACGTGAAATAAATGGCACTAGAAGCTTACAATCGACTAATTCGACGTTTTCTTCGGCGGCTTTCGTAGGATTATCCGGATTATGGGGATTTAATACTCTGTTGGGTGTCGCCGATTACCTTATTCCGAACGGAACAGCTGTCGCGATCTCATTTACACAATTATCTACTAATTCGCTTTTAATGGTGCTTATGAAAACACAAAACTCTGTTATTGAAAGTCATGGAATAAAATAAATGGTGTCTAATAACAGCACAAAAGAAAAAATCCCTCTAGTAATACTTAGTAAGACCTACAGAAGTTCTATTGCGTGTTTATTTTTTTATTAAGTGCAAAAATTATTCTCAATTCTGCTCATTGGGAAGCAAATACAAACATTTTTGTACATACGAGTACATACGTAGAACAAAAATGTATCGCAAAAATTTAGCCTGTTACCATTGAAAACATAATTCTAGACATGCATTTGTTTAATTGACACTAACGCTACGCGAGCATTCTTAACTCGGGTATGAATATGTGACATACAACCTTAGATAAATAAAAAGATAGACTAAGCATACAACACACAAAGGAAGGCAAAGAAATTGGCCCAAAATACAGGCACATGTACCGACTGTGGAGTCGTTTAAAAAGTTTGTTGCCTCTTGGGCACAGTTCTTCCCTAATGTTGTTAGAACTGTCGCCCTGTTTATCATAAGGAGACATCCCCGACGCTGTTCCCAATTTAGAACTTTGCACGTTAAGGAACAGGGGTGTTTTTTAAACGTAAGAATAGTATGTAATGTAAAATATAGTCATTACCTATATGATATCTAATAAAAAAAATTTTTTTTCTATTTTTAGGGTTATTGACACTCTTAGGCTAAATCTGTTTAAAATAGATAGATAGAACGCACTAAACTTAAGACACAAATACATTTTATTGTAATTACTGACACATGTACAGGTACAGCCTGGTTGAAATGGCATACGATATTTGTTGTTTATTTTAGTGTCCTCATGTGCAATCAAGTATATTCTATTTCACTCTACGATCTTTTACATCAAAGTCTTAACGCAACTTAAAACACAAGTGACATTCATCTAATTTATATTGCAGCTTAAGAGATTGCTTAAATTCATCATAATTAAACCCGAGTTAGTAACTCCCTGGTCTATTTATTTTAACTCAACCCTTCCTTGAAAGCGGAATGACACAGGGTCTAACTTTAGTTGAAGTTCGCAGGCATTGGTTGTGAAATACGACTTAGAGAGCTACAAATAATACTTCATCTTCTTTTTACTTTGTTAGGTCTAAATAAGAACTATACATCCATATTTTTTAAAAATAATCCAGGTACATAATTATACAAATTCGAGTCATTTGAACATTTTTCTTCACATCGAGAGATTTTAAACTTATGTCACTTCGAAAAAGATAAATGATTTTAAACATCAGAAAAGATCCTCTTTTGATGCGAATAAGGACCAATATTCATTAAAGTTTCTAGTTCGGTTGCTTTGTAAGTGTTTCGAAAAATTCTTCATGATCAGCTTCATGATCTGATCAACTAATATTATTTTGTTTGGCAAATATATTATTAGCAAAAACAAATGGAGACCAAACGTGACTCCCAGTTCCACTACAATAGTCATAATTTTCTCCCCAAAAACGGGGTAAATTACGACTCCCACACGATGCAAAGAGCACGCAGACATAACACATCTCCTCAGGCTCATCAACATACATCACCTTTAGTTAGATAACCCGCACCCGACGGTAATGACGAACTCTGGTAGTATACCGCAACCATCCCTCTCACTCCTACACAAGCCATTTACATAAAGTGCGAGTGTAATAGCGGTAGCCCAAATCTGGAGTGTCATTGGCACGTTATCTTGAGATCCGTTGGCATACCGACCGGCAGTTAGGCGGCCGTTTGAGCACTTGGCACGCCTAGGCAGTGATATGTTGTCTAATGTGGAGATTAACGAGCATTCCTAGCTCTTTGCGTGAAATGCTATGACATCCTAGGGTGATCACTATTAAAGTTGACGGCCTCGGAGCCTAGTTGGTACTCGTAGTACTGAAGACGTGAAGCACAGGGTCGTGTGTTCTAATCCCGCCCAGGGCAAACATTTGTGTCTGGATGTTTATATATCACCGGTGCGCTTATAATATGTATGTATATGAACTGTCTGATGGCGTGTATGAGATGTCCCATATATTATTAACTGGGGTCCGATGGCGTGTATGAGATGTCCCATATATTATTATTATTACTCTGTTCTTCAATGGCCTTGTCTATGCTTTAAGAGAAAAGGAATAGTTAATAAAATAAAGATTGCAGTGGCATAAGTTTCCTGACACACCGGTAAAATGTGATTGTGTCACGAGCTATCCATTTTCTGTTGCGTCTCGTGCGAGCGCTTGCATTTCGATAGATCGAATCGAATTTGACCCAATACTCGTACTGCTGCGTGAAATTAACCTGCCAGGATGTTTAAGGACCAAAATAATCGCAACTGTCTCTTCATTGTTTCAAAACTGTATAACCGGTAATCTGCTTCACTAACCCTGGTGTCAGAATTATACTTTGAGCCGCCTATGGCTTGTATAACAACTACATCCATAAATAGTAGCCAACCAACGCTTTACGCGCTTTCTCGACGGGGGTGCGGCCAAAATCAAAACTAATAATCAAAGACGAAACCCCTCCGGGGCATCGTCTCCTTTACGATGTTTTTTCCGTATCGACGTGCTAGGCCTAAGTTCGGGTCCCTTGAGCCGCCCCTAGACGCGTTGGCACATGACTACTTTGGGGTAGAGTCTTCCGCTCCGCCGCAAGTCCGGTGAAGCTTGATTGGTCGTACTCTTTCGACACAGCATAGGCCAATTAAAAATAAATAAAAAAGCTTTCCTAAGCACCCGTGCTTATCATTTAGGAGCCGTATTCAGATTAGAACATGAGAAAACTTAAGTAGACACATGAAGAAACTGCTCTACCCATTTTTCAACTATGCGCTTTCATATAAACCAACATAATATAATTTCAGTTTAATATGATAATGTTATATCTATGTACGGTTCAGCTATTGTTAGTGTAGTACGGTCTATTATTGCGTCAACATTCATTAAATATTACGCAGCAAATATACCCTCGTTATATGAGCGTGCATAGTCCAGATCAATATTAGTTCTGAATTAGATTGTTGTTGAAAGCGTTTTTAATGAATTTAGTTATGTACAAGGAAAACTAAAGCTGCAATGTGAAGGCACTTGTAACTAATATTGAAATAATAAGTTTTTTAAGACTTTACAGCCTTGGTTTGAGCAAGACTTAGTACCTAACTTCATTAAAATTTGACGTCGAAATGTGATTTGTATAATCTTACGTCCAATAGAATTTTTGACTTTTGTGTAAGTGGCGACTTAGCAAATGCTGAAAGGGCATGCTCAGTATTGCTCAGTGAACGACAATTTTCCCTAAAACACTTTTCACGCAATCGAAAAAAAATCTAAACTTAGATCCAAAACGGTTGTTTTAATTTTAAGCAGACATTCGTATAGAGAAATCAAAAATGTTTTCGTTTTTGAGAAAAGCTTCCAGCAAAAAACCTATTTCAAACTCTATTAGAACAGAAATGGAATAAAAAAAGTGTTACTGTGTTCGGTTTTATCTCTCGTGTTCCACAATCCGTACATAATCGTTTGTCGTCCAATCCAGTCGTATCCGGTTGTAAATCCACCCATTTCCGGCCACAAGCTTTGGGCTTACTCTGTGGGACTATCACATTCAGCTTCAGTATACATAGCTTCTTTACTAAACTAATTCATCCAAAGAAAAATAAGATATGCAGCAATGTAAAACAATAAGAGTTGACTGTGTTTAAGGAAGATTTCGAATGTAAGGTTTTCGGCTATAGAGCTTTTTCACGTCTCTTATATTACTTACTAGTTTCTTTTGCATGTAACAAGGTTTTCAAACACTTCTCATATGCAGTTCTGATGCCAGGCTTTATCTCATTTACACTTACAGTTTTATATTATGTCAGGTTTATTTCAAGGATAGGTTTCATTTCAAGATTTGTTAAATTTATCTGAGCCACGATTAGGTACTCAATTTTACTTACCCTCACTTTTAAATTTTGTTCGCTGCTGTTTGCAAAGAGAAAGGGAAGAACCGTCCACACCTACATGTTGTATAATTCATAAACCTTGTCGTAGAATGTAAAAAATATTTCAATCCCACAGAATATAAGGCTGTAAGTTGAATAGTAGTGTGAAGAGGAATAACGTGGTGGCATCGCAGATTGCTTGTGTCGATCGCGCCGCCCTTCGCCCCGCTGCCATCGAGACCACTCCAATACAAATCTATGCATTTAATCGCGCCACTTCAATTCCCGCTATCGCTGTGATCTAAGTAGTTGAATCCCTAACATTTAACTGCTATTGGAGATGAACTGAAACTGAACCAGTAGCGGAGGCGTTGCCACAACATTCCATGAGTGGGTTGTGGTTCACAGCTGTTGTTTAGTTTCACAAGTGAACGAATAATATTATCAACCTATTCTTGTACCAAGCATATAGGTAGACATCTAAATTTAAAAGTGATTTTGACAAAATATTTAAAATTGTTTAAATATTATTTGATGATAAAAATCATCAGAATTTGCACGCCGATTTGTTCGGCAGGGTGCAATGCTACGACATGTGTTACTATTGTCAGACCTTTATACACCTGTATTTTGGCAAATAAAAAATTCTTTATCGTTATCTTTATCTTCTTTATTTAGACGCTTGTTTGTCCACCAAAAATATGCTAACCCATGTTTTAATCACTAATTGCTTTGATACCACTGAACTAGAAAATTCGAAAGTTTTAACATTTAAATCACAAACAAATAGGTCAAAAACTTGACCTAGATGCAAGGTTAAGCACAGCGAGTTAGCGAACGAGTTTCTTCGTTACGTTCACTCTTTTATTAAAATATACACAAGGGATGGCTGAATAAGGCATAACGAGAGATGTCGCGATGAAAGGCGACGCGACAGTTGCCGTGGTAATGAAAACGAATCGCAAATTGAGGACAGGAACAATGTCAGACCAAGCCAGCCCAGGGTTTGAAGATAAAACAGATCTAATTTGTTAATTGTAAGTTATTAGAGTTAATGAAGTTAAAACATATCTGAAAATAAAACGAATGCTGTTGATATTACAATGCTCAAAAATATTTTTTTTTTATCAGTGATTATTTTGGTTTATTTTTGCAATAAGGCAGCCAATACGTTGGCGATGATACGATATGGTACCTAACTACTAATCTGACATCATTACGAGCAGCGATTAACTTTACGATACTGTACCAAGCCTGAAATCAGCTATGTGGTTTTTGGGCATTCCCAACTTAGAATACGACCCCGGCTCTTACATATCTCAGGGAATAAGCATTATCGTTCACCTGTGTAATTTAACAATAATTTACGATCTCCGACCCGCCTTCCTACCGTGAGTAGTATGGCATCATTATGTTAGTGAGAGACAGTAGTCCTTCACCGGAAAATAATCTCTTCTTGGAATACAAACAAACAACAATATCAGCTGTATTTTATACTGCATGGTGCCTTTTAAAAATAAAATAGGCAGCAAAACTTTAAAACAAGACCGTTTCTGCAACACGTGTCAACACTGAAGCTCGTTCTAGAAAATCCCATCTTACAAGCTTTATAATAAAAGCCGCCATATTGCGAGCTTTGTGCCGTGAAGCTTTCCGATCTTTTGTGACCTTTTGAACTAACGGTGTAATCCAACAGTTATTTCACGCTGAACTTTAAATTCACGGTACGATACTAAAGTCAGTTGCATTTGCTTCTGTAAAGCAATTTGGAACGGATAGAAGTACTGGTGCAAATGGATTTCACTTTAGAGTGAACTTTTAAACTTGGGGCTGTTTAAAATAGCGAATAATAGTTATCACCCGAGAGGTTTTGTTTTATGTATACGACACATTCAAACTCAGTTCAAGAAGCTAAAACCGTATCTCAGTTCTCCAGGTACATTTATCCCTAAACAAAGGGAATATATGCGAAGCTAACATAATGGAAGATTAAGCTGCAGTGTGTTGGCTTCCTTTCACCCAAACAGAATAGAAAAGCATTTATTTTAATATTCAGTCTTGATAGCAGTTTCCCGATATCTACAATACATTATTTTAGTACATAGAGCGTTATTTATGTAAACTAATTCGAGAAAAAAGTAAGCACTATAATTTTCCTTTACTGATTTCAACGTAAAATGTAAATGACGTTTCTCATTACGGATTAGTAAAGTTGTGTACAACTTATATAACGAAATATGCGATATGTTTAATTGAAATAAAGTAACATGCTCAGTCTGATGATAATAAAAGAATAACGAACGTTAATGCTGTGCAAGTAATAGATTCAAATTTGTATTTATTTAAGAACGATTCACGAACTAGGTATTTTCCTCACTTTAACCGTCTACTTGACAAACGTCTTCAAAAACCAAAATAATGAAAATTCTAATAACAATTTAAAAGGACCGACCGAAGTTCGGTTTTACTAAAATAATTTTTCGACATCAAAACAAACTATATCAAGGACTAGAGATGGTTGAAAAGTGGGCGTGTTTTCTTTACCCTCTTCTTTATACAGGGTGGCCCATAAGTCCTTTGAATCGTAAAAAAAATATAAAAAAAAAACTAATGGCATTATGCAAAAGATTTTTATTTTGTAGTAATCCTTATAAAACGGGAATTATTTTTTGAAAATTACATCATCCAAATGTAATCCGTTACAGTTACAGCACTCCTGTAAGCGGCGACTAAAATTGCTAAAATTGCTGAAAAAACTGCGCGGCAAGTAATCTCTGCAATGCTGTCAGCCGTTACACAGCCCCAAACTGTCACTTTAGGGCTGTGTAACGGCTTTTCATGTTTGCGTTTTGGATTTCCACAGCTCCAGTAGCGGCAATTCTGCTTACTGACATGGCTATTGATGTGGAAGTGAGCCTCATCAGAGAATAACAGATTATTAAATGAAGTAAAGCTGGATAATTTTAGAATTTTAGTCGCCGCTTACAGGAGTGCTGTAACTGTAACGGATTACATTTGGATGATGTAATTTTCAAAAAATAATTCCCATTTTATAAGGATTACTACAAAATAAAAACCTTTTGCATAATGCCATTAGTTTTTTTTTAAATATTTTTTTACGATTCAAAGGACTTATGGGCCACCCTGTATTTGACTGAATACTTATAACAAAGAGCGAATCTGTCAGAAGCCTTGCCTTGTTACAGTTCTAGTGAACCTCGAGCGCTAAACCCCCGGGGGCTACACTGTCGCAGCTCAAGAATAGACGACCCCACATACCGTATAATGTATACTATATTACAGCGCTTAGTTTCCTTGCGTTAGTTAAAACTTTGTCTTGTTTGTTTACTGTGATCTTTGAAGAATAGAGTTGAGGAAATTGGGTGTTCAAATCGCACCTGCTTACACTGTCTATATTCAATACAATAAGTATAATATGGAATTCATATATTAGCTATTTATAATCATCATCATCATCATCATTTCAGCCAGTAGACGTCTAGCTATTTATTATAACTACTAAAAATTATTCTCGAATATTGGAGAAGAATAAGAGTACCTGTGTATTTTACTTATTGGTAAAAACACAATAAGATTGTAAAATATATAAATTTGAAACCGAAGGACTCAATAGATTCATCTTTATTTGTAAAAATGTACGAGTATTTCTCAATATCAACTGTAAATCAAAAAATAAATACGAAATAATCACGTTTCGTTAAAGATACATAAATCCAAAAACATAAATTTCGTATTCTTTTCCGCGAAATTAGCATAGGAAGTAACGTTCAGTAACTGAAACTGAAATAACTGATATTTCACTCGAAACTGAATGAGTTTTACAAACAAATAGCGATCGCAATGCATCAGAAAACTGCACAGATGAAAGCTTTTAACCTTTCAAGCTAAAATAACCCGTAACAGCACTCTTACGGTTACATTCTATTTGAAATCTCCTTTGAATTTGAAAACCTCGAATTTGCAAGCTGCTTTTCAAGATCCCGAAGGAGTTAACCTCGCTCTAGTAGCGCAGCAGCGCATAAACCTTTAAAATGCGCAAGTAAATCTAAGTGGAAGGCAATTTTGCTGGAGACAGCGAAAAGAGAAATTTGTGGTTAGATTGGCCATAATGGCAATCCTGCTGAAAGATTGCAAATAGCTATTAAGGCGCGTCTTTAAAATCTTCTGTGTCTCTATCTAATTCTATTTAACGATATACTTGCAATGTTTTAACAATATAACTTTTCATGTTTGTTATTTTAGCTCTAAGGGCCTTCTTAAACTTAATAAAGTTGAACTTATAAGGCTTTTCGTTTAATTTTATAAAAATGACATATTTTTATCCAGACTTTCGCTGAATTTATTCTGCTTATAACATTGATTTAATATTTCGTAAAAACAGGTGATTTCTTACTTCAACCAATTTAACTGGAATTTATTCGTAGCCGAATGCTACGAATGTGCTACGACCGACACTACTATCTCGATATATCGAGCGACAATGCTAGTTTGTAGTCAAGTCAACGCAGTTCCTAGAAGTTGCTACGTGCTACGAAATTCTACTTCGTTAAAACTATGCCAAAAGCAAGCATTGAAAGTACGCAGTTGATACTAACGTTGCTAAAACTTTAAAGTGGTTTTTAGATCATTTCTCAATGGCTAATGTAGCACGTACTTAGTTAAGAAGAAATCGGCTACAAGAAGTAAACTTTGGTCAAATTAGGGAAATATTTTATAGCTCTAGATTCATATTATTAGTAAGAATATTGTGCTATCATATAGTATATAGTAAGGAGGAGAAAATATGGACGAATTAAGCGGACAGATAAGCGAGCACAGTAGGTGGTAAGTTACCTCTTCATATAAAGCGTGTAATACGTACTTGTATAAGTATATTATTATATACGTTTATTTTTTGGTTATTTATAGATTTTTCTAATATTTTATCAAAGTATGAAACTTATTTGATGATAATAATTAAGATACTTGCAAACAAATAGGATATTGTGGTAAGAAAAAAAATGTTAATTTGACAAAAAAAAATTCTATCCAAAAAGTTCTTAACCCACCTTTTAAAAGTTACCTACACACCTACGAAATGTTTTGAATTTTAAATTCAGTTTCGGAGCGTTTCTATTCTCGCTTTGGGCGTCAATAAATCACTAACTCAAGTTTCCGAATTCGCTTAGTAAAGTTGGAATTTATGGACGTATGGCCACGAATGTTTCTTTTCGTTATTTCATAATAACCTAGCACTTTTTTTAGAGGATTTTTACTATTTTTAAGTTAATAGTCACTATTGTTATAATTATTATCAGTATTGAAGTGTTATTTAAACAAATATTTAGTTATTGATACGATTTAAATGATTTGATGCAAGTTTACTAGCTAAATGTATCTCTAAAATGTAATAGTTATGACCAACGGTTGTGATTACCCTAATTTAAAAAGTTATCGGGGGTATAAATACGGAAACTGCTGGTCATGACTCTCAGTTCCTGTCTGATCGAGTTGTAGGGCGTTACTATGCCCGAGAGGCTACCGAAATCCGTTACAAAAGATAAGTGTTAAGATTTATTAAAATATTACTGTTAAAACTGTTCTAAAAGTAAATTTACCAAATTGTCTTATTTTTAAGATAAGTTCACGTGTTAAAGTTAGATTATTTTTAAAGCTTAAATATAATGCAATACGACAATAAATGAGAAGTTTGCCATGTTTTTATGATTTTTATTTAATTATATTCCTAATAGTACAAGATTCCAAGTAATTAATAGTTTATTAGGATTGTTAATTGAATCAATTTTAGATGGCTCCTGACCACTCTTTATTACTATCATAAAAATTGGAAAAAAGACAATCTCCATACAAATATGTAAATTTTGCCCCTCCGAGATCGTGTTCTATCTGCTTAGTCTACCTCGGTGAACCGCGAGTACTTTTTCTTGCTTATGACCCACCTCAGTTTATCTGGGTGAACCACGGGCATTTTTCTTGCCGGTGATGGACCAGGTAGGTAGAACCTCAGTTCACCTTGGTGAACCACGGACACATTTTCTTACTTGTGACCCCTAAGTTTATCTGGGTGAACCACGGACACATTTTCTTGCTTGTGACCCACCTCAGTTTATCTGGGTAAACTACGGGCAATTTTCTTGCCCGTGGTCTACCTCAGTTTATCTGGGTGAACCATGGGCACTTTTTTCCGGTGGATGGTGGCTCACCTTATAATATATAAGCTTTGCATAGAAGTATCGAGCGTTTTACATTTCTGAGAAAAATATATTTGGGAAAGTTGCACAAATCCTTAGTCAGTATTTTCCGGTACTTATTATTACACTGAATAAAAAATTCTTAAGCTTATTAATAATAATACCATTTGCTGAAATAACTGAAACCGAAAGTCACTGCTCATATTTTATGAAAAATTACTTTCAGCATTCCACAGCTTTTGCATTATGAATGTTGTTCTCAATTTCGGGAGTGACTTGCGTTACTCATGTAGGTGATTAGAGCGTGACATAATGAAAGTAATTAAGGGATGTCCTTTAAGTATGGGCATATATTTAGCGGGTAATTGACTGAAATACCTTGTATAGTACACAATAAAATTATGACAATGATAAATTGTGAACCCTTTGGCCGTTAATGAAACCTCAGATAAGTAACTAAACTAGTTACGTACAAATATTTTAAACCAATCTGTATTCAAATGTTACCATTTCGTAGTCATCATCCTCATCATTTCAGCCCAACAAAGAAAGTTTCGAATTACGAATAAAAATCTATGTACAGTAGCCAGCACATGCGGCTGGACATGTTGACCTTGGGAGCGCCCGTATTCCGTAGCGGAAAGGGTGAATTTTCTTGAGCGAATGTCCAATCGCATGTGCTGGCTTCTGTACGAAACTGCTGCCTTTTCGTTGAAGGTTGAAGCGGTTGTGGGGAATTAATTGGATCAATACTCAATTTACATTACTTTCAAGCCGGTTAAAAAAGAAATATTGCTTTTGTGTACCTTACTACCTGTATTTAAAAAGAATGTTTAAATTATAATTGACGACTCTGCCATTTCGGGTGGCTATCCGTGACCAATCAACTAATTGATCAAACCATTCGCGAATGCTGATGCAGTGTTGACGACCCGAAAATACACAACCAAATTGAAACAATTTCAATGCTTTTATTTTCTGCTGTTTCGGCTAACGAACAGAATTTATATAATATACTAGCTTTCCGCCGCGCCCGCGTTAACAGTTTTTCCCGTGGGAATGAGGCAATTTCCTGCGGTAAAAGATAGCCTATATTACTCTGGCTGAATGTAGCTCTAAAAATGGTGAATGGATTTTTGAAATCAGTACAGTCACACACACAAATCCTTTATAATATTGGTATGACTAGTATGAAGTATGATAACTCTAGCTCAAAAGCGTTTTTTGTCTGTTTCTATTGGGCTAGTAGCTAGCTAATATCATTTTTATATTATACAGGCTGAAAAACGTGCTTGAGGCCTATTGGCTCATTGTTTCACACTTTGTAAACTGTAACTGTCCTATTTATTTCTGGTGTCAATAAAAAATATTTGTATTGTATTGTGCTTCCTCTGTTAATCAACTTGGTCAACTTTCCTACAGAAACTTTTCCCGGAAAGTAATAAAAAGTTGACTTTTCCATACAAACTGACTGATTCTAATTTCAATGAAATTTTGTTTGAGAGTGTCAACTTTCTGTCAACATGTTTGTCGTTTCCGACAAATGTTTCCTTAAGAAAGTTGCTCGAAAACGTTGACAGAGCACGCCTTTTCAGTATTTGCTAAGCCACACCCTCAACCTCTATAGAAATAAAAATGTGTGCACTTCCTACTTTTAAATTACTTATCTTTAGAGCATTTTCTGCTCAGAGACAGAGTCATTCATTATCCTCTTAGCCGGATATTGCAGAACCGCCGGATGAAGATCCTAACAAGTCAGAAACCAATTTTGTTGATTAGATTTGTATAAGTACCCAAGTATAGACACTTATACCTATCTAGTTTAAAATCAGAATTTTCATTCCTTTTGAACATATCAATGTAACAACCTACAAAAAATAACAATTTAAACTGATATGTTAATTGAACTGAAACTGACGCGTGTTTACTAAATGTACCTTGTGGAGACGCCAGTGACGTCACGAGCTTGTCTTTCTTCGGGTATAGTTAGGAGGAACAACTTTCAAAGTGTCTACTACTAAATATACCTCTGCAAGACACGCCGACTCGACCTACATCGGGTATAGTATAGTTAGTAGCACTATTTAAAAATAAACCGTTACTAAACATACCCTGCTTAGATTACAAGAGCCTTGCTTGGCTTTGATCGGGTATAGTTAGGACTGCACTTTTTTTATTGGTAGCTACTATCTATACCCGAACATAATTCGTAGCTTTCGTTACTCTAATCGTCTCTGTCGCGCACCGGGGTCGCGTGCTATTTTTTTCCTTCTTTATTTGTGTTTACTTTGAATGATATTTGACTTAGTTTCGATAGCTGCCGTGTAGGTTAACGATATTAAACGTTTTTTTCTTCAAGTTTATTAGATTTTCGTGGTTTAAATTATTTGAATAACTAAAAACTTAGTGAATCGTAAGTTTTGACACCAAAATTTGCATTAACTGCTAAATAAAGTGATTGATGTACTATTTGATTTTATTAAATTTATGTTCACTGTATCAAGAGTATTTTTTAAAATATCTAACTATAATAATAAAATTATAATAAATATGTGGGGACATCTCACACACGGCAAGACCATCTGATCCTTAACTAGGCGGAGCCTGTACTATGGGTGTCAGACAACTAATATACACACATACGAGTATATAATTATATAGCATCCAGACACAAGGCAAACACAAGTGCTCATCACACGAATGTTTGCCCTGGCAGGGATTCGAACCCACGACCCTGTGCTTCTAAAGCAGACGTACTACCAACTAGGCTACGTACGGGGCCGTCCATCTCATCATATCATATTACAACCACATATACTTAGTGTTTAAGTATCAATTAACAATTAATTACTAAACATACCCCTTTATGGCATTCTAAGTCGGGTGCACTTAGTAATTCAAATATTTTATCATGCTATTTATTCTCGACCAAAATCCTATGGGGAGGTACATTTTTTAGACATAGGTACGATGCTGGCATTCAAAATACTATTCACTCTTAAGCATACCCTAATATGATATCACAACTCGGGTATACTTAGTAGTAAAAATATTTTGTAAGCGCTGTACTAAGTATACCCGACCAAAACTCTACAGGGAATCTCCACAAGGTACATTTGTAAACACTTGGCGCGCATCATTCACTCCTAAATATACCCGATCATGACACCCCAACTCGGGTATATTTAGTAGTTCGAATATTTTGAAAGCGCCGTGCTAAATATACCCGACCAAAACCCCATGGGGAGTCTCCACAAGGTACATTTAGTAAACACGCGAAACTGACTTGTGTTTTGTTAAATTGTTACTTTCCTTGTAGTATCTGTAAAAAAAGCTCCATTGTATGCCAATGGCAAAATAGCCTTGTTGTAGCGTCAGGTCAGTTTCTGTAGGATACATATTAAATGTTAAATTGAATGAAAGGAGAACGAAACGAGCAAGAAACAGAAATAAATAAAGGTCTTGAAAAACAACAGCGAGTTGGGCGGGATGGATAGTACTTGAATAGAGGTTATTTTAAGAAAGAAAATACAGATATGTTATACATTCATGAGAATTATAATTTACACAAACAGACAACGTTACAAGCTAATAGTATACAGAATGATCGAAGCTTATAATATAATTAATTAGAATAAATGAATGAATTCATTCATTCATTATAATAATAATTATCATGAAACTTTGCCTTCCGAAATAATCAAGTAACAAGCTAATCAGGAGATACTTTAACTTTTTAACTTTTTAGTTTTAGACAAGGTTTGAGTTTATGGATCTATATCATTTATGTCGAAATAAAGGCCTCTGAAAGAAAATCGAACATTTTACCGGTCGGCGCTCGAGGATTAAGATACTAAAACCAAAACCTCAGTATAATTTGAGAATACGCATTTTAATTTAAAAAAACTTATTTGTTAAGTTCTCTTTTCCGATTCAGAGATAATTAAAGTTATATTTATGTTTTACAAAAATATATTGCCCTGGTCAGCTTCTTTCAGTGCCATATCTGTTTTATTACTATTATTAACTGACCAGAGCAGTTAACAGTTTGTTTCAAATTGATTGCAGTGAAAAATAGAGAGCAAAAATGTAGACATACAACAAATTGCTTCTATTTCATTAGCCGTTCTTTGTAGCAAAATACTACCTTATTTCCACTGTTATAATTATCTAGTTTTATTGAATTTTTAAGCAAAATGTAAAAATAATAATAACGAAATAAAAACAGTATAGAATCTGCAGACGTTAGAAAAATTTGTCATAACCCTTATGCTAATTATAGTAGTTATTGGTTGTGCTGCCTAAATGAGAGATTTATAATAACCCAGGAAATGTCCAGAATTATGTTCTTTTATCATTAGTTATTATTTTCTTCTGTGTTTTAGTCATCTAATGACTGTTGAGATTAAGAACTCACAAAAAAATTAATCAGTCTAGTCTGATAGAATAAGGTTTTCTGCAATCGGATCTTGATCCAACAACAGCCCACTGAGGTTTCACGAGTAGCAAGACATAATTTTGTCGTGTCTATATCTTATCTTATCATTATAGGTCATTCTCATGTTAGAAAGAAAGAAAGAAAGAAAAATCATTTATTTTAGGATTACGACACTACACAAGAACGTACAAATATGCAAATATAAGGTGCAAAGTCAACAAACAATACGACAAACTAGCATAGTACATCGATGTGCAGTGTGGCGCAATAATAAAAAAGGTTAGCGACTCAGCTATATGTCTACCTCCAGGAAGGCAGACGCTGTTTTTCTGTCGCTCCTTATACTTTTTCATCGTCTGGATCCCCAAGAGAAGCGAACATCAAAAAATAAATAAAATAAAAAATAAATAATACTGAACGATAGATAAAATAGTATAATTATGAATATAAGTAAATAGATCATGTAATAAGTATATAATATGAATGTAATGAGTATATATATATAAATACATAGATGAGATATAAACACTTCCAATAGAAGAAAAAATAATTATATGATAGACAGATATAAAGAAGTAGTAGATGGTTGGTATCAGGACATCTGCTGTTTATCAAGTAGGATATTTTTGAGAATTTTATTGAATATCGGTTTAGACACCGACTTTCTCAGTGGCGGCGGAAGATTATTCCAGCATTTAGATGCCTGATACCGAAAAAGATATGTTACTGTGCTTCATGCTACCGGAACTAGAAGAAATATAAGTTACTAGCTTTCCGCCTCGTGGCTCCGCCCGAGCTGTTTATCCCGTGGGAATCAGGGATTTTCCTGCGGTAAAAGGTAGCCTACGTGTTATTTTGATGCATAAGCTATATTATTGTAAAGTTTCATTGAAATTCATTCCTTAGTTTTTGCGTGACAGAGTAACAACCATTCATCCATACAACCATCCAGCCATCCACCACAAACTATCGCGTTTATAGTATTAGTAAGATTCCTAAGTTGCACACTGTATTACAAGCCGGCAACCATTCCGCCATCCATATTTTCTAGCGGCCTATAATAACCTAACTAAACCGTCCCATTATAATTTGTGTGAGCAATCAGCATGAACATGACGAGTACTAGCTGGGCAGTTGGACAGTATGGGTCGATATTATTAACCACGCGGCGTGCCAACTTGCCGGCCTGCCCGTGACCGACATTAGTCTACGGCCATGGCTTCCCTAACCAACCTACTTATTAACATGCCCGCATGACGTGTACACGACGAGCTAGTCTAGTCTGGTCTTAGTTGGAGGCTAGCGAGAGACTACAGCAATTGTTTCTAGCCAGCCAATTCAGCAAGATGACTATTGGTGGACAAATGTTTCCCCCAAAAACTTCCCGCCAAAATTATTGGTGCTACGTTGACCGCATCCCATAATTCTTGCTGGACCGCATCTTGCGACTATCACTAGATCATAAATTTATTGTTGGCTATAATATTTCGTCTATTAAATTATATGTGATTTTGATGCAAGTATTCGCATATTTACGGTATTTGCAGCATGTAACATTATATTTTACGACGAGGCAAAATGTTCGAAGCATGTTACTGTAAAATTTGTTTATCGATTTTGTGGAATGCCGCAAGACGCTCAATGTTGCCCAGCGTAAGTATAAAAA
The DNA here is from genome assembly GCA_948473455.1 of Teleiodes luculella. Classification (NCBI taxonomy): domain Eukaryota; kingdom Metazoa; phylum Arthropoda; class Insecta; order Lepidoptera; family Gelechiidae; genus Teleiodes; species Teleiodes luculella. The sequence goes on from OX419589.1 coordinate 11,833,763, forward strand.
GACTTTACACTATATACTCGTACTCTGTTTCACTAAGGAAAATCTTGAGAGTTATCCATCTTACCATTGAACTACTCGGTTATCATATAACATTAAATTAAAAAAAAATAAAAACCCCCGCCACCAAACCGTTCCTTTATCCTTTTAAATACTAGAAAAGAGCTGATAATCTCAAATGGCTGAAGATATTTTCTTGGATCATAGCTAAGAACCCTCGCAATTGTTATACTTGCAAACAAAATAAACTAGATCTACATCGGCAGATCCGTTTAGGAGCTACGATGCCACAGACGCCACAGACAGACAGACAGATACATGCGTCAAACTTATGACACCCCTCTTTTTCGCCGGGGGTTAAAAATAGTAGTCTTTACGCAATAAGGAAGGTAGTAAAAGCAGACTTGATTTAGCTAAAACCACAATAATTCTTGGTTTAATGCATAATAAATCGAAAGGTATTGCCACAGCCTATCTTATCTACTTCTTTTTACTACCAAATAGTAAAAAACTGCCTCTTGAAGGCATCGACAATTTTATAGTCGCAATGAAATAGAAACTCTATTGTCGGTGATAAGAATATGGTTCAATATCTATTTTGAGGAACTGGTTCACGGATTTTTTTATAAATTTTTCAAAAAATGAGTTGGTCTACCGAATATCGGTTTTCTTGGAAACAAGTAGATACTTACAAGTTTATTATTAGAACACAGATACTTACTTATTCCGGTACATTCCTTCCGATTGAGCTGATACTGCAGTATTCGAACCTAAAATATTAAAAGTTCTTTTCAAGCCAAGTCTATCTAGATTCTAGATCTATTCTGCCAACATCATTAAAGTTAATACTTACTTACCTACTTAATACTTATCTAAAATATTATGCACTACTCCGTAAATAATTTGTTTTAAAAACTCCCCATGTGCCTGAACATTTTGAGACGGTTTCCTCAAACTAAAGCTGGTTCTCGTCTCAAATAAATGAATTAATATTATGTTATCAATAATAAATACATTTAAGAATTAGGTAGTTCGAGCAATGTGTGCGCTGATTTGGAAAAGAATCTGCCAAGTTTCACAGGAATTCATAGGATCGTATCTTTTGTACTTTCCTCTTATATCTTTTTGCAATTTCATAAGTATTTCTTTAGTTTATACACCTCTAATGCAAATAAATGCTTCGTTTTCGACCACAAAAAATTTTCACAGCAAGTACAAGCGCAAGAAGCTTCTAATTATCTAACTGATAGTGAAATTTTCTTATTAAAACTTAAGCTACTCTACCTGAAATATAATTTGCTTAAACTTTGCCCATAAAATCTAACTCTCATCGTAGTTAAAATGGAAGGAAACTTGCTAGAAAATCTTGAGATAACAAAGCATAAGTAGAAATCCGAGCTAAGAACCTAGCTAGCTCACAAAAACATCACGTAAACAAAAAAAAGTGCAATTTATTTTTAACACCTTTTGTGTGCGTTCTTTATGAGTGTATAATTCTAACCCTAGGAACATAAAAGCGGCCCTTTTATTAACGCCCTAAACAGCCCTTAGGGTTCATCGAACAGATTTATCAACAATCTCCTTCCTCACATGTAAATAACTGAAACATAATTCCCACTCCATAGCTTTTAATGTTCTCATAAAGCCCATACTGTTGGCTCTTACTGCGGTTTTTAGACGGTTTTTTCAGCCGCTGTTTTCTAGGTCATCACAATGTTAAGGCCAACATCGAAAAAAGTTATATTAGAATCAACTTACACGAACAATGTGCCTACTTACTTACATTATAATGCAAATTCCTTTAGGCGAGCTTGGTCAATTTCTCAATTGATTTAGTTGATACGTATATTATTTTAATGTCAAAGTCATATCGGCGCAAGGACTTTCCTAAATAATCAATAGTACAAGTCCTATTAAATCATCAGTTACATAATATTGAGGCTAATCAATTAAAACGGTTAAAGAATAACATCGATCTTATCGTATATTTGGATTTCATCCTTCAGGAGAGTTCTTTCTATATTCTAGTTTTTATTTTTTACATTTAAATTATGTGTGATCTGACCATGTACTTTTATGTTCATGAATAAATATTTGTTTCAAAGAGAAATACGTCTATTTCTTTTCTTTCGTTTTTTACAACTATTAAGGCTCAAACCCTCCTCTGTTTTGAGCCATCTCAATCCACTATTCCACTAAACATATATAACTGTTTTGGACAAGATTCGAATTCGAATCTTCAAAGCAATAGCACTCTCTTATCCCAAACACGGACAAACAATCCCGCCCGAGTGGCTTGTTATAATTCTAGACAAACAAGGAGAGCGGTGGTCTGAGCTAATCCGGCCGAGTACGGAACGACCACGATTTATAGGTCATTTTACCGCCCCACTGACCACGGACAGGTCGCCATTTTAGTACTCGGGTGTTACTCGTCACAAGGTGATCACACGTTACATAGAATGTTAGAACGTGTTGGTATATTTTTGGCGTGGGGATTTTGGCTGTATCTCACTTTTAACACGTTAAGTGCGAAACAGGGCTTGAAACACCTTGTCCGTGTCTCGTCTTTAAAGCGGTAAGAAAAAACTTAAACTTCTTTGTCGTGCGAGAGGCATAACTTCTAGCTGATTCAGAGTAAGAGAGAGATAACTATATATTTGAGATGTGCTATTGATTCCTAGTTCGATGGTACACCAACTTTAATACCGGGTTTGTTAGACCTCGTGCCGCACTGAACAAATATAATTCCAACACAGTGCGGAACGAGGTTGCGAACACCTCGTACCCCTTCGCACCTCGTACCGCACCCTACGCTAGCTTCACGCGGTTAGTGTTGTGCAACGCATTCGAGGCTCGCACGCGTTGAAGTAAGACCGCTACCGATCATGTCGAAACGTTGCCGAAAAAAGTTAACTATGGAGGAAGATGAAGAAAAACCGGGTGGAGAATCTGAGTCAAAATCAGAATATAAGAAGAGGAGTTGTGTAGGATGTTACGAAAAACTCCGCACCTTCTTAACGAGTCGTGAAGCCGACAAAAAAGTGAAGAAAATTCTCACAGAATGCACTGGTTGCAAAAAATATTATTGTTTGACATGTTTTAATGAAAAACACTAGAAACACATCAATAAGTTTGGTGAATAAATACAATTAAATAAAATCGATATTTATTTTCCCATCACTAAATAATATGAAAACCTGCCATTCTTCAGTGCGATACAAGGTATATTAGGCCCCACATTTTATTTTACCTATAGAAACTAAACTAACTAATCTAACCACGGGCGACGGCAGATTTAGGTTAATAATTTCACTGTAATAATAATTACGACAAAAGACGTCCACTTCATCTTATTTGGCGCCAAAAAAAAGGATTTTGGTCTCCTACGGGCGGTGGGGTTTAATATGCCTCGTGCCGCCACAATCTCTGGTATAGGACAAGGTTTAAAACGACCCGTAACGCAGTAATGGAATGTACAGACAAATCTGTGCCGCTGGGAACGTGTTAAGGGTAATAAAATATTTTTAACAAAAACTTAAACCGCCGAAAGGACTGAAAAGCAAACAACTCTTTCTGTGTGTCTGTTTGTAACGCTTTAATTTTTCTAATAAACCACTGAATGATTTTGATGCTACTTGGTAGAGATAGATAGACCTTAACTGGGAAAATACATAGTTCCCACTACATTTAGTCATCCCCTGTTTTCTTCCATTTGGGGTTGGGTTGGATTCATGTTTTCAAATTTATATTGTACTAAATTCGGAGAATACCCTTTTTAATAAAAATATTATTATTAAAATCGGAATACTCTGTAAAAGGTTATGCGTGGTCAGGTCAATCATAAAAAAAATACGCGTCAATTTGAGAATCTCCTGCGTTTTTCGTCGGTTAAAAACTAGTTAATACTAGATTATCATGGAATTATCTCCTTTAGATTCCGCTTTAATTAAAAGTTTTTTGAGGAGGAGCTCAGGTAAAATAATAACACACAAAAGAAACCCATACGACAGCATATAAGTCCGGTGAAGCTTGATCCGTCGTACTATTTCGACACAAGCATAGGTCAATTAAAAAAAAAACGGCAGCATACTTCGTGTATTCTATCTGTTGAACTTTTTGGCTACAACACTCGTGCCCTTCTGAAAATCGTATATGCACTATTTCATACGGCATTGCGGCCTGAGTGAGGATCACATCAAAAATAATAATATTATATTTGATTGAACTAATAAGTCTACTTTACTATTTAGTTACTTGAGAATGCATGTTTGTCAATTTGACGCATCTGGTTCTCTAGGATTACCTTGTTCAGAGGATAAACCTTAATAAAATGAGTGAAACCGCGGGTGGACACTACAAGGTAATATTTTTTATCTGTGGGAAAAGAATATAGCAAGAGATTCACGTAACACTGGCTCACAGAGCGTTGGTTTATGAGCAAAACTCCGGTGGTTTATATTTTTTATTGCTTCATTTCTTATTATTGCCCTCGAAATGGCTTTTCTTTTTAATTCCCTTTTCTCGTAACGAAACCAGGTTAATTTGTAATTCAGTGTGCTAATAAATGTTTGTTGCCAGAAAATCTAAAACAACAATTTTATTTTATGAGGTATCTAGTACATTTCGCACAGAGGGAAAGCGATTGTAAATTATCTTATCTTTGTAAAAGTCAAGAAGGATGTTACTTATATCGAAATTTTTATTCTTTTCGTTTCCAAAGAATTTCAATGATAATAATATGGTTTTGATAACCTACCCTTTGCCAAAAGTTGAAATTTATATCAAGCATCTGCGGTCAGATGCAAAAGAGATTCATGTTATATTTGCCACCAACTAGCAAAGTTTTTCTCTTTTATTTTTCACACCCTAAGGGTTGCCTGGAATAGATTACTACCACAGCAATAAGGCCGCTTGTTGGCTTCGTGTATAGTATTTGTATTTCTAAGTTATGTTTTCATGGTGTCGATAAATAAAGTAGATTTGTATTGTACTGTATTGTATTGTTATGTATTTGAAAGATTTCGTTTTAAAATCCGTAGATATTTACCGGTTATCGACTTACCGTACCTAGTAAACCTAAAATGAAAAGTGACATGCTGCTATTGGAAAGGCGAATCTTTGGAGAAATGGCTACCCTGCGAGCTCAGGTAAATGTCAAACTGTGCTAAAATGATTTATGCCGCTGTTTGTATATGGTTTGCAGCGTGGTTTGGTAGGTATGAATATTGTACAAACTTTGCAGTGAGAGAATTTACTCAACCCTGTTTCACCAAACACTTTAATGTAGTTTGCAAGTCATTTACTTTCATTACTTGCGCGAACGGTTAACTATTTACCTACCAGAGTCGAACTTTTTGCTGAACAAATTAGATTTCCTACGGCGGCGGCGGTCCCTTTTTTTATTCCCATCCGTCTAAGTTCAAAGCCTCAGTGAAGGATAGAATAAATAAGTAGACCAACCGAAATGTCATATGGTAGAAAAATAATTGGAAAGCTTCTAGACAGCTGCTTACTTATTTAATCTAACCTAATTGATTTAGCCTTGTCATACATTTAGTAAAAATAAAATAGAATAGAATGAAATACCTAGAAAAAAAAACTTATATGAGACATTTTCATTGTTTGTTTTGGATGTTAATTGTGTGATGTGTCTATGTGTGTTTTGTGTAATGCAATAAGCGTTTTACTTACTTTTATTTACTTACTAACATATTCATTATTATGACTTTAGAGGACTTTTGCACGTATCTATTAAAAAATATAGCTTGAATTTAGATGAACGAAATCTTGGATGAAATGCTTCTACTTTTCGTGTCCAAGCAAAAATAGACCTAGTAGAAGTCAGACGCGACAGTCTTCGATCGCACTTGATTTAAGGCTTATTTTCTCTGCATTTCTCGAGCGACACTTGAATATCTGCCACTATATTTGATCAAGTTCAAGATCTTATCTTATGTGCGATATTTTAATCAATTCGCTTACTACGTTTAGTGATATTGAAGGGAATAGCAACAAAGGACAATTTGACGTCATACATCGAATCCACAACCTCGACTCAGAAAGGAATGCGCGAAGGTCGATCAAAGGACACGACAAAGCACAAAGATAATCCGTACTAGCTAGAGATTCCTCGCCCTTGATAAGCTACTCGTGACCTAGACATGGTACAGTCAGTCAAGGATTTAAATGAATGTGGGCGAAGGCGTTATACAAGACGAATTTACTTTTTGTATGACTTCGGAGGATGGATTTAATAAGAACTAATCGTACATTAATTTTATTATACACCGTGAATTTTAACTGTTTGTTTAGTCGCAACATTGTGGTAGTACTCATGAAACTGAACAATTTTTCCTAAGGAACATCGGTTGACATCTCAAAAATAACATTCAACTTTTCATGTAAACTTCATTTAGGTGACTGGCCACTTTGTACCTATGACAGGTTGATTTTTTATTTTGAGATTTTTGAAATTAAAAATCTATATTCCTTAGGTAAAATAGTTCAGTTTCATGAGTACTACTACTATGTTGCGAATAAATAACCAGTAAAATTTCACGGTAAATTGCGCTCTTGACAGTATAACATGCTGTTCCATAATGTGTCCTTTTCCCACCAGGGTAAAAAGCAAATTCGTACCAATCGTAGAGTAGTACTTCTTAAATTCATGCTTCGGAGTTAGTTCCTTTACAGTCCACGTTCATTTTGGCGCATTACAGTTTATATCCTTATCGATCTGTAATTGAATATACCTATTAAATCGTTTAAAACATTTCTCGGTTCTATTCAATCTAATACGAGTATTGTAGATGTGAATGTAACTAATGTCTGTTACTAATTATGTAACTAAGTAGGTATGGTGTGTGTAATTATGTCTATGTCTATGTTACAATTTTAAGTGCACACTGAACGTGTTGAGATTCTAAAAGATACAGTCATGGCAGAATTATAACGTTAACTTTACCTCTATTTTGTACGAGAATCACATCACAAATATTTAATTAAAGTGAGAACTATTTAGGTTATGGTTATGAGTAATCTGTCTAATAATTTTAAATATTTCACATATTATGTATTTAGCAGTCTAAAATATGATTCCTATCCTTTTTCGTGATTCTATCAAGGATTAGATGGATGAGACTACAAATTGGTGTGAAAGAGATCCCTCTACAAGGAGATGGGTGTAGATAATACACATATTGATAGCTTTCACCCCTGATAACATTATCTTGTGGCCTACATAAATAAAATCTCGAATTTGGGTCGGAGAACGATCGCCGGGGCCAGTGGATTTATTTCGTGTAGAGACTGAAATGGAATGAGCCGAGTAGTTTCCAGCAAAGTATAGTAGGTACCTAGTGATATGATACAATGAGGCAAATATTACATAGCTTGCGAAAATGATATTATTTAGAAACACATCAAACTAAACTAGAATTGTTTTATTTAAACATTTTTATAAACTTTTCCAGAAACATTAAGTTATGCTATCTTTGGCAAAGAATAAATTTTAAAGAAATAAGTTATGAATAATATTATATTATTTTGTTGCACATGTATACAACAAAAGATATATTATAATTATCAATATTAATCGCCTTATTTCCAAATAATTCCTTACGATCAATCCCTTCGTCATTAACGTATAAGTTAAGAAAATCTGACGATATACAAGTAAATTTATTTTTTCTAAAATTAATCTGTTCAAGGCGCATCTTCCTGTAGAGTGTAGCTGTAAGTACATACAGCAATGTAGTGCATCCACCAATTACGAGGGTAGGAAGGTGGTGCCCCTATTACGTGGCTTCCAACGGTGGATCCCAGGAATGTGGGGTATGCCACAACTATGCGACGATGTGGTACGGTCGCCATTGAAACAGATGCTTATCGGAATACTGCTAGATTCATATCTCGGCCTCTGTACTATTACATAAACATATTTTCAGAAAATTTATTAATTCTAAATAGTTCCTTTCCACACAAAAAAAAAACACATCTACCCATTGTACTTTTTATGTACAAGGTTGTCTGTAATTTTTTAGTTCATCTTAACATTGTTCGTTCGTTAACAGCCTTTGATTAACAGCTTATATAAGACCCCCACCGAGGGGCTCGAGCCTACCCTGAAATCAGGTCAAATATGCCTAAGTCGACCACGCTGGTCCAGTGCGGGTTGGTCAACTTCACACACAACCCTTGAGTTACTTCTCAGGTGTGTGCAGGTTTCCTCCCGATATTTCATGATGATGGATGTTCACCGTAGAGCGTCGAATATACGTACATAAAATATGAATTCTTAAATCGAAAACCCATTGGTACGTGCTAAGGTTCGAACCCGCGAACTTCCGAATGGACCACTTGGCCGGCCACCGACGCTCTTACCTATAGGTATGGCCAAGTGTATACACTACCTAAACACTAGTGAGAGAAAAAGAAAAAACAATAAATGTGAGATAGACGAGAAAGTCTCACAGTTCTACAATTTTCAAGATTGTAACATAAATAAAAAATAAAATAAAAAAATTGTTTATTTTCAACAAAATACATTATAACATCTGTATTGTTGTCGGCATCACCTTTTAGGTAAGTATGTAAGATACCTGTGCCAGGTAATACCGCTCTTCCTTTTACATAAAAGAAAATAAAATATGTATTTAATAACAATGTTGCCTGCATCATAGTGACAATTTTTAAACAATTTTTTTTATTTGTTTTTGTTTTCCTTTTTTCTTATAAGGCGCTAATCTAAGCATGCAAGAAATGTGTAAGTGTGTGATAAGTGTGTGTGTGTGTGTGTGTGTGTGTGTGTGTTTGTATTAAAATAGCTTTCCCCTTAACCAGCTATTTGCAGTACCTATTTAATTTTCGTACATATCATAATGATAGTGTGAGTTTTCGCTTTCAATTCCAGTTTTTATTTCTCGAAAGTGCGTTCCGTCTAGTCCTACGTTATAAAGTCTTGGTATCATTCTCAGAACTGCTATATTGAGTCTTAGTTTGTCAGTTAATGAATAAGGTACGGGCGCCAAAGATGGCCCACTTAAATTTTTAGATATTTTGTTTCCCAAATAAATATACAAGGACAAATCCTTGTAAAATCTTGCAGTTAAGTAAAATAAAGAAAAAACATAATGGAAATTATAATATATTTATTTGGGAAACAAAATATCTAAAAATTTAAGTGGGCCATCTTTGGCGCCCGTACCTTATTCCTTATGGTGCAGTAAGTAGTGTAAGTGCATACCTAATACTTTCTTGTAACAAAGAACATATGCTACGCATCCGATGGTCTAATTGTTATAGTAAAACGGAGGTTTTAACCTGTGTTACTCTAATCTGTATTTTTATCAATTCTATTACTCGTAGTTTCCTTAAAAGTCTATATATTTTGCTTTACCTCAACGCCTTCGCCTCGACGTCGAAAAGTGATTTGTAAGATCTTACTTCGAATAAAACATTTGAATTTTGAATTTTTTTTTTGCTTATTCATCCTACTTAATTCATGATTAACAAAAATGTGAATTCATTCTGTTAATGGAGCTATTAAACAATTTAATTAAATTTACGGCACGCTATTTGAGTGCCTAATTGAGATGTGAAATTAATGGCGGATTCGTATCACGTTCCGTCACAGAATGTCCAAATTAATGCTTTTTACTGTCGTTTATTTTTTTATTAAGGATACTAACGTAAACATTATTTTAAAATAGAATCCATTTTAGTCAACGATTTTTAATAATGATAATTTCGTGCTTCGGAAGGCACGTAAAGCCATTGCTATTTACGGATGTAGTCAGTATACGAACGAGCCATCTCAGAAGCCTCAGACGGCTCAATAGTTCTGTTACCAGGATTTTATGATAGTAGGTTAACTTCGAAACACACTCGACAAGCAAGCAAGAAGTTAAACATTTCCAAATAATAAAACAAATAATACAAACCTCTTTATTGGTCATTCTGATAAAGAACAGCATATGTATAAAATTGATTCATTATTTTAGGGTAGGCTCGAGCTCCTCGATGGGGACATATATGAGCTTTCAATTAAATACTGTTAGAACGAACAATCTTAAATTGATCTAAACAAATTATAGCCAAGCTTTTACAGAAAAAGAGCCTGATTTGAACTTAAAATTAATAAATGAATTAAAAAACACAAAAAAATTGTAGGTACAGAAGCTAAAAACTGAAATTCTGTATTCAAATTGCTACAATGTCGGATAAAAGCTACAATTATCCAACCAAAGGACACCTATTGCCAGTAACAAGCACATACGGCGAGTTGACCGTCTATTTTGTGGAGAACCGGCAGATTTGCAAATTTCCCCGGAGACCTCCCACTTTATCGTGGTAAAAAATAGCTTAATCCCTGACCCCTCTTTGCAAGAGCGGTTTACTCCAATTCCTACGAATTTTATATCTGCTTAAGCGAACTTGAATGCGACTGACAATCGATGGCCGACCTCTTGAAAAAGGAAATAGAGAACAAAGGAACTCTCCCTACTGCACACAAACAAGACGTGAAAACAAAACTGGAATTAATTAAAAAATGCGATTTATTGTTACGAGTAGCAATTTAATATTAAATGACAGATTGAGATTCATTAATTTAAAAAAAACGAGTAATAAATCATGATAATCCATCAGATTGATTAATTGAACTACGATTTAACCTCGTTTTACCCTGTTTAGCCGTTGGTTCTGGCTACTATCTATGGATGTAGTCGTCATTGGAGCCATGTCGGAAGCCTAAGGCGGTTCTAGAATTCCGATACCAGGGTTTGTGAGGTAAAAAAATATTATGACCGTAACATAGATTTACCAAAAAAGTAGGTATTCAGTTTTAGCAATTACCACAATTTTCTCAATACAAACAATTTGGCCTTTCCAAAGATTTATGCGCCCTTTGCCTAGCTAGGATATAGATTTTAGCAATCCTAAATACATAAGATAACTCAGCCGTTTGGCTATTTCGCTAGCTAGCAAGCAGCTGTATGCTTAGGCCGCTTTTATGTGAAACCTACCAACGTTTCAGTATTAGCCAGAATGCGCTCCCATTTGTATTAATCCAGCCAGGCCGGAAAATATTAGTCACACAGCAGCTATTCGGCGACCCGACATGGCTCATGATTAACTCTATTTTCCATAATAATGGCCGCCCCATGTCACGTGACTGAAACGCCATACTTAACACTTAGAGGTAGCATTGTTTTGAAAAGTGGATACGCTTCTACAATAGTGTTCCAACTGATAAACATAGTACCCATAGGGAAAATCAAAGTTATTGACAAAAATTTATTAAAGAAAACTTGTTATAGGATACTTATCAGACTACCTAAAAGACAAATGTTCTTGGGAATAGTTTGCTGAGTAACAGGCTTATAATTAGTTCTTCGGTAAAATCCACAAGTTGTTAAAGAAGTTCCTTCTGCGAGTTTTTTTTTCACAGAAGACCGTAGGTACATTTTTATTTTATTTTATGATTGTTAAATCATAAAAAAATTTCTTTCACTAGGTGATGTAAAATGTCCAAAAGTGAAAGATAAACAAAATAATACATGAGAAAAACGACTAGTGTTACCTACTTTTTTTTTTGCAAACCTTTATTCAACATATTATAAAGCTCACAACCGCAATATCACAACATAACCAAAGAATTTAGACTTTTTCTAATTTGTGCCATAATTATCTATCTTAGAGGACTGTCTTTATCTTTAGTAGGTACTCGAATATAGGGAACCAGGTCAAAAGGCCAAAAGAAAAAGGTTTTTAATTTTCTGCGTCGTGTAATGAATCCCATGTAACGTCTTCGAGAAAAACCCTTGAAACACGTGGAAAATTGCGGGCGCAGAAAGCCAATTAGGCAGAAATGAGCTACTTGTTGCAGTTGGCTGCCAAATTGTACCTTCTGCATTTTTTATATGTAACATACTTATAAAGGTTTCGTCAATTAGTACTCTGTTTTGTAGGCTCAAAATGTTGTACAAAATCAAGAATAATTTTGTAAGTTATACTATAATTAAGATATGGTAATAGAAACGTATATTTTTTCATTGTATATTTAGTACACAAATTCGTTTTAAAAATATAAATTTGAAAGGGTAAGTAGGTTGTTAAAGAGGGCTTGATAACCAATTTTCTGTAGTATATCTAAATATGCGGAAACATCTCACACGACTATCTGACACAAAACTAGGCAGAGCCTGTACTAATAGGTGGCTGATATACATACTCGTACAAATATAGATAAATACTTACCTACTTACATAAATATAAAACAACCAGACACAAGATAAACAAGTGCTCATCACACGACTGTATGCCCTGGGCGGGATTCGAAGCCGCGACCCTGTACTACCAACTAGGCGACGACGACGAAGCCGTAATTGCCGGGGAATATGTTGTTAGTTGCACATCATAAATCTAAAAAGGCGTACCTATAAAAGAATACTACGAAGTCGTATGTACAAAGTTACCTAGTAAAACGTACATTCTTTTCAATATCTGGTCTCTGTGAGCTGCAATGCAAAGCTCTCATCAACCTACGAAGCGGTTCAAAGTGTGTGGTGAATAATTCAGGACAGGTGCTAGCCGCGATCCCAACGGGCCCTGCCTCCGAGCGCCCGTTTGCTATGCAGATTCCCGCCCCACTTTCAAAAAAAGAATACGACCAAGAATGTGAGTTATATAATGCCAAGTTTTAAATAGCACCTGCGCAATGCTAAAGTCTTTAATGGGGCAGTTAGCGAGTGCAGTTGAATATTCTTTTTGAGTTGTCCGGAGGTGGAAAGTGTTTTGGAGAATTTTATGTTTTATTTAAAATCACTTTCAAAGCTTTTCATGATTTATTTATAAGCTGACTTAAATCTAAAAGTATAGGTAGAGCTCTCTTTTTGGATAATATTGCTGAATATTGACGACTACTCTTGCGGTTTTATCCTACACTTTAAGAATTTTCCCGTAGAACTGCCTTTATTGTCGAAATCAAACTGTTTTAAAAGTAGCTAACAATTTCGAATAAAGCCTCAAAACGTTTGATCATCTTTGCACCACAGTTTTGAGTGGATAAGGAAAAATATGCCTTTCATTCCTTCCTTTCTGTGATTATTTCACATCATGTTCTCTTAATTATCCCAAAATAGTTAAGGTTTACCGTCAAGTTCACTGTCAGTTTACCCGACTGTACTAAGCTAAAGGTTTGAACTGACCAACAAATTGGATTTCGACCCTGAATAATTAACTTGGCATTACGTCGTTACTAATAAATGATGTCGTGACATGGACATTTACGTGTATTTCAATACAGCTTTTACATAAAATGTTCTGTATTTATTTGCTTATGTTCACGAAATGGGAACTAGCAGCATTCATAATGCTTCCGACCATTAAATTGGATATTTTCCTTGGTTCTGTTTTAATGGAACACGAAAGTGCATTCAACTTAAAAGTGTTGATCTTCATAATATACTACTTTTCTGAAATTTATATAGAAAAATACGAAAATATTGGATATTTGTCTGCTGGTTAGTTTGATGCTTTAATGTTTAAACAAACAATTCTGGATGAATTTTTTACGTTGAAAATGGTTGAAATTATGCAATTGACACATGAGTTCCTCCTACTAAATAAAATATCTTATTTAATCTAAGCCTTTTTAAAATATATTTAGAGATAAAAAATATTGAAACCTTTAAATAAATAAAATATAGCTATTCTGCAACTAGAAAAACGGTCAAGAAAGATCTTCTTAAAAGATATAGCGTGGTTACTTTGCCACATGGCCTTTTTCATCTCCAAATTGACTTTTTACGGCTATGATACAAGAAAGTGTACCTTTATAGCACGCTACAGAACCCATTAGCTATACAAACACAGGAAAAACTAATATTATACGCATGATACGCATATTGTAGTAATGTCTTGATGTATGTAATATGTTTATTAAACACGGGCGTTGTCTGAATATTAATATCAGTATAGTTAGTCATAATATTTTCAATACTCACTTTAAAATATGCTCTTTGTTGCAAAATCGACGTATCAAGTTTTACTGTTTGTACTTGTTTTTCTAAATAAATTGGTTGAGTGATTGACTTATTCGTTTTATTAAGGCCGCCGTGCTGAAACTATTGAAACTAGAGGAAAATAAAGGTTGTTTTCGCAGGCGGATGAAATTATAGTAAGTGGGAATAATACCATTCATACTAGACGTGGTGTAAACTGTAATATTATTATGATTGTTGATAAAAGGTATTTATATTATATGAATATTTTGCTAGATAAAAGCTGTGACGACGTATGTGAAACTGCGATGAACTGGCAGGCGGAATCTTAATTTTTTTTTCTATTTACTTAATCACTAAACTTTAAAAATCGAGTACTGTTTGTTTCTATTCCATTGATTCTAGTTTCTGTTTCACCAAAGTAACCCATATATTATGATTATTATTATTGGATAATATTTGCAATTCATGCACCCTCCCACGGCACATCGTTTTGTGTCACAGAAGCGGAATAATATTTATTTTCTGGAAAAGCGCTACTCATTTCCTCTTTCGTTATTATTTGGACGACTGTTTTCTCTATGTATGAAGCAAAAATGACTTGCATATCATATGGGTAACCCTGTGGTTAACAACGATATTGACAACTCGTAACTTTTAGAACAGAGAAATGAAATGTATTCTCAAAAAAAATTAAATAAATGAATGCCAAAGTTGAATATATAGGTGTTATCTACTACTCCATTGCCTGGGTTATGTTTCTTTATGTGCTTCTTTTCTTACAACATTTACAAAATTAGCAGGGTTGGTTTGATTTTAATTCTTTGAGTCTAGTGAACTACACCACAATCTTGGAATTCCCTATTTTCAATTAATAGATTTTACTATTGTAAATTGTTCGCGCAGAATACCAAGCAATTTTCACTTGTAAGTATATTTAATACGGATAGCACCTCTGGTCAGTAACAAACCAACAATTTGAACTGGCTCATTTATATTCACCGGGGCGACCGTATCTCGATCATATTCTAGCTCCGGTGTCGCATCAGAATTTATTGGACTAAAGATAATACTCTAGGCAAGTTACTTATATAATATATTATGAGCTCGGACGCGTTCTTTTAGATGAGATACTTCAGCAAAGTTAAGTTTTACTTACAGTTTTACCTTACTCTAGATATTTTTATGGGAATCTGAATTTATTAGTTTAAACAATATTTATTAGTGATTTTTGCAAAGCACTTCAAGCCAGAGTAATAATTTTCTACGGAACAGTTGAATTATTTTTTTTACGGCTAGATTTTTATTTTTTTAGACATTTCATTTTAGAAGTATATTTATAAACCAAAATTTAGTCTAGATAAAATTTTTCGATGAAAGTTGGATGTGAATGTCTGTGTTACAATCAGGGTGGCAGGGTGAATTATCGTATGGAAAAACATCACGTTTTCTTTTGGAATTTGATGAATTTTTTTTTATACTGCATAGAAAGTTAAGCGAGTACGCCTTATTATAAGTCCACCGGCCTATAACAGTCCACTGGATCAATTGATAGTATTTGAAAAACCGTAGACTATTCCATTATTTACCCTGCTCTAACCATACGGCACCGTCTTTTCACTTCCACTTTAAGGGCATCGCAAAACGGTACACTTTTGCTTAACCGCCTTCAGAAAGGCGCTATCTCTGTCCTTGGCACACATTTCCCTGTAATTTTATAAAAAGAACTCTGTGCTTGCTGTTTCATACATGCAAATGCCGTCATAAGAATAATATTTTTTCAGCAAATGAAACTCTTGGAGCGAAATTCGTTTTGTGTAAAGAAACAAAGGGACTCCACAAACGGACGATTTAGATACTAAAGTAACTTTGTATTTTTAATTGTCTCAGAGACTTGGTCATCTTTTAAACCGACTTTAAAAATGGAGTAGTAGAAATAAGTTTTCACTGCCACTATTTATATTATAGGTTTTAAAATCGGTTTTCAAAATTCTTTAGTTTCAATATGGCCCTTTTTTTATTTGATTGTAATTAGACCTTAAACGACTTTCTTAAAAAATGCATTATTATTTTGAAAAATATGTACAACTGATTGTTTTAACAATTGGTAAAGTTCCCAGGGTTAATTGGACGTGAAGTATATATTCACCCTGGTATCAGGGTAGGCTCGAGCCCCTCGGTGGGGACATATATGAGCTGTTAACGAATAACGAACGAAGTATTATAAGTTATTCATTCAAATTTAGCGGGATTTGAAATTCGCTGAGAAAAAAGTTTTCATAATCTCGACATCTATTAAGTTTCATCTTAAAAAATATTTTGTGTTGTAATGTTTTTCTTTTTCTTTTTCAGGTATGTGACTCTCAACTTATCAGGTAAGTAAAGATGTTTTGTTTACAACAAACACTCTCCAACTTTAGAAACTCTATTATTAAGTTCTCAACACATATTTCGTACGTAATCCACGCACAAATAACGTGGTAGGTACATACTCGTACGAATTCAACCATATTCAGTAGCGGTAGAGTTGTAATTCGTGATACAAGTATTTAGTTAGCTTGCGTTCTACTGTACTATTCATGCAAAAAGGTCACTGTTTGTACACTGTGTTTGTTGTGCCACAGCTAGCGCGGATCGCCCAAGCCCATTTCGGCTAAAAGGTTTTAACAACGAAAAGAGAGGTTTTCACTATATAACATTAACAAATTACAGTAACATAACCAACTTTGCACTTTAGACTGTTTTGTTTATACAATAAAGTGTCTTTATATGCATAAAATAGTGAGGAATTAATGCGAAATTAAGATAAGATAAGATACATTTTATTTCAATAAACTTAATCTGAAACACAGAATAAGGTATAAATAAAACAATTGGACATACATATATAACACGATGCCTAAACTAAGTATTTACTTGTATCTTAAGCATAAAAGAAAAAAAGGGATAAAAGATAAAATACAGTTCATAATTAAATTAATACGGTTTATATTAATTAGTTCATTATTATTATTTTGTATTAGGTAACAAGATAAGTTTGTAGGATATTCTGTAGCTGACCATAGCTACGTCGTAGCAGTGCTACGAGCTACGGCTGCTACAACCGTAGAATATAATTTTTGTTCCGCTAGAAACTATTTTTTGTACACGTAATAAAAAATTATAAAAATGCTAATACCTGCAAAAAATATACATAATTAAAAAATACTGTATGTATATCCTCCTTTATTTATTGACTATTTTTTTGGTGGCTTTGTTATTACTTATTAATATCTAAAACAACTTACTAACAGCTATCAAATATGAATTCTGTTTCACTATCTTAGAGTTTTGCATTGTCGTGCTCTCTATACTGTTATTTTTTCTGAAAACAAGTTTCACGCAAGAAAAAAAACTTACTCAGTTTCTTTAACAACAAACTTCTTTAAGGTACCAAATACTAATGAATATTTAAGCAGCTCAGTTAACTTTTACTTCTTTTGTTTGTTTTATTTACATTTATCATTTTCTTTTTTTAATTGAATTTAAAATTCTACGATTATGATGTGTCACTGTATTAAGGGGTAAATAACTTCTTGGATGATCGATATGATCAAAAGGCATTTATGTTCCTACGTTATTAAAACCTTGTTTTTCAATAATGTAAGAAGTTTATTTTCGTACATTTTTATATTTAATCAAATTGCTATAAACCCTTCAAGCAGATAAAGGCCTTCCAACTGTGAAAATTTATGAAACAGTCTTGTCTTGATCAAAGAGCGGCGGTGGCCCAGTGGCTGAAGAGGCCAAAGAGAGAAAAAGAGAAAATATCGTTAGGAAACCTGCACACTCCTGCGATGTTCCGCTCCCCCGCAAGTCCGGTGAAGCTTGATCCGTCGTACCTTTTCGACTCAAGCATAGGTCAATTAAAAAAAAAAAAACCTGCGATGAAATTCAAAGGTCGTGTGTCGGGAAGTCGAGGCCGAGGATGGGGCGAGCTAGTCCAAATACACAATATGTTCAAAATTCTTCAAAAGAGCTGGGTTTCATGGAAATTTTAAACATTTGATTAAAAAAAATTGTGTTGTTTTTATAGCGTAAATAAAATAAAAGTTACTTATTCATAAAATGCAACATACAAAATACGATGTGTACCTAATAATAACTTTAAGATGATATATTTAATTTGCTAAAGAAACCATTTTCTCCTCAGTTTGAAGAGTATTATGAAACCATTTCTCCCCAGTTTTTGATATTGTAATAATTTTTTCCCTATTGTTTGCCTACCATATTAATATTTTCCTGTTTTAAAAAGTGGTAAATATGCCACTTAAAAGGCGACCGACATTACTTCCCCTGGGCGCCGTCACTGGCGTCGCCTTAATTGCGTTATGCTATCAGTGCCGCTAGGGAGTTCTTTAAAAACAAAATTTATGAGTTTGCTAAGATCCATTACTGGTCTGCTATGACTACTTTATAAAGGAAATTAAGTGCCTTCGCTTTGTCTTCTTTTCCGGTTCAAATGAGGCAAATCGCGAGGAACTTCGAATGCGAGTTGTATCGTTGTTTTGTAGGACTTACCCTAATGCAGTTTAGTGTTGATGAGGATTCCTCTTCCGCTTCCTCATAATGCGGTAGTTCCGCAATTTTTGCACTACGTCATGCGCTACCGCTTCCCCATAATAAAGTTAAATAAAATCCTCTTCCTCTTCCGCTTCCACATAAATTATGAGGAATTAAAGAGGAATTGATTTTAACTAAAATTAATCTTCCAGTATATAAGTTCGTTTACTAGAAGATAATGAACATTTAACGTAATAAATAAATACTGCTTCTTTTATTTTACATGCAACAAAAACAAAAAAAAACATTATCACTCTGTCTGTATCATTGCTTATCTACATCATCTACTTCCTCTTCCGCTTCCTCTTCCTCTTAGGAACTTCCTCATCCTTAACCGAATACTCTGAATTTGTACTTGCCACTTCCTTCTCCGCTTTCTCTCCTCATAACCACTTTCTCTTCAACTATATTGCAGTTATCACTTTGTATACTTACCTGTGTGCATGTGTACTTTACATAATTTTACATGACAACTATGTATGAATCCTACTAATATTATAAACGCAAAAGGGGTTGTATATAGGGGTTTTATTAATGAATGCATTGATAAAATTATACGTCATCACGTTTCACCTCAAAACAATCGATAAGAGCAGGCATGCTACCAAAACAGTGCACCTACTTTCATTTCCACAGGAGATTAAAACAATCCATTATTCAAGAACAAGAGTAGAGAAGCCGGAGTGCTGAGTATCTCTTGTAAACAACTATCGTCTAAATTGCATGTTCTTCTGTCTACATATCCGAACTACCTCGTACATAAACATACATGTACACTATAGTGCATAATATTTACTTGAATTGACTTTTAGGCAAAGATCTTGTTTCATACTGAAATACAGGTGTAATTTATCAATCTCCTTTGGTACTTTAAACAAGTTTATATTAGTTACGGCGTGAAATCACGACGTAGCTCGAATTATTTTTGTAAAAGAATGGATTAGTTTGTACTATACACATACAGCTTTAAAGCACGTATAAGTTATTATGACCGTTGTTGCTTCGTATACGATTTATTGATTAATGTGTTTTCGGAATCACCGCTTTTGAACGGCCTACCATGGACCTCTATTCCTTGGTATTTACTAGTTTTTACTTCGAAAAATCTTTAGAATTAATAATTTGGAGATTATCATGCTGAAATCTGCATAGACTTGCGAAAAAAACTAATAATACGATACTATAAGTAAGTATTTGTATTGTAATATTATGAGAAAAGTTACATTTTAAAATAGACATTTCAGCAAATAAAATTATAGCCGCTGGTAGACTACCTACTTGTTATAATAATATAGTTCTACAAAATCCATCGGAGTTTGAAACTCTATTTACGGGTCGTAGGTATATTGATATATTTGCTAGAACGGTTCTAGCTGTCAAGCCCAGGCTTTTGGGCTCTAAAAATACACGTCCAAAAGTTCGCAGCGCGCCGACATTTCCCAAATTAGATGCGGTTATACCCAGCACTTCATTTCATGCCCAACGAGTTTAAAATGTACACAAACTGTATTAAATATATAAAAGCTGACGAGCGGTGTCGCTAAATACTAAATAATAGAGTGGGAAGGCAAGTGGTTGTTTTTATTGCCTAGATTCGTCGCACGTAATCTCAATTGGCGTAAGGGACAAACCCCTACTTTACAGTATGACCAAAAAACGATTTTTTTTTCAGAAATCTGTTTATAACTTTTTTGTTTTTGAAGTTATAAAAAATGCCTTAAAGAAGCCAATATCTATATTTCCTTTCTCTTCCTACCCGCAGAGTTCAAAATGTTGAAAACAGCTGAATAAAGAAGTTAGTGCCCTTTACGTCCTCACATTTTTGACATATTTTTATCTCAAATTGGGTAATAAAAGACTAAAATGTAATTTTAATACAGAAATTAAGGTCGTAAATGTATTTTAATTCAGAAATTAAGGTCGTGAATAATAAAAAATATATAAAAAGACACTTTTATCTGACAAATTTTGTAATTATTGGACATTTCAACAATGAATTAGGCATTTATTGGTATTTCAATGAATTATTCATTCAAAAAAATAACTTTCATTACATTTTTTTCTATTTTGTACAAATTTTTGGGATATTGAAGGGAGACAGCTTCCAAAGAAGAAGCCATAGCAATGGACTAAATTATAGGCGGTTGTAGTACGCCACATACAAAAAACTATTTACTAAAAGAGTAAAAAATTTATATTTTTAAAATTATACAAGCAATAAAGAGACAAAAAAGTTGTCATTATAACAAAATCCATAATACATTTCTTAATTTTCGACAGCCAATCGCTTCAGTCAGTCACAATTACAATATATTACAAAGTTTTTGAGTGATTATTGAAATACTAATACCTATCTTTTTTATATTGATTGGTAAGCTGTAGTGAAATGTGTGAATTATTACAAAATCAACGGTATATTAACGGTAATAATCTTTTTTAGTTGCTGACGATACAGAATTCTTTAATTCTAATTATTTCAGCCTTAAAATTTATAATTTTCGCATACATATTACTTGTACAAAAATGTAGGGACATAACGTGCAATACCGCTATTTGCTGTACCTACATTAACCCTTTATAAGGCAAAACAACTTTATAAAATGCATTCGTTTTCAACTTTATGTTAAGGGTATAAGGTTAAAATTACGGTGGCAATATAGTGGCCACTGCCTTGTAAAGGTTTAAATTGCAGTATTTTGTGTCGTAAGCAACTAGTTAGCAAAATTACTAGAGTATTAAAGTACAACTCATCGATTCAAAGTTCCCTTACGACCCAAATATACATCTGAAGTATATTTTATTGTGACTGTAAGAAACAATATTTTTAATTTGCCATAATTTTACTTAGCCAAAGGCCTTTACAACCTAGATTTTTTTAATAAATGAACCATACCTCGCTTTTTGTCAAATAAATCTGGATAGGGCATGAAAATTTACAGGTCGTAAAGGGTTTTTTTAAAGAGATATCAAAATTTCAAATATACAGTTAGATAGAGCTCGGCGAGCTGAACAAGAATATGTAAAAAACTCATTTGGCCATTTTGTCCCTTACGCCAATTGAGATTACGTGCGACGAATAATATTTATTATTAAAGTAAACTTAAGTTATTTTATTATCAGTACAGACAATAAAATTTTGTTTAACTTGCAAACCAACCACCAGATTTCAATTAAGTTTCATGAACCTGCATTATAACAAAAACAAAATAAAAATATGACTTGATAGTCATACTTTTGTTATAATGCAAAGTAATGTTTTTCACTGATGGTACATAGGTTTTTTATTTGGCACTTATACGACTAAAAGGATTTATCTAAATACTTTGGCAGATCGCGCACTATATTATACTTATAAATGCTTATTTTACATAGGTTTTTACTACCGAAGAAATCTTATTGTAGAGAGTAATTTTAATATGTTTAAAATGTGTTGTGTGATGGGTATACAATTGAATACTTAATTTTTTATTAACTTTGCTATTGTGTAAATTGGCCGATTGATGCTACTTATAGTGACATACTTGAATTGATGATGACTACCGCAGTGTTATAAAATATTTTTACTCCCATAAAAATAGACGACAAACCAAATATGATGACAGAACTAACTCAATTTCCCAGCGTCAGGTGTTGCGTCTGTACTGGCTGAACTTTCGCAATATTTTTCTACAGCACACGAGTTATTCCTACATTGCCCCATTTCACAAAAATATTGTATGTTATTTAGGTACCAACGTATCAAGTTTTGATGTTTTGGCTCGAAATTTAGGTCAACTTTTATATTTCTTTGTTACGACCCAAACAAAATCTCATTCGTACAATTTTATTCAGAATTTAGTTAACAAAGTTGGTTATTACCTGAAGAAGTCTTGATGATATCTTAGCTACTTACAAGTTTCAGTTCGTAAAACAAAATTTGATTAACGGTAAAGCGGTAAAAATAATCCAGGTATATTTAGTACAAAATATATATGTATGGTAACAGTTCATATTATATGTCCCCACCTAGGGGCACAAGCCTACCACTACCCCGAAAATAGGGTGAATAGGCCTTAGTCGACCACGCGATCCAATGCGGGTTGATCAACTTCACACACATCCTATGAATTTATTCGCAGGTGTGTGCTGATAGAGCGTCGGTGGTCTAGTGGCTAGGGCCGTTGACTTCCATTCAGAAGTTCGCGGGTTCGAACCTCGGCACGTACCAATGTGTTTTCGATTTTCGAATTCATATGTACGTTTATTCGACGCTCTTACGGTGAAGGAAAACATCGTGAGGAAACCTGCACACACCTGCGAAGCTGCTAATTCAAGGGTTGTGTGTGAAGTTGACCAACCCGCATTGGGCCAGCGTGGTCGACTTCACCCTGGTTTCAGGGTAGGCTCGAGCCCCTCGGTGGGGACATGTATGAGCTGTTAATGATGATGATGAATGTGTGCTGATTTCCTCACGATGTTTTCCTTCACCGTTAGCGCGTCGAATGAAAGTACATACGTATTCGAAAATCGTATATATGTGCCGAGGCATGAACCCGCGAACTTCTGAATGGAAGTCAATGGCCCTAGCCACTTGGTTGGCCACCGAGGCTATTAAAATATATACACGGGCTGTCAATGCTCTAAAATCGATACATAAACGCTCTTACCATTCAATGTTAGGATTCTTACTTAACAATTTTTTAATTGCTAATTTGGCTGTATTAAATCTGAGTATTTTAATTGGTTGTTCTTAGAGACTGATAACTATTAGTACTTTGATAAAGGCGGCTGACTTTAATGTCACGTACAAGAACACACCTAAAAATTTTTCCTAACCGTAGGACAAGTGCCGTCAAGGGACTATCTTTGAGATTAAATCTTGTCAGAAAAGCACGTCTTATTGAAAATGAAAAGGCTGTTGAGAAAGTGTGTGATAAATGGATCGTGGGCCTCGTTTATCATCTCTTGACGGATGGATGTTGACTCTGCGTGAGAAACAACAATTGCGTACTGTCTCCTGATTGGACGACGGTCCTAGTATTTGAGTCACGTTCCTTATGTGACAACGGACAAGGAAAAATAATTGGGAAGATTGTGCACTTGGTGGGTATTACGAGTGAGAGCAATTTGTGGCTTTGTACAGTCGGCTACGAGGTTTATTTTGTGGAAACTTTTGATATTAAACATCTATAGGCGAGGGATAAAACTGACTATTGGAATGGCGACCGTGGCTAACGGGCCGTGCGTGGTGCGCGGACGTAGGTCGCCACACTATATTTACTAAAGAAAACTATTCTCTAAGTACCACTAATAAAGTGTTTATTCGTTTGATACATCTTGTACTACGCCATCTAGCAGATACCTGTAAAACCACTTGAAGCAATCAGAGATTAACTTTACTTTTGATGTTTCACATCAGCCAGGCGTCCCGTGACGCCTTACCATTTTTTTAAATTATAAACATAATAAATAAAGAAATATTAATCAGTATAATACAATAAAATAATTCGATTTACATAACAAAATATAAAGGTGTCAATACTCGTAGCACTAATTTTGGAATGACTGATAATTAAACGGAGGCCTTTTTAGAGTAATAAAAATATAGTAAGTTATCCAAGTAATAATACTAATACTATTAGGTGCAAAATTACACTACGAGACAAAACCAATAGCTCGTTATATTATTTATTTCACTATCGTAATTTATAAATAACAATTAGTAATAACAGCGCAAAGACTGTTAACCAATAAATTATTTAATTAATATTAGACAAGGCATTGTTGAAGACAGGGCCTTAAAATCTAATAACCTGATAAGCAAAGTGACGGCCTCCTTTTGAAAAGCAATAACTTTATCTGAAAAGCCAACTGATGAAAGAGGAACAACAAAGAAGCTCTGAAACCTTAAGTAATTTGTAATTGGTCGTATGGTCCTTTTAAATTCTTCCTTCACAATGTTTTCTATTATAATAATATTAAAAGGTTTGATTATTTGTTCGCATCAAATAGGCTCCGAAACTACTAAACCGATTTCAAAAATTCTTCCACTGTTGAGAATAGACCTAGCGGTAAAACATTGGCTAACTTTCACCGGGAATAATTCCTTATTCCCACGGGAAAACTATTAACGCGGGCGGAGCCGCGGCAGGCTGCTAGTATTTTATGATCAAAGAAAAATAGGTACATATCAGTCAATTTGAACAACATATTATTATGTAACTACATTGATGGATGTACGCAATATAGCGCAGATAGATGAAGCTTTTTTAACTTTGTTCAATCCATGTTTAGTATAATTTTTTTAATATTTATATTATTAAAGAACAATATTTTGAAAAATCTAGGTGGTATACGCCGCCTTCGAAGCACAGGGTCGCGGGTTCGAACCCCGCCCAGGGTAAACGTTTTTTTTCTTCGTGTAATGAGCACTTGTGTTTGCCTCTGGATGTTGTATGTATTTATATGTTTAAGTAAGTATCTATATATATCAACGGTTTTATACCCACAGAATAGGCTTTGCCTAGTTTGGGGTCAGATAGCCGTGTGTGTACCAAGTTGGTACACACACGGCTGTCTGGTACTACCAACATATTTATTTTATTTATTTATTTACAGTTTATTGCAGATAGAGAAACGACACAACCAATAAAGAAATATCTAAAAGCAGACCTATTTATTAATGTTTTTTTCCAAATCCAAAATATATAAGACCAAAGGTTTTCTATTTATTGACGAACCAAAAGAACGCACTTTTTATATACAGAATAAAAATAATTCGAGCAATGACTGACTGTTTCATCCTGCCTGCTTTCAAACCAAAGCCATTTGAAAAGGTTACTTAACCAATAAAGGTCTCTCCACGCGTACCCGAGCTATCTTTTACTTCCGAATAAATGCTACTCCTTTTTGCTTGTGTGAAAAAGTGCGGAATTTCGGCCAGGTTGATTTAACATTCACCCTGGATGAATTACCTGCCCCTGGGGTGGGAGCGGAATTCTATTAAGGAAATGAATTTGTAAGAGAACTCTTTCGGACAGTTTGATAGAAGACTACATTGATTCGATAGAAAGTATAGATAATGTGTGAGGTAAATGTTTAAGCCGTTAAAATGTCCCACAGGTGTTATGATATCGCAAAAATAGCGTCCGTAAAAGATTAAAAATCATGTGTAATAAAAAAAGGTGTAAAAAAACGAGAAAGTTTTCCAAGTGTCTCTTATTTATAATTACCTTTTTTAAATATAGCTTATTTCTAAATGGACTCAAATTTAGACTATAAGGATACTAGAAATAAGTATAGTCTTCTAACTTACATTGTAGAAAAACAATACCTCGACTTTTATTTTTATTAAATTCTCTAACAAAAGAATTTACGGTTCTGTATTGCAATAAAACATTTCATATTTCTTGTAAAAGGAAACCCCTTTTTTAGGCACATAGAATATACTTTGTAAAGTATTGCTAATGTATCAAGTTTTTTTTAAATCCCGGATATGCAAGGCAAATGCAAATGTACATTCATCTTGAAGACAAGCGAGCTGTTTCGCACTCAACGCTCGCCTGGCTCAAGCACACTCAACCGGCGAGCTCTTAACACGCTAAAACTTTATCTATCCCCTTAGTATGCAAACACAGAGAGTTGTACAGTCAAGATCGGATCAAGTTGAAAATTTGGACCGTTCTTATATACGAGAAATGAGTATGTATTGTACGCTCATCATTTCAGAACAGCTGCACCGATTTGGATACCTAGCCCCTTTTACGTTGTGTTTGTTATTAATCATCAATAGTTTTGTATGAACTTTACGGTACGGGAAAACGCGACATTCTCATGGGAAAAAATATGTGAGTGAAACCGCAGCAGGGCGGACAGCGCATAACGATATTTTTTCACATAAGTAAAAAAATATCGTAATTCGTGCAAAAAGCCGTACTAGTTCGTACAACATGGCTGCCTGTTGACCTAACTATTCTAATTTCTATGTTTTTGCAATAATTATTTCTAGTTTTTGGAGTTACATATTTGTATTTTAATGTGGAGTCATATCAGAATGTCAAGGGGGCAGATAACAGAGAGGGGTTGCGGTTACGGTTGCGCAGCTAGAAAACGGAATTAGAGAAACAGCAAAAAATGTCCTTTTAAAAGCACTCAGTATACTTCCGAAACGAACAAAATGATTATCCGATCTCGTAAAATAACACACCTCAATAAAAACGCAGACAGGGCGCAAAAAATGACCCAGAAACTTGTTCCGGAAGAGTGGCCTTTTTGTCTCCGGCAAAAAGGGCATATCCGGCGCGAGTTACACGTCCCATTTATCGCACCGGTCCGTTTGATCCATCGGAAAATGGGTTTATATTTCAATGAAGCCTACTCAAACATTCATCGGTGACGGCATTGTGTTGTTTTTACTTTGAAATATAACTCAAATATGACAACCCCTGCTCGGTTTTAAATAATATAAGGTGCGGCGGTTATAGAGCACGCGTACCGCTCCGCTGCCTTTATGCAAAGCGTAAGCAGATTAGGCCGGGAGATGATGACAGAAATTTTTAGGTCATTTGTTACAGTATGGCGGTTTTACAGGGGTCTTAGTACGCAATGACAAAAAGAAAAATGATGGTCATAGCGCTGGTACTGGCGGCCCAATCGCGAAAAAAAAAATTGCAGATTTTCGGCAGTATGGCGACCATTTGGAGCCGTCCGAAAAGTATGGCATGGTGATTTTCGTAAATGGCTGCACGAAGATGATCAAACTGTGCAAAAATTACCCTGGTACAAATGGTTGAATTTTTATTTCGACGGCCTCGTAGCCTAGTTGGTAGTACGTCTGCCTACGAAGCACAAGGTCGCGGGTTCGAATCCCGCCCAGGGCAAACATTCGTGTGATGAGCACTTGTGTTTGCCTTGTGTCTGGATGTTGTATATAATTTATATATGTATGTATATCAGCTGACTAACACCCATAGTACAGGCTCTGCCTAGTTTGGGGTCAGATGGCCGTGTGTGAGATGTCCGACATATTTATTATTTATTTATTTATTTATTTTTCGCGTCGGTATGGCGGGCTGTAAGTCACACCGGAGAAGTATGGCATGACACTGTAGTCTAGTTATTTTTTACGGGCTATCGGAAAATACTAAATTTTTTGTGGTAGGTACAAATCGTTTGACTTTCGTAATTTATCCGACTAGTTCACTAACGCCCACGCGATTGGGCCGCCAGTACCAGCGCTATGACTATCATTTTTCTTTTTGTCATTGCGTACTAAGACCCCTGTAAAACCGCCATACTGTAACAAATGACCTAAAAATTTCTGTCATCATCTCCCGGCCTAGATATTCTATGGGCAGTGAAATCAATAACATTTTTCTTTTTGGATTTGTTCCTCAAGTCCTGTTTGCAACTCATCACTGCACATTTTACAATGTTCTCTTATCAATTACTTATTTTCACCGGGAAAATCAATCAGCTCCGATAACCATTTCCTACTAAACTAACGCGCTGAAGATATTCGGACTGTTCATATCCGTTCTTACGGTTCATACTCGATTAGGCGTACTCTATACCTCCCAGAATTTTTTCTATTTATACTCTAAGCATTTTTCTTTTTGGATTTGTTCCTCGAGTCCTGTTTGCAACTCATCACTGCATATTTTACAATGTTCTCTTATCAATTACTTATTTTCACCGGGAAAATCAATCAGCTCCGATAACCATTTCTTACTAAACGAACGCGCTGAAAATATTCGGAATGTGCATACCCGTGCTTACGGTGCATACTTGATAAGGCGTGCTCTATGCCTACCACTTTTTTTTTCTTTAGCGGCGGTTTCACATAATCTCTGGTACAAAAATCTTAATTGTTGTCTAAATTTGAGAACTGTACCTTCAAGTTGTTTGCTCTAGATTTTAAAAAAAGCTAACCATGGAATTTATCTCTAGTTGGTAGAATTCACGTGTTTATTTAACTGACCTACGCTTGTGTCGAAAAAGAACGACTAATAAGAATAAGATTCACCGTATCAGGACTTAAAATCCACATGAAATCACGATTTTCTTACTGCTATTACTATTATTTATGCAAAAAAAATTCAACTAAGGCATGATCACTATGAACGAAAGAGCATCTCGAAAAGACTATTAGATACGAGTATATTTCACCCAGTTTAACCGAGCCTGAAATTCCCGAACAAATATTTACAGAAAACGGGAATGTGAAGAACTCTAAATTGAAGCGTAAAAGGTTCATGATACGGAACAGACCACATACTCACTAATGCGTAAACGATCTCACTCCACATTAAAGGCTCCACCACACCGGATGCGTATGCGTACACGTAAGCGTAAACGTGCACGTACCGCTCAGTTTAATGTTTGAAACTCGACATCTACGTTACTCAAGCGATGTGTCCTGTCTCATACAGTTCCATACTTCACAACTCACAACGCGCATGTGCACGTATGTGCACGTCTACGCATACGCATCCGGTGTGCTCCAGCCTATGTGGAGTGAGATCGTTTACGCATTGAGTGAGTGTGTGGCCTAGACGTCGTCACCGCTTGCGTAACTTAGATGTCGAGCTCCATACATCAAACTCAGTAGTACGTGCACGTCTACGCTTATGTGTACGCTTACGCATCCGGTGTGCTCTAGCCTTTAGCTCGCAGTGGCATCTGACAAGAAAACGGTTTGTCTTACTGTGAAATGATTTATCGCCTATAAATGTTTACGTACACAAATATTATTAGGTACTTAATTAATAAATGGTTCTGTAGTTTCATTAGTGAAAATGCACTGTTGTTGTTCGTAGGGCAGTAAAATTAGGAATTTTCATATGATTAAAAGTAGTAGCTTCCGATCCTTTTCCGTAATGCGATCTGTCACTTCATGTTTTTTATTGAAATACGCTTAACAGAAAAGCGTAACAAACAGACAGTTTTTTTTGCGTTTTAGAATTATTATCTTTTTTAGTAAAAGTTGAACAATAAATAGATAACAAGTGAAGACGGAATGATATTATTCGTCAAAATTTCTTCTTTTTCTTTTCCTATTTAGTATAGAATTATTAGATTTTATAGTATCATACTAACCGACCAATACCAACGTCTTTGACTATCGTAACCGATATCGGTCACAAACCTGTTTATTTTACGTCATGACAAAGTCACGTCGACCGAACACAGGATGGTCACTATAACACTTTATATAACAGCTTCAATTTCGTTATTCTAATCTAAAAGTCTCTAGTTGAACAAAGTTGGCACGTTCAAGTTGGATCGATGCATACGAATATCTAGCTATACTATAGCTAGATATACGTATACCTACAGATACCAGGTAGTTAGATTCAAGTAGTGTTGGGTAGCTTCCAAGTGCTACAATGTTAGCTCAGAGTTTGTAAAACAAACATTGTATTGTTACAGTGTGTTTATTAGTGAATTTGTATTGTAGGATGTTTCAAACTCTAAATCCGAATGTTTTGTTATAATAAGCTCATAACTGCACCCAGATACTACATCGGTTGCATAGAATGCGATTTTTTTGTATCTAAAATTGAATACAACTTAAGGGTGCTCCCTCACTGGGAGCATTCGCGTGTAATGTAACATTATAGATTCGTCTTTGAGCATTACATTACAATAATACCTCCCTGACTGACGAGCATTCGCGTGTAATGTAACATTATAGATTCGACTTTGAGCATTTCATAGCGGCGGGGGGCTAGGGGAAGTGAAGCGCATTGATGTTACAAGTTGTATCAAGATATTACACATTGTATCATTACAAGGTGCGCATTGTAATGCTCGGTTCTCCTCCTTCACTGATGTAATGCTCAAATCTGTAACGTTACATTACACGCGAATGCTCCCGGTGGGGAGCACCTTAATATAAAAATCCGAAAGTTCTGTCACGATATGACGCCTAAACGTTTGAATGTAGTTGTTATAAATATTTTG
Source organism: Teleiodes luculella (assembly GCA_948473455.1). Taxonomy (NCBI): domain Eukaryota; kingdom Metazoa; phylum Arthropoda; class Insecta; order Lepidoptera; family Gelechiidae; genus Teleiodes; species Teleiodes luculella. Next base: position 11,864,311 of record OX419589.1, read on the forward strand.
TGTAAAAAAGTACCTTTTTCTTGGAGAAAATCAGACACAGGAAATAATATTCGGAATGCTAGGATCCTAAATGTCTTCTTTATTCAAAGTGTTCAAACTAATTTCTTCAATGCACACGTCCTTTACGTGGTCCGTGGTCTTTAGTTTCCTTGTCCCGCACTACACGGTCATTGACCCCATCCAGCTGTGTGAATTGGGGGCTGACCTTTGTACGGTCTTTTTTCAGGAGCACTGCGGGCGGAACAACCTTCCACAACTGACGGGAACCAAATATACTATCGATAAAGATCATCTCTATTACGGGTTTTGTTGCGTTCAGTTCAGTATAACGTCAAAGAGTTTAATTTTTGTAAGGATAAAATATACTTCACTAATATGTTCAATATCTGTTACTAATAATTAAAAGCTGGAAACAAATTTGTTTTAAATAGTATTAATGTTTGTTTATTCATGATAATAAAATAACGTACATTAACGTACGTTTTTTTTAACTAACTAGCTTTCTTTCATTTAGTTTTTCTCAATTTTCATTAACATGGTACACTTGCTTATTTTTCGTCTACATTTGTTTCTAAAACTGAATTGAACACACAAAGCAAGTATTGTACCAGTTTAATTTAGTTTAAACCAGGAACTAATTTGTTTAGTTAAACCAAATGTGTTTGAGATGCTTGCTAAAATAGCAAGTACCTACATCTCAGACGCAAGCCAATTAATCATTCCGTTCTATTAATACGGCGAATTGAGCACTAACAATAATAGACCAAGGAAGTACTTGACTAATACTGATTGATATACAAACTGGACACTGAGCTCAATTCCGGCGTAGCCGCTAAAATCTCAAATTTTAAGTTGTTGGTCTCTTTCATTCATATAGGAATCGAAAATAAGCAGCGTGGCTGTCAAATTCAGCTTAATTTAAGTGGGATGTTTTCGCATGCCCACTAAACTATTGCGAACTACGCATAAAATCGATGTTTGACGTCTCTAAATTTAAGTTGACATTGGGCTCAATTCTGCGTGGCCGTTAAAATATCTAAATTTAAGTTGTTAAGTGTCTTTCACGCTCTTAAGAACGAAAAGGGACAGGTGATTGCCAACCTACATTTAGACACGTCGAACATCGATTTTACGCGTAATTTAGCAGGAATTTAAAAACATCCCGACTAAATTAAGCTGAATTTGACAGCTGCGCCACTTATTTTAAATATCATTCATTCAAAATTAAATTCATTCATCTCCCCATCCTTTTCGATTCCCATATGTTGGTATTCGTGGGTAAATGCAAATATCCAAGTTTGTCATAACCTGTTGTATAAATACCGGCGCTTGTGCGCTCGGCCCTTCTTACATTAAACGCCCTCTGAACTGTGCAGACGTGTTTATTTTCTGAGCCCATTTCCAATAGGTTATGAGCCCAGACCGCGTTTTTTACTGCGAAAATTAAAGTAAAAATAATTTGTGTGCAAGCGCTTACGAACAGTGAAAATGGATTCGCGAAATAAAAGAAATATTCAGCAGTTTAACGGCGAGCGATATAGCACGTGGAAATTTCGTATAAAATCACTTTTGGAGGAACTACAAGTAATAAGTGTAGTGGAAAATGCTGTGCCTGAAAAACCTGACGCTGCCTGGCTGAAGAATAACATGATCGCTAAAGGTACCATTGTCGATTATTTGGGTGACGCATTTTTGAATTTTGCGAGTGGCTCCACGCCTGCTAAAACTATTCTTGACGACCTTGACAAGATCTACGAGCGAAAAAGCTTAGCTTCACAATTATCGCTGAGAAAACAATTGCTTAACCTAAAGTTGTTGCCAGATATACCGCTGTTACAACATTTCACAAAGTTCGATAACTTAGTCACCGAATTAATCTCTGCTGGTGCAAAACTTGATGAGATGGACAAAATAGCACACCTACTGCTAACATTACCCACTTCTTACGACGGTGTGATAACGGCCCTGGAGACGCTAGGCGAAGAACATCTCACATTGGCTTTTGTAAAGACACGCCTGCTAGACCACGAGGTAAAATTAAAAGCTGAGACTACAACGGAGCTCAAGGCTTTGTTTACTGGAAACAAACGAAAACATGTACAAAATTCACACGTGCCTCATAAGAAGAAGAGATTTGACCCGAAACAAGAAAAAATATACAACCCTAAACAGAATAAAATATTTCAACCCGGAAATTCTACCCACACGTATACGAAGATGTATTGTGACCACTGTGGACGCCGAAATCACTTCAAAAAGGACTGCCGATTTTTCAAGAACCAGCAGCAACAGAATAAGCAACCTGGTGGATACAACAGGACAGCGAACAACATCCAGCCCTGCAACGATGACGAGGGCGGTTTCGCTTTTATGTTATCCAAATGTAAGTTACCTTTTGCTGCTGACAATCGTTTAGCTAACGAAGAAATTTGTTTTCTTTTAGATTCCGGAGCGACTGATCATATTGTAAATACTCGTGACGCATTCACATCTTACGTCGAGTTACCAACACCACTAAAGATCGGTGTTGCTAAAAATGGCACCTCCATACTCGCATTCGGTAAAGGAAGGATTGAGGTAACCACGAATTTGGGCATTCGAGGATCAATTGATGACGTCTTATATTCCCCCGAGGTTCGGTACAATTTATTATCGGTAAATCGTATACAACAATCAGGTATGTCAGTTATTTTTAGTAACAATGGAGTTCAAGTTTATAACAAAAATAACAAATGCTACATGACTGGTGAAAACACTAATAATCTTTTTAGTATTGTTTTTGAAATCAATAAATCTCAATGTAATTTAAATGAAACTCAAGACAAAAGCAACCGCCATTTAAAATCATACAATCTATGGCACGGTAGGCTCGGTCATATAAACAAGCAAAAGTTCAATGTACTTAAGAATATGGTTAACGACGAAGATAGTAAGGTACTCAGTGATATAATCCCTAGTGATGAGTTATGTGAACCATGTGTACTTGGCAAGCAGTCACGACTCCCTTTTGCGAAATCGAAAAGTAAATGTAACGACAATAATCGACCACTTTTTATAATTCATTCCGATGTGTGCGGCCCGATCTCTCCCACTACAGTCGATGACAAAAACTACTTCGTTACATTTATTGACGATTTTACTCATTATACAGTAACCTATTTAATGCACTCTAAATCAGAAGTATTAAAATGTTTTCAAGATTTTGTAGCAAAAAGTGAGAATTTATTTAACTTTAAAGTCACTAATTTATATTGCGATAATGGCAGAGAATATCTTTCTAACGAATTCAAAGATTTTTGTGTTTGCAAGGGGATAACGTACCATTTGACGGTACCATATACGCCACAGCAAAATGGTGTATCAGAGCGTATGAATCGTACGTTAACCGAAATGGCTCGGACATTGGTTACAAGTGCGAAGCTGGACAAATCGTTTTGGGGCGAGGCTGTATTAACAGCTACATATTTAGTCAATAGACTGCCCACTAAAGCGCTCACATGTAATAAAACACCATACGAAATGTGGCATAATAAAAAACCGAAAATCAGTCATTTAAAAATATTCGGTTCTACGGCCTATGTTCATGACAAAACTAGAAAATCAAAATTTGACGAAAAATCATTCAAGGCAATATTAGTCGGATTTGACCAAAATGGCTATAAATTATTAAACACAGAAAATAATCAATTTTTTATTGCTCGAGACGTTGTATTTGATGAGTCAAATTTTGAAAGTTCTAGGCCTGTAAATAATAAAAATATTGAAATTCCCGCCGAAATTAACAAGCCCGATGATGAATCGGCTAAGTTAATAGGCAACAAACACAAAAATCTTGTAGATAATAGCTTAGAACCTGGACCTTCATCTAGTAAACTGAGACGTAGTGAAAGAATTCGCCACCTACCCACAAAAGATTATGCAGATATGAATGACCCAGATTATTATTTGTCACTAACTACCGTTCAGTCATTGCCAAATAATTACGATGAGATCTTTAATCGCACTGATTCTAATGAATGGTTAAAAGCTGTAAAGAGTGAACTTGACTCACTTTATAACAATCAAACATGGACTCTTGTAGATAGACCTAACAATGTAAATATAGTAAGCTCGAAATGGATTTTCTCAATAAAAAATAATGAACTAGGCGAACCAGTTAGGTATAAGGCGCGCTTAGTTGCTCGTGGCTTCACCCAACAATACTTACAAGACTATGACGAAACGTTCGCTCCAGTAGCCCGTATATCAACTTTTAGATTCATGCTAGCTTTTGCCAATCAGTTTGACTTATCTGTCCATCACATGGACGTTAAGACCGCCTTTTTAAACGGTATTCTTAAAGAGGACATTTATATGGAAGTACCGGCAGGTGTCTCTGCTCAGCCAAATCAAGTTTGTAAATTGAATAAAACTCTTTATGGCTTGAAGCAATCTTCCCGATGTTGGTTTGAGCGTTTCGATCACGCTCTAAAGGCTATTGGTTTCGAAAATTCTCAAGTTGACCCTTGTCTATATATTCTCAATAAACACTGTATAGATGAAAATGTATATATTGTATTATATGTAGATGACTTGATTATTTGTACAAAAAATACACAAACAATGAATTTTTATAAAAACTGTTTAATGCAAAAATTTGAAATGTCAGATTTAAATGAAATCAAATTGTTCTTAGGTATTAGAGTAGAACGATCCAAAGGTAAATTAACTTTGGACCAATCATTGTACCTTCAAAGTGTTTTGAGCAAATTCTCAATGAGTGAATGCAATCCCTGCAAATCACCATTCCCTTCTAAATTGGATCATGCTAGTTTAGAATCGGACACTCAGTGTGACGCACCTTGCAGAAATGCTATAGGATGTTTAATGTATGCAATGCTTTGTACGCGACCAGATATATGCGCAGCTATAGGCATTTTAAGTCGATACCAGAGTAAAAATAATGAAGAATTGTGGAAATGCTTGAAACATCTTTTAAGGTACATAAAAGGAACGGTTGATTTAAAGCTTACCTATGAAAAGTGTGATTATAAACAACTGGTTGTTGGTTTCGTAGATTCTGATTGGGGAGGCGACATAGCCGACAGAAAAAGTACAACAGGACACGTGTTCAAAGTGTTTGATAATTGTACAATTTCGTGGAACACACGAAAACAAAACACAGTCGCCGCCTCCTCAACAGAAGCTGAGTACATGGCATTATTTGAAGCCGTGAGGGAAGCAATCTGGATAAAATCTTTACTCAACAGTATTGCAATTCCAGTAGTACAGCCAATAATTATTTTTGAAGATAATAACAGTTGTATAAGCATCGCTAATAATCCCACTAATCACAAAAGGTCTAAGCATATCGACATTAAATACCATTTTAGTAGGGAACAAATTGCTAACAAAGTAATAAAGCTAGAATATATTTCCACAGGAAACCAACTAGCTGACATATTCACGAAAATGGTACCAGCATCGAAGTTCCTAGAGTTACGTTGCAAGTTAAATTTAATTTAAGTAATTAACTTGATTATTATTGCTACTAATTTGCTACTTGTAATTAATAATTGCTACTGCTTGTAATTTATATTTATGTTCAAAAAAAAATGTAATTTAATTATATTGTACTGAATAATAAGTACTTAATAAGATAAATCAAGTTGTGTAAATTATGAATTCATTTCCTATTTAGTTTAAAATATGTCTAATAATAATTGTATACTTGAATATTTGAGGGGGACTGTTGGTATTCGTGGGTAAATGCAAATATCCAAGTTTGTCATAACCTGTTGTATAAATACCGGCGCTTGTGCGCTCGGCCCTTCTTACATTAAACGCCCTCTGAACTGTGCAGACGTGTTTATTTTCTGAGCCCATTTCCAATACCATATGAATGAAAGAGACCAACAACTTAAATACAGAGATTTTAGCGGCCACGGCAAAATTGAACCCGATCACCTGTCCCTTTTCGTTCTTAAGAACTATCTACCTACTTGACTATTACAATATTTTTTCTTCCTTATTTCTATAACGTAATACATTTTAACGTTGTAAAACAATCATATTTAGATGCTTAATTTTAGAAAGTACCAAAGGAATGAGCATGCAAAACAAAATCTACACAATTTTTCGCTCCTGTTGTTCATAACGTGGTGAAATATTGCAGACGTAAATCACAATTTAAATCTATTTTCGGATTCATTACTCAGCTGCCTGCTCCATATAAGCTACAGGCTTTATTTATATTTTTAAAAGTCAAGTAAGCAGTAGCTATGTTTTGTAAAATTGTGAGAGAAAGAAATGATAAATTTTTAGTTATGGCTTTTTCTTGGAATCCAAAAGGCGCTGGTTGGAACTCTACTACTTTAAGTTACGTAATTGGTATTTAATTTTTCTTTAGTTTTTTTTTTTAATTGACCTCTAAACTTTATAAACTTTTTAGATAAACGTATGTTTTAGAGTTTTGAATTCAGAACAGGTAATTTTAACGGATATAAGAACATTGCTTATTCCAAAGTGTCTAGTTTTATGTTAAACTAGATATTTGATGCTTTCATATAAAAAACTTCTTTTTTTAATAGTTAAGTTTCTTTGATAAATAAAAGAAAACGTCAATTATATCGTTTTGTGAGAGCGCAAAGCTTTCAAAGTCTAATGAGGTTTATTCACCCCAGTCATTCAATAAGTAATTATTTTTCTTAATTTATTTCCCCTCCTGGACCTAGTTAAAAAATAAGCTGACAGTATGAATAAAACACGTTTTACAAAGCGTAAAAGAGCACGATTCGAATAGTTTATGTTTATGGTGTTGCAATGGCGCTCCTCGCGTTTGCAGTTCAAGGTTTAACATCCACTGCGGAAATGTTAGAAGACCCCAAACACAACCAGTAATGGATAGCGTCACGCAACTATCGCAGACCTTGCTAAAACGCCCCTTTTCATATAAATCTTGAGCCTCATACATATTTCAGCTCAGATTTGTTTGCAGCAAAAGCATTAAAATGAATAATTCGCCGGTTTAGTGCCGTGCGACAATTAAATTTGAATATCTACGTACAGTTCCTACATAATTTGCAGAGACATTATGGAGTCATTTTAGGTGTTACATAAAGTACTTTTAACTTTGATTGTCATCCGGTTATTAACATATTTTTCAGCTTGAGTTATTTGAAATATTAAATTTTACCGCTAAGAAAACAATTTTATTTTCAAATGGGGCTTTGTTGATTTCTTTCAGTCGTGAAACCAATTTATTATGTGGATTAATTTATCTCTCTCAATGACATGGTAACAAACTTTCTGCCTACTGAGTTGACTTCTATTTATTTTTATCGATACCAAAAAATTACTAAAGAAATAAACAAGTATTTTTGCGGCTTACAGCGAAACAATATTGTGAAAATTCGAGAACTTGTAGGTTTACGCAACTCAGTTAAATTCTAAAAAGATTTGGATGAAAAGTTATAACAAAGAACAATTATTCGAAGTCGTCGCCGCTTGCCAACCCTCTGAGGGCTATAAAAGAGAGTTATTTTATTTCACCATTGATATTTAGCACAGTTTTACTTTAGTTCGAAAAATTTTCGCAACGTTATAAATTAATAACAACACCCTACTAATATTACAAACGCGAAAGTTTGTGATTATGAATGTACGTTTGTTACTCTTTCACAAAAAACCTACTGAATGGATTTTAATGAACCTATAGATACATACAATAATCTAGCTTATACATCAGAATAACACATAGGCTACTTTTTACCGCGGGAAAATAACTCATTTCCACGGGAAAAGCGGAAAGCTAGTTATTAAAAAACTAGACAAAAAAAAATTGATACTAAATATTAGGGATTCCTTACTTACAAAAATCTTTACAGAATTTGTTTGAAAACTTCTCAATAATAAAATATTCTTTCCTTTCAAAAGATTATCGTTATTTCTCAAGTAATATTAATTAAGTACTGCTTAAAAATCAGATAGCAAAACAGGCCACCGCTTTAATAAAAATGTCCATAGAGGTAGAGTTTTTTTATTGCTATTTGCTTCACTTATCGATAAATAAATACTGTACGCAACACTAAACTCGCAAATGCGCATCGTGTTTTTGTCTTGTTTCCTAATGCATCTTTACATTTTATATTTTATGGTCCATACTGCTTGAAGAAAAATGCAATAAAAAATTACAATCACTTTTTCAATTACAACTACTACTACTACTAACTACTAAATATTTTTATACGGTGGCCTAATTAATTCGGTATTCTTAAACCGCTTTACCTAGCGAACTCTAGCTCAAATCTTAGTTAAGAGTTTGGTTAGATTACAACATAACTTCCTTTCAACCGTTCCAGAACTCAAAACTTCCCCAAAGTTATGATTACACAAGAAATTTAATCTCTAAGGAGTTTCATATTTAATATTCGCTGCTTGACGTTATAATAAAATGTTTTTAACATGTTTAAGTAAAGTGTTGGAATTTGCTATGACTTTCCATTTTGATAAAGTCCAAATTGCAACCGAATTTTATTTGCAAACTATGGAACACTCAGTGGCAAGATATGTTCTGTAACATCATCATCATAATTTCAACCGAAAAACGTCCGCAGCTAGTAAAAGGCTTCCCTGAAGATCTCTACAAGCAACAATCGGTCCCGCTCGGCCCGCAACCAGCGGCTTCCCGCGACCCTCACTCCCGCGTCCGTCCACTTAATAGGGCCTGCCCACAAACCTCTTCTGGCGCATCATGATCATCATCTCAGCCAGTAGACGTCCACTGCTAGACAAAGGCCTCCCCCAAAGATCTCCACGACGATCGGTCCTGCGCTGCCTGCATCGCATTATGTACAGTAAGCTGACGAATAAGGTGACCCCCCCCCGAGGCGCCGTTAAGCGCCATCTACCGCTCCAAGGGGGCAGAAAATAACGAACTAATGGCTAATAATACTTTATCAGTGTAGTTAAGAATGTGTTGCCTTATTTCAATGATCTCTCTAAGTTATAGCGTAGCGAAAGTTGCGGGGCGTGTCGGGAGGGGGGTCACCTCATTCGTCAGCAGTACTACCCATGTTAAAATATAAACGTCTGTGATATGAAACAAAAGTACCTTAATAATATAAAAGAATAATTTTTGGTTTAAAATTTTACTTGGTGTTTTCCCATATTCAACTCCCGCACAGTAAAATACTTATACTATTCCAAGTAGGAAGTGTAATTTTGAACGAGAATCACATTCGTCTCGAGTCCATTTAATATGAAAAAGTCTTTCAAAATGCTTGGCACGAATCTCGCTTTCATAACCGGGACCCAGGCCAAAGTCCATTATAGAGGGCTTACCATTGTGTTTAATTTTAAACGTTCGTTCTCTGCTTTATAGACCACTAACATGATGGGTCATAATTCCTATGAACTGAAGAAGATGCCAAATTTGCTAAATACTTTTAAGGCAGTTCAATTTTTTTTCACGAGCCACAGAGATTCAGTTTCATTACAGGACGTACTTAAAACAATACTGTAAATTACCTATAACAAATTTTACAATTGACGAGAGATAGCAGACAGAAAAAAATTTACGTGTATTATACGTCAATTTTATTAAAACATTGAACTATATTTATCATCACTTCAGATACAAAGACCTCCCACTTAAATCCTCCACAACTATCGGTCCTGCGCGTACCTAATTTAATTGTAAATTATTTCTAACTAGAATCACTTTATTGGCTAAAAGTGAAATGTAATGTAAATAAATCACAGAATATCCTACTAAGGGTCGAGACCGGTCAAGACAAACGATTAAAGTTTTCTCGGAAATGTTTTCTATTGTGATATAAATTGTAAACAATATTTCGAAAGAATCGTATTTTATTCGTTAAATATTTTCTTGAAAATTTGTGTTGGTCTCTAATCTCTATTCACTTTGCTACTCTCTTATTTTTATTTCTCTTACGGTCTATAAGGTACACAACATTCAATGTGAATTCAATCAGATGGCAAAATATCGTTTGTGCTAGAAGAATACAGGGTGTAACCATTATCTATTGGTGTAACCGTACGAATAGTACTTATAACATCCTTGGTGTAATCACGCCGCCATTTTAAGTCATGTTTAGCAAATACTGAAAGAACATACTCAGTCGACGGTTTGTACAACGTTTTTTTCTTGAAAAGAAAAAATAATTCAACATTACCTTACCAAATAAGGAAAAGTTCTCTTTTTATTTCTGAGAAACGGTTTTTTAGATAAAATGGATCAGATTCGTTAACTGAACATATCCTTTCAGTTTCTGCTAAATCGTCACTCATCCTGTATATTTTATACATACATAAATACGAATATAGACAAGCAAAATGGAACCTGTCACGCGACTACTGGGTACGCCAGGGTGAATAATCGAAAGATGAAAATACATTGGAAGGTCGTATAGCGGTCCTTTACCCTAAAATGTTTTAAAAAGTACTTAGCGTTGTAATGATTAATGTTCGACATCCTACATTTAATATGAATATTTTTGGACAGCACTCATGCCTCACAGGAGAGCGAATCCACATAAAAATTAGTAGCTTTGTAGAAACTTCACATAAACCATCTACTTAATAGTCCGACAAAGCCTAAAAGACTTGGTTTGGATAGGAAAATGAAAAATGAAAAATGATTTATTGACTTTTAAACATTAAAAACAATGATTTCTAGATCAAGCAATAGGATTCCCTGAGGTGCCAGATCTAGTTCCTTCCACTAGACATTTAATAAGTGTAACAATGCGCACTAACAGACGTACTTATGATAAAATATTAATAGAAAACTTAATATATATATTAAATTTATACACATATATATAAATATATAATATATATATATAGATATACTTTAATAATAATAGGTGAGACCGTTCTTGAGTTATAAAATTACAACGAAAAGAGGCATTGATTTTTATATAATATTTTGATTGACACCAAGAAAATCATTACAGAGAAAATAATATTATGTAAATAGAATGCAAGAAGCGAACAGGCTGCCATTGCCACGGTAGCAATCTCTTCCAGGCAACCTTAGGGTATGGAAAAGAAAAGATAAAAACTGTGCGGGTCAGAGAGGTGGAAAAGCCTCGCTTCGTTATTTTGAGATACTTCTTCTTTTGACAGTTTTTAACCGACTTCAAAAAAGGAGGAGGTTCTCAATTCGACGCGTATGTTTTTTTTTTGTGTGTTTGTTATAAGATATCTCCGCTAATTGTGAACCGATTTTCAAAATTCTTTTTTTAATCGACCAGGTTTACTTGCAGGGTGGTCCCATAAAAATTTCGCTAAGATCGGATGATTAAATTTGAAGATATGAGGAAATAACTCCTCAATTGACGATGCCGTTATACCCGATCGGTAAATTGTTTTGGCAATATCTCGGCTTATTATCAATCGATTTCAATATTCTTTTGTTTTATAGATAGAACTTGTACTCAAAATGGTTTCATATAAATTTGGATTATATCTGATGGCGGAGTAGAAGACTATTTATTTATTTATTTATTTAGGACTACCAGTGAATGATACATTAAATAAAAAGATAATTTTAAAAAATATATAAAACCGCCTTCAAGGTCCTAACCTACACTAAAAAGTTGAAAATAAAATAAAAATCTAGCTGAAAGCATAGAAATTTAATATGGCTATTAATATTCCTTATTAACATAAATTGTAACTTCATATAAACATTTGACCTTGAAGGCGGTTTTATATATTTTTTAAAATTATCTTTTTATTTTTAATAGTGATATTCGTGACAGTTGTAAAAGTTTTAATACGTGTGATATTAACTAAAGTCAGTTTATTCAAACTTCTGAATTAATTTTAAGCAACTTAATTTGCGTTGAAATTTATGCAATTTGTAAACATGTTATCAAAATTCATAAATTACGAGCAATTCCTTTGATGGTTGAGTTCCCGGAGGACCCTTATTATCACCCTTTTTGGATGTTTTAGTAATAGGTATTCTTGCATACTTTAATCCCGGTATATTATTGAGATGTCAAAAACAAATAAACATTTTCGTATTTCTTTCTAATACCCTATTTGTCGATTATTTTGTACTATTTAAATCCTAAAACTACTTAGAATCTTTTCTTCAAAATTATGTTCCGAGAAAAGGTTCTTTGGGAATGGTGGTCATAATTATAACCCCTCCGGCATCATAACTATTTACGATAGAAGAAAAAATACTTTTGTACGATACTAGTTACTAGCCAAAAGATTTTTTTGAGTGAGTATTGACTGAGTATTTTCTTTCAGTATTTGAAAAGCCAATTACATCCGGAACCAGTAACTAGTTAGTAATAAGTTTATTCTTTTGGACCTGACAAAAGACAAGATTGTTGGTTTTTACTGAGAAGATATATATATTTTTTTACTTTTTGCAGCGCTAGCGTCTCTGTAACTAGTTAACCTATTAAACTAAAAAAGTGCAGACCAAAGTTGAATCGCATATTTTTAGTGTAATTAAGCGTCCGGCAGTGACTGCGTTAGCGGATTGAGGACGGTATTTGCATTTCGGTGCATTTTTTTGCTGCTGGAGCGGCTTTGCTGCCTTAATTAGTTCTTTGACATGAAATTATGTGCACGTGTAGTGTAATATTCATAGTATTCATACTTTAGAACTAGTAACTAGTCTGGTAACTTTGTTTTGTGAGGGCAATAACCCTTTTGACATTTATTATGAACGTGTGCAGTGCATCTTGCTCTATTCAGAGTTTAGCCATTAATATAATATGTGTGAGAGAAAGAACGATAAAAATTTTGACTTCTCTATACAAACTGTCCGATTGAAGTGACTGTTTTGTATGGAAGTGTCGAATTCTATTTTCGTTTCCGAGATAAGTTTGTTTGGGAAAGTTGCTCAAAATCGTTAAATAAGTAGGTATTTTCTAAGCCTCAACTTACACCAAATAAAGCTTACACGAGTCTCCATCAATACACAATAAGCCACGAAGGAAGAAAAAAAATTACGGGGCAGTGATCGAATATCGGGCCCTCATCATCATCATCATCATCTCAGCCGAAAGACGTCCACTGCTGGACAAAGGCCTCCCCCAAGGATCTCCACAATGATCGGTCCTGCGCTGCCCGCATCCAGCGGCTTCCCGCGACCCTCACCAGATCGTCGGTCCACCTTGTGGGGGGCCTGCCCACACTACGTCTTCCGGCGCGCGGTCGCCATTCAAGAACCTTTCTGCCCCAACGGCCGTCGGTTCTACGTGCAATGTGCCCAGCCCATTGCCACTTAAGTTTAGCGATTCTTCGGGCTATGTCGGTGACTCTGGTTCGCCTGCGGATCTCATCATTTCTGAGACTATTGAGAAATCTCACATCTCACATCTCAAATCGGGCCCTCACACAAAACAAATACCACGGCAAATATCCCGTTTTAAATCTTATTAGTTATGAATTACTAATTTAACGAACAACAACTGCAATCCCCAAACCAACTGCTATGATCGGGGTTTATGGAAACAACTCTATAGGAACTGTTATAAATTCTTGCAGTAATAATTGTAAAAACATGTGAGATATGTGAAATATTAAAAACTTATGGTTATGACTTCAATAAAAAATATATATATGTCTATCATCTGTAATGTGATTTTTTAATCTCTAAAGCACCCACGAGCTAAAAATGTCCCATTTCATCGCGTGACCATTTATTATCGATGAACACGTAATTTATTGATATTGGCTCTGACACCAATGTTATTGGCACATATCTGAATAAAATAAATAAAATGCGTTGTTATGTCGGAATGCGAGTGCTCAATACAAATCATCAGCAATTACTATGATTTCTTTTTTATATAGTGCACATTAACGCATAGCAATTTCGTAGCACTTTTTTTGTAGCTCGTAGAAGTTTTTTACCGACTTCAAGGAAATACATTTATTGTAACTACTACATAATTGATATGAGTGCATGTTTATTTGGGTTTGAACATTGATCAGGTGAGTAACTAATTAGTCAGTCAGCACCATAATTATTTACACACTAGCTGTCCGCCCGCGGCTACGCCCGCGTTGTTTTTTGACTTTCCCGTGGACAGTTTATCGTAGGAATGAGATATTTTCCCGTGGTAAAAAGTATCTAAGTTAACGAACGGGGATACAAACATACGAACAGAGAAACAAAAAGTTTGATAAAAGTCTGGATATGTTATATAACTTTTTACATCCCTCTAGATTTTCGACCTCTACAGTTTTAATATATAGATCGCATTAAAATATTTATCGCATCCTAGCATTATGACTTTCACAAGATATCGACTGAGTCAAAAATTATCTTTATCGGTATATAAACTGTTCCGTTGTTTTCCTTTGTGTATTTCTACTATGTATTTCCTTAAGTATGCGTGTACCACAAGTCACTTGACTTGATTCTGGCACTTGATCACCCGCATTCAAGTTCTCAAGTGAACAAGTAGCTACGTAACTTCGTTGGGCGTCTGGCAGGCGATAGTGTAGAGACAAACTTTGTAAATTTGTTCTAAGTTGTCTCAAGAAGTCGGAAGGAAACTAATATATAACTCTTTTGAAGTTGGCGATGTGATACTTGGATGTTTGCAAATGGATAGAAAATATTGAAGCATATGGTCTAAAGAATAGAGCCAATATTACGTTTCTGGGAGTTTAAGAAACTGTATAAAATTCATACTCTTTATTTAAAAGAACTTACTATTTGAATGTAACAGTATAAAGTTTAGTTTTGTAGTGATCCACGTCATTTCCTATCCCCCAAACTAGGTGAAAACCTGTAGGTATCTTGGGAGGTAGTGGGTTTGGCTCTACATTTTTTTGTCTTGTAGTGGAAAGGAGGAGCATGCTCCACTAGTCACATGTTTATTTATTTATTTGATATCTACCATTGTAGAATGCAGCTCGGTGGTGGAACACGCTCCAAGAAACTGTTTTATATTTTAATGTACTCTTACATTTATCAGAAACTGAGTGTAGCAAGGTAAGAAACAATCCTACCCCAACGGGTTATTAATAAAAGGACTAATTAATGGTAAATACAACGTGCTCTGGTGATACTTTAGCTCATGAAACTGAAACAGTTTTGTTCTGCAAATTTTCTAAAATTACAATTCAATTTTTTTTACTTTTCATACAAATTGATCTGGCCATGCAGCTGATCCACTTACATGAAACGTAAAAAAATAATAACAGAGATTTCAGAAAACTTGCAGAACAGAAATTGTTCAGTTTCATGAGCTGAGTTATCACCCAAAAGGTTTTGCGTTGTTCCATACACTTTGTATAATAAATAGCAAATAAGGGGGCTCACACACGCTCAAATTAGAGAGCCGACTTCACTATTATTTTGAAGTCAGTCGTACTAGATTCCCCTAAGGACCAATTTTACATATGAACATTCTTAGATTTTCGCGGTTGTTAAAGATTTTTGTTTCGTTTTTTAAAGTTTTATTATAGTAAAGTTTTCTTTTAGGCTGTTGTCTTCTATTGAACTACCTATTTATAAGACCTACGTACGATACGTATTGCCTTCCTAATTATGTTATATTTAACTTCAGCAACTTGTTCTATTTACGTCCGTGTACGAAGTTGCGGGCAGGTTGTCGTATCGATCAGCAAATTTGTATGCTGGGGCAGTCCGCGGCCGGCTATACCTGAGCCTTGGCACAGTATAACTACGGATCAGTTATTAAAGTTTCAAGTTTTTTTTAAATGCGTATGTCAAAATACGTGCCATATATTGTAATGAACAGCCTATACGAACAATACAACATAGAGAAGAATCATAGTCATTCGTTACTAATAGAGATTACGACTATCCGTTTCGGTTCATCGAAGCTGTAAATTTTACTATCCTATGTTTTTAAAACGATAACACAAGCGCACGCGGTTCGTTTATGCGGTAAGCGCAGTATTTTAGGGCATACAACTGGCGCTGAGATAAACGCGGTGTTTATCTTTACGTTGTCATTTCGCGAAAAAAATAAAATATCTAAAATAAAAGAGACACACAATACTTCGTTGGTTACTTGTATAGAAATAGAACTGGACCATGATCCAAGAAAACAAGGTCTTATAATTAGACCACGTGACTGACACAAGCCTACGTCATTTTGCGCTGTTCATCCTTGTCTATTACACGCATTCGACAAGTATGAATAGGCAAAATGAATGAAGGATGAGTAGGCTCGTGTCAGTCACGTGGTCTAATTGTAAGACCTTGTTTTCTTGGACCATGAAATGAACATAGATTGGGTGTAAAACGTCAGAAAACAGACAGCATTGTAAATTACAAGCATGACTATTATGGCAACACCTTTTAAGGGAAATGTCTTAGCATATTAGAAGCTTTAATAGTAGCAGCTTGTAGCAGTGTGAATGCTACGGATGCTAATGAATTCAACTTAATAAATAGAAGTCCATTAAAATTACCTATGGCCTATACTTATCACTATTAATGCACTTTATCACTTTGGGTTATTATAACATCTATAACATTTTTTCATTCTGCACTTTATTATTATTATTTTTTTACATTTACTGTACTCAAGAAAATTACATAATTACAAACATAAAGAACGACGACACAACAGGTACTACTATAGTTTATAAGATGAGCTTTTATAATTTTTTTACAACAAAGGTTGTCTACTACCCTTCTTATACCGTGGCGGAGTTTTCAAGCCACGAATAAGACAGGTACTTTACCTGCGTCCCCTTGCAAGTTAGAGGTGTAATAAGATCCAATGAACGCTGGAGTATACAACAAAATACAATACAATACAAAATACTTTATTGACATAAAAAAAACATACAAGAAACAATAGATAAATACACATAAGAGGCTAAAATAAGGCTATATTCTAATAGATTTCCGAATTGGTGTAATTAACTTATTTTTCTATAACTGTACTATTGTACATATATTTATTTATAAAGTCTCTAGACTAGACAGAAAATGTCTTTCATTTATGTTAATTTTAATGGACTGAAAATTGCCACTTAGAAAAATTCTGCACTGAAAATTATTTTTTTGTACTGATTCCGTCCAAAAAAGCAACCGTAGGTAAATGATTGACTTCGTTATATTAAAGAAGAATTAAAATTTTGAACTATATACACCAAAAATAATAAAAAAATTATGCTTATCATATTATTTTTTACTTATTCTCCTAACATATTCCACTATATTTAAGTACATTTTGATAGTGCTTACATTATTTCTCTAACTAATCTGTAACAAACAGCACAGTTTTCACTGTAAAAGTATTACTGTAGAACGATGCAGTAGAAAGAGGATTATCTGTAGCAACCTAGATGCAAGGCCATCAGGATATTGGTTTTACGTCCAACGAGATAAGATTAAAATTGGATTGGGGTGTGCAGCTTTACGACTGTTTAGGGTTCAACATTGTCCTGTTATGACAAATGTTCCACGAAGTGTATAAAAGGTCTTAAGTGCAAATCGCGAGTCTGATTATTGTACTTTAAAAGAATTTGTAGAAAAACTAATATCAGCCAGCGTTTCTTCGTCGGTTCTTACAAATTTCAAAGTAAGTAAGCAGAAGTTCCAAATATACTTTTGGGTGAAAAAATATATTTCAAATGTGATGTTCATTTGCCGCCATTGCGTTGTAGGTTCGTTTGCGGATAACATAATTCACTGAAAATAAAAAATAAGCATCAAATTAAAATATAACATTTTAAAACTGACGAAAAAGACCGTATTTAAATTGACATTTAGAATTCATTATTTTTAGAATAACGATTATATACAATTTACATCTCGTACGTAACACATTATTTGAATGTAATAATGAAGTAGTTCAAACTATTAAGTAAAAGAAAATAAAAATCCGAAACAAGACTTAAAACTTATTCAAGAAACTCAAAATACCTACAGAAAACGATACGGGAATACATTAACCGGATAAAATTAAGTGAACATAGCACAAACATGGAAGTTTGTGTTACTACGCTCCTGTAATAAGCCGGGTTAAAGTTGCTCTGAGCGTATAGTTGTTAATTTATAAGCTCGCCAAACTTCGTCGTAGCTCCGCTACCAGCTTTCATTGGCTAAAGTCAATTTTCTTACAATAAATTATTAACAGCCACGGACGGAGGCCATTCGGTACTCCATTAAATAATTCATTAAAGTCCGTCCATTGATTGAAGAAAGGGCTTGTGATTACTTTTTCATTAATGACTTCATTTAGAAGGCCTTTATTTTTAAATACTTTTTTTACTGACTTTGTTATAGGTATAACAGTCTGTGACGACACAAGGAAACTACTGATAAAATCGGGCGAGCTGGGCTGGGATGGCAGTTGTTATTCGAAACACAATAGATTAATTTCATATTTTACTTAGGTATATTATATTTATAGATAGGATTTAGGTCTATTTGTTATCACGCTACAAATCTCGTAACAAAAGCGCAGGTTTCAGTTTTCTAGTTTTTTTTTCTTTGTAAATAAAAATAAATTCAAGAAATATGTCCTACGCGCATCACTTCGGAAGTTTTTTTGTTAAATTTGTAATAATGAGAACAAGGTTTTTATGAGCATTGTGCAGCGAGAAACATCATTTCCCACGTTAAAAAAATGTAGTTGAAGCTGCAAGGCTAGGCAAGGATAGCTAATTAAAATCTAAAATAAGAAAATATTCTTTTCTTACAATCTCATATTTTAATTGTACTAACTATTTACGTAAAAGCTTTGTCTAGCATCTGCTTCATTGTGTTAATGAAAAGTTCCTGTGGCGAAAGAGCATTTTCAAGTAAAAATAACTTAGTTCCTGAGCGTGTAATAAGAAGCCATTCTTAACTAGAGTGGGAGCAAGCGGCCGCAGGCACGAATGTAATTTCAGGTTTCTTACAAGTTAAAAATTAAAAATGTTGCGCAAAATTAAGAAATAAGAATGTTGGTTGCCTTTAAAATAGATAATTCGCATGTATATGTCGCAGGGAAATATGGAAATCAGGGATTTCACGAAATTAATAGGGATATCACGAAATCGCGGAAGATGCCGAATTCTCTTGTTTATTACGTCTTCTTACTAAAATAATCTAGTGATATGACAAAATACCAATTTATTGTCAGTGATATGTCGTTTCTATCACTGACGATAAATTGAATAAACAAAATCTAGTAAAATGCCAGAAAAGCGAATACTGCCGAATACAAATCGAGCCATGCAGCTCTTTCGCTCCCTCTAGTACCTATACTTACATGGGCACTAGTGGGTGAAACCATAATACAAGTTAATTCAGAGCTACTTTGAACTCCTCAAATCAAAGTAAAAATTGGACAAAACTCAATGCAAAATGTCAATAATTTTGACAGAATTTGTTAGGTAATTAAACCTCAAAACCCAATATTATTTGTTGTTGTATTTTTTTATTGACGTACGTCAGTGTCAAAATTTTACGACCAATCAAGCTTCACCGGACACTTAAAACCCACTCGATAAGCAAGCAAGCAAAAAAGGTATGAAAATTCAAAAGAGTCTTCCGCAAACAGAATGAAAGCCATGTATTATGCAAATGTTTGTGGCGACTCGAATCAGCCGGGCGTCGAGTTATCGGATTACAGTTTGCTGCAGCCTCCAACCGACCAATCAGATTTAATCTCGCCAAATTTTGCGTTTTGCATCCGATGTGGCAACACTGCTCCGAGTTGCACCTGTGAAATGTAATATTTCGAATAAATGTTCACAATTTGATAAAGATATGTTATTACTGTGGGCATTCCTATTAAAATATAGGAATTATCTCGATCATATCCAAGTGTTACTTTTGAACAGAAACAAAAATAAATATTTGCTTCACATTGTGAATAATAAATCAGAATTAAAGAGCTTTACTAGTTACTGCTTGCGGTTTCGGTTGATCATTTTGAACTAACGAGATAAAAAAAAACTTTTTTATGTAAGAAATAAGCTATCTCCATGCCAACATTGAAATATATTAGAAAACATGCTTAACATTTATTCTTTGCTCGGAATCACAGATATTTATAATATTAGTAAGAAAAAAATATTAGTGAGAGTGAGAGCATAGTGTTAAAACGTGATTCGCAATTAGAATTAGTGTCGTGTCGTTCAGCGGGATTAACACGGTGAGGAAATCGGGTGTGATCGGTCGCGTCTGGCTGATCCGATCATTTGACGCCCCGTTGATTCATGCACCAATCAATACGAGTATGAATGGAGTTGTAGCACAATATAAAAACAAATCAAACTTGCTTGCTTCTCCCATGAGTTTTGACGCTTCTGATTTGACATAAAAATAAAAGCCTTTTAGATGTTATACTTATCCGTAGACAATAGCCGATACCAACGGATTTACGTCCTTGGAAACAACACGGACAATCAGGTGATTCACCTTTAATGTCGAACTGAGTAAAGTCTTACAAAGTGCTATTTAATTTTGTTGGACGAGCACCTATTACCTACCTCCCGGGACTCCAACCCGGAACCTTCGTAATTCGAGCCGAGTGTATTACCACTAGACCATTGGGGGCTGGTACATTCATTCATTTCAGCCAGTAGACGTCCACTGCTGGACAAAGGCCTCCTCCAAAGATCTCCGCGACGATCGGTCCTGTGCTGCCCGCATCCGGCGGCTTCCCGCGACCCTCACCAATGGACGAAATAGCCACCAGATCGTTGGTCCACCTTGTAGGGGGCCTGCCCATGCTACGTCTGCCGGCGCGTGGCCGCCATTCAAAAACCTTTTTTTTCAGGACTGGTACAGATTAAGTTAAACACTTTGTACATAAGCCAGCATACGCGACTGGACATGTTGACCTTGAGAGCGCTTGTATTCCGTAGCGGTAGTGGTGAATTTCGTAGTGCGAATGTCCAAACGCATGTGCTGGCTTCTGTTCCTTTCTTAGTTCCGTTGATGATGATGGTGATGGTCTCCGTTGTAAGAGAGACATAATTTTATTTTAGCTCAAGTACCTGTGGAGGCAAAGGGAAGATCTTCCGCCGGGCATGGTGGTGAGCCCGGGGACCGCGGTCCAACTGTACTTCGTTGGAACTTGTATTTGTTCAATGTCTTGCGAAAACTCTGATAGCGCGTTTCAGGCCTCGGCTTCTAATTGGTCGCTCCTCTAATGACGTACTCGTAGGTAGTATGTGGCGCGCCGCCACATACCTAACAAAAAAACAGTTTTTCAGCCATAAAAAATATGCCATATAAACTAAATTAGCCAATTATACTTGTCCACCATTAAAACTTATGTTCGTATAACAAGATTGGAATAACAACTGCAATGAAGTTTATTAAAAAAATAATCTATTTATTATCCTACTTATATAATATGAGAGTACTTTACAAGAATACGCTAGTAAAGTACCAATTTCACCAATTCGTTTACAGCCTATATAAAAAGGAACACTAACTTGTTACTACTCGTTTTTTTATTTAACCTGTTTTCCCGTAAGAGTAGTTTCCTCACATTTATGATCAATTCTGGCGTAAAAAAGCCACATGTGTTTTTCTAGGGTTGCCAAATTAGGGCAAGATGGTCGTGTGTTGTGAAGTTATGCGTGCTCGTTACTCGTGCTTTAGACAGATAAAGTATTTAGTGTCAAGGTTACAAAGCATAATATAGGGAGCGCAAAAAACTTTTTCTAAGATACTATAGAGGGGGCGCAGCTTACGATCACAAATTAAACTCCACAAAAACGACCATCAAAATCAATTCACTCGAAAATGATTAAAATTTCGAAAGAACTTGCGGCCTGTACCAAAAGCAAAAGAGACGGCTTTACCGATGCCACAGTATGACGTATTCATTATCTCTATTTCGATTTTATCCACATCCGTTAAGGTCTAAAGTAACAGCTTAATGTTGTTTTCCATATCAAAGTTTACAAATATTATTACCTATGTGAAATACTTATAAAACCTTGTTCCTGCAATTATTGTACCTAATAGTTTTCTCACATTTGCTATGGGTTGGCTGGAAGAGATCTCTATTTAGTAATAAGCTCGCTCTTGTAATACCGCTTACTTGTGTTATTATGTACAATGTAGAATCTATATTTTTATATTATTACAATATCAGTAGGATTGATAAACATTCTAAAATATTTGCGCTCATTCCTATCGCCACTTAGCAGTAAAGTAGTCAGTTAGGGATAAAAAAAATATGACTCAAATGCAAAGTCATTAATCATACTAATTAAAGAGGAAATATTTGTATTTTTGTGCTTGTGTGTGTGTTTATATTTGTAATGAATAAACTCAAAAACTACTGAGCCGATTTCAAAAACTCTTTCACCATTAGAAAGCTACATTTACCCTGCGTAACATGGGCTACCTTTTACCGCGGAAAAATGCCTGATTCTCACGGAAAAACTGTTAACGCGGGCCGAGCCGCGGTGGAAAGCTAGTAAGTATTAAGTATGTTGTGTCGGGAAGCCGTGCCATGACCGCGTTTCGTGTAGTAATAAACAGGCCTACTCTACTCTCGTTTAATATTTATGAGAACGGCTTCTTTTGTATAATGGAGGGGGTTAAAAAACATGTACGGTCGTAATAGGTATACGTTATAGGCAATCTCAGCACGCAAATTACTCACAGGGATAAAGAATAAGCTAAATTAAGAATACTTTTATAGGGTTTTTATAGAGTGTGAAATATTTGATTTTTATTTTGGGTTTTAAAATCAATCTATTTATTTATTCGTTGTGCGCCAAATAAACGTAAACTATGGTTAGTACGAGTATCTACTTAGACTGACAATGCAATGCCTACAAGTCTTTAAGCCGTCCGAAAGCATTTATATTTATTTTTGTTTGCCGTAAGAAAACTGAATTTTCAAAAGAAAAAAGGAGTAAAAAAATGTTTTCGAATCTGACATTAATATGCGCCTAAAAATATACCTGACAACATAAAAAGTATTAAGTACTTGTACTTGGACCTGTTCTGAAACGGTTTACAAACAAGTGCAATTCAATTCCGCAGCGTTACATAAAACAAAGGTGTAAACATTATTGTACTAAAATAATGACCTGTATGTTTTTCTCGTATGGGTAAGGATATAGAGGCGAGTTCTCTTCCTGCATGGACTAGTCGGGTCGGTACGGATTGGTGCAGAATATCCAACATAAGGAAACAGGTAAAATCGTCTTTATTGACAATCATTGCTTTGAGTTTTTCGGACGTTCAAGCCCGTAGAAGTAGTCTGTACCTATAAATCTCAACCTGATTCTTTATGCGTGAGCAAACATTGGGATATTTTACCTGTACGCATCGGTACCTATCAGTAACGTTTTATCTGTACCGGGAACCTGTTTCTATCCTCTCCTCATCCTATTCCACGAAATTCCTCCTGCCTGTCGCATTGTCACGCAGCAGGCGTTCTCTTCAGCGGGCCATTTCCCAGCTTGGGGTTAATTGCCCCGCTCTCGCCGCAATAACCCCAACCTACCCTCCTAACAAAAAGGATTTCATACAACACCCGGACACGTAATAAATCGAATCAGCGACCTGCGAATGCCAGAAAAAGCGGGTAATACAATTGCTAGCAAGTTGCCGACGTTTTCTCGTAGACTTCTTTTGTTGATGGCCTACGAGCGATTTGTGTGTGACACAGTCACTCCTTGTGTACCAATTATTGATTGAATAATTTATTAAATCCATATGTTTCATACATACAAACAATCCGTCGCTGACGGCGCCAACTGGCGTATCTCATTTTTGTACCAAAATGAGTTAAGTATACAGAAATGATCCACTCGACGAGATCTATGACGTCGCAAAATGTCGTATTTTTATCTCCCATAATTAAAGAAATAGAGGACAGACATAACTCAAGTTTTTAAAAAGTACAGTTTTACAAATAGCCCTAATTATAATACGTCTTTTTGTAACGATCTAAAAATGTAATTAATTGAAACTTGGTAGCCCTAAGTCAATGTTCGCCTTTTTGTAACGCCCTTTTAAATTGAAATTGTTTATTTACGACTGCGTTATGAACTGATCTTGCCGGTGTTTTTAAAGTTTCAGTTTATTTCCTAAGTATTTAAACGTGTTTCTACGTGTAAAGTCTGGATTTTTACTATTAAACTTGAAGAATGATCTTATTAACGAAAAAAAGTCATGTACATACAACCAATCAGAATCAAAACAATTGCTACGAAATTAATGTTATTCCGGGAAAAACATGTTCTGAAGATAAAATAATGTCCGATATGAATTCCCAAATGAAATAAAATTCTCCGAATTGCAAATGAATACTGAAGTTACCATCAACAATGATAGCAATATAATATTAAACAAGGTATATAAAGCTCAACTAATTACCTCAAATTCATCTGATATTTCTGTTGGTACGTGAAAATAAGTTACTAATTAGTGTATTGATTGATATGCTGATAGATAAAACTGACAATCCTCTGATAGCTTAAATAGCAAAATCTTTCACAAAATTTCTAGGTTGAGAAGTTACTTCAAATACAGATAAATAAAGAGAACCCAGTCCATCACATGTGGAGAAAATTGATTACGAAGATGCTGCAACTATTGTCCATCTGACCGTTCTTCATCTGAGGCAACTTAAGAATGGGAAAGCCCAGGGAGAGGATGGAATTACGACGGAGCTCCTGAAGGCAGGTGGACAGCCTGTACTGAGGGAGCTTCAGCGTATTTTCAACTGAGCGATACATTCCGGGAGGACCCCAGAGGCGTGGCACAGGAGCATTGTGATTCTGTTCTTCAAAAAGGGTGACAAGACCCTCCTCAAGAATTACAGACCAATTACAAGTTGTTCTCGAGGGTCATAACGAATCGCCTCGCTCGAAGACTTGACGAGTTCCAGCCACCGGAGCAGGCCGGGTTTCGTGGAGGATTTAGTACCGTGGACCACATCCACACAGTGAGGCAGGTTATACAGAAGTCCGGAGAATATAACCAACCACTGTGTTTAGCTTTTGTGGACTACGAAAAAGCATTTGACTCTATCGAAACCTGGGCTGTTGTGGAGTCCCTGCAGCGCTGCCAAATCGACTGGCGATATGTCGAGGTGTTGAGGTGTCTGTATAACGCCGCCACAATGTCCGTCCAAATACAAAACAATCAAACAAAACCAATCCAGCTTCATAGAGGTGTATGTGCGGAGCAGCAGTTCAGTCCATGGCTCACTTGGTGTCCTGTCCTGCCTGTCCTGTCACCTGTTCTCAGCAGGACCTGATGGACGCCACGGATGGTGCAGTACAGATGGCCGGATTCTGGGCGGCAAACATATAGTTCGATTTGTCATCGACTCGCAAAGAAGAAGAAGATAGAGGTGTGAGACAGGGGGTGTTATTTTCCCTAAGTTGTTCACTAACGCGCTGGAGGACGTTTTTAAGGCCCTTGACTGGACAGGACGAGGCAAGGTGTAAATGGCGAGTATATCTCACACCTTTGATTTGCCGACGACATAGTTATAATGGCTAAGTCGCTGCAGGAACTCCAGATCATGCTGACCGGCTGAATCATGATGAGTCCTCTCGACGAGTTGGTTTTTGTATGAACTTGGACAAGACGAAAGTCATGTTCAACGCGCATATCATACCTGAATAGATTATCGTCGATGGAATACCTCTTGAAGTTGTCGATCATTATGTCTACCTTGGACAAAGTATCCAGTTGGGTAGAAACAACTTCGAGAGAGCCGACAGGAGGATTCAATTAGGCTGGGCAGCTTTCCGGAGGCTGCGCCACGTTTTCTCGTTGCCCATACCGCAGAGCCTAAAGACGAAAGTCTTTGATTAGTACGTCCTACCCGTCATGACCTACGGTGCCGAAACGTGGACACTGACCGTGGGACTAGTCCACAAATTTAAAGTTAAAAGGAGAGGACTATGCTCGGAGTCTCTCTGATGGATAAAATCAGAAACGAGGAAATCCGTCGGAGAACCAATGTAACCGACATAGTCACTCGAATAAGCAAGCTGAAGTGACAGTGGGCTGGTCACATTTGTCGCAAAACCGATAGTCGCTGGAGTAAGCGGGTTCTGCAGTGGAGACCACGTCTAGGTAAACGAAGTGTAAGACGCCCCCCGGCTAGATGGAGTGACGATCTGCGAAATATGGCTGGCAGCAGGTGGATGCGTGCGGCCGAAGATCGGGCCAAATGGCGCGCCTTGGTAGAGGCCTATGTCCAGCAGTGGACTGCCGCAGGCTGTTGATGATGAAAAAATCTTAACATTTTTTCACTACGTAGCAGAAGAAATTAATCACTCAATAAATAGCAAGACTTGATGAGTCTTTGCTCAGCGGAAACTCCCATTATAGCACTTAAGAAATACAAAAAATAAAAAAAATATTTAATAATTTATCACACGAACAGTTTGTCATTTGATCTATATATATAATAAAACTGTAGAGGTTAAATGTCTGTACTTAGAAAAAAAATCCGAGTCAGGAGGATGTAAGAAGTGAAATAGAACATATCCAGACAATTTTCTTTCTTTTTGTTTCTCTGTCTGTTTGTACGGGCTAATCTCCGAAACTATTGGACCGATTTGAATAAAAATTTGGATGGTGGTTCTTTACATCCCTAGTCAACATCTTGGATACTTTTAATCTCGGAAAATTAAAGAGTTCCCGTGGGATAGTTAAAAATTACTACAGAAAAGTCTAAAAACAACGCGGGCGTAGCCGTGGGCAGACAGCTAGTTCTTAATAAATATATTGTTTTCCAAATTTGTCTGTAATTTACATTTACGTTTAATACTAAAACATGATATAGGTCTAGTAACTCTACATAAAAACTAGTGAGTGTTCAAATATTGGTCTTTACAAACAGGCATATATGACTTTCAGGCGGTTTTTTCAGCAATCTATTGGTTTTTGTAAAAAATTTATGCCCTAGGTTTAAAGCCAATACAATTGTGAAGAAGAACATATAATTTTTATAGCTCTATGTACTTTAATTACGACGGTACGACCTTAATATGGTCGAAATCGGGAGAAAAACATTGTTTTCTTGCTCTCCTGTAAAGTTACAAAAAATGAGATACGCCAGTTGGCGCCGTTAGCGACGAATCATACATACATATGTATACGATGTGACTGATATTGTCGGATGTCCTAGTGCTTGTTTCTTTTTAATTCCAGTTGTACAAAGGAAAAAAAACATCAGTCTTTGAGACCTTACGTTATTAAAAAAAACTCTTTCAATTAAATAATTTAACAATTAATACCGTTTAACAGTTTTTTGGATAACAAGTTTACAATTTTTATTATTGATTTTATAAAGTTCGCATATTACATCACTTTTTATTTTACAAAAATAACAAAAATAACAAAGACAAAAATAACAAAAAAATAAACAAAAAAAAACTGTACTAATATTATAAAGAGGAATGGTTTGATTGTTTGTTGGTTTATTTGCATCGAATAGGCTCCGAAATTACTGAACCGATTTTGGTGAAACTTGGCTCAAAGATAGAATAGACCTTGCGAAAGAACATAGGCTAACTTTTACCGCGGTTAAATTCCTAATTCCCACGGGAAAAACTATTAACGCGGGCGAAGCCGCGGCGGGAAGCTAGTTATTTAAATAAAAAGATAGCACGTAAGGATAAAAATTAAAAAATAATCAGTTCCTTATAGCGTACGCTCTGAAATTTCTGCAATTTAACTTATAAACTCCCTAGATATTTAACAAAAGATTCTTTAAAATTTCTAAAGTCACATCGGGTCTCCTCTCTGTAAGCCTGTAAAAGGCACAAGACATCAGCTTTTCTTCAAGAATTTCCTGACACAAGGCTAATATCAAAGTTTGTATGGCTGGTACTTAGAGGTTGTAGGGTTGGGACACATTAAGAGCACTCAACAACGGCGTCTCGTCCTTCCCTGTTGGTAACTAAATTATTTTGCTTTAGCCATGAACGATAAAAATAAATTGGCTTTTTATGGCAATATTTTTAAGGTAGTAAAACTCCATTAAAAGTACCTTTTTTAAACTTTTAAAGTTATTGTCGTTATTAAAATAATATAAAATAGTATTTAATACTCAAGTAAGCTGCTACGTTTTCGATCAGCTTCGTACTTTTCTCTAATCGAGGAAGAAGGTCTATGTTTAATTAACGGTCATTGCTCTTGCGAGGAAAATTGGGACGACAATTTTATTGATTTTACAAGGTACTGCATACCTTGTGTATCTTGTTGTGGGATACGAGTAAGTATCTATTTTGTGTGAAAACAATGTATTACGTTAGAATTGGAGCCATAAACGAGCTAAAGAGCTCCTAACCACCTCCTTTATTTACTGTGGACTTGTTTGTGAAAGTGGTTTCAGGTCGCTCTACAAAAGAATAGCCTTAAAAAGCTCTGTTGTGAAAAGTCTCAGATTACAAGCTTTGTAAGCCACATTTTGTTTTGAAATATTAAAATATCTTATTTCCACCTTTGAATTTACTCTGGTACGAAAAGACTGACAAGCATGTTGACTTCAAAGCTTTCAGAATTCAGATTTTTTGGCATGTAAACAGGCAAAATCTAGTACCTAGATAAACAACGTAAAAAGAAAAGAATTGTTTTTTGGGTGGTCCTTACTTAAATAGTTTTCATAATTGTGAATGAAGGTACATATAATTTTAGCCCAACGGCTATAACTATGATGCAAATAAAACAAGTTAAACTTATTTACATAAAACAATAATAAGTTCAATTATGTTTTGCATAAAACATTTGACCTAAATCTCTGATATATAAATAGGATTCATAATTATGATGAAAATAAATTCATAATGGAACAGGCGGTATAATAAAATAAATGTATAGCGTTCTTATAGGAATAATAAAGGCAGTATGTGCGGCAGACGCGTCCATATTTTTTGACCACAAAAAGGGAAATATCGCATTGTCTACAGCTGTAGCCAACACGAAACACATGTGAATATAAGTTCTAGCAAACTAAATATCTAAGCACAGTTTCAAAATTGTGTGTAATAACATTCTAGTATTTTATTTACGGGCTAGGAAAATTGGTGATGTAGTGGTTATATAGCCGTTTTAAATTCAAGATGTAATTAATCCACGATGCTTAATGTTTTCGTATACCATATTATTCTTTTAATTTTAACATATTGAATTATTCTGTCATTGAAAAAAAGCTGTTGGTTTTTTTGTATAGGTACAACTTAAATAAATGTCTGATAATTATATGTCTAGGCTAGGTAATCATATGTATGCCGACTCACAGGTTGTAAGCAAGCTGTTAATTAATACCACGTTTACGTTAATCTCTCACGTTTCGCTTCAAAAACTATTTTACTAGGCTGCAAATTTAGTCATATAATTATGTGACTTAACTACAGCCGCTTCATAGTTATTAAGAGAATGCTTAAAGCTATGAGTCAGCGTGCAATTATTTAGACACAAAATTAACAGACGGCGACGTATACAAATTACAACATAATTGAGTACATACTATATTAAAACTAGCTTTCCGCCCCGCGACTTCGCCCGGCTAACATTTTTTCCCTGGGTATGAGGAATTTCCCCACGGTAAAAAGGTAGCCTATGTGTTATTCTGATGATAGGCTATTATTGTAATGTTTCATTGAAATCCATTCAGTAGTTTTTGCGTTAAAGAGTAACAAACATACATCTATACTCACTAACTTTCGCGTTTATAATATTAGTAGGATTCATTACACATAATTTGCCCACACATTAGTTGAAACGTGACATTAGACGATTCATTAGTAAGAAAAAGATTTTCCCTAATTTCATAATAAAAAATAGTTGGAACCTGACTCGGTACCGCCTCCGTCCAATTTCATGACATGACCTCCATTAATTCTACATGCTACGATTACACTAATATTATTTCCAAGGCTAACACGTCTTTTGCTGTATTCCAACATTTCCAACTGACCTTTCAAATCAAAATAACTACTAGGCCAAACTTACAGTCAAAATTTTATTTAACATTTCATGTACTATAGTTTTATTTTCAACTAATAGGTGGTTGAGATTTAAATATGTAATGACCGGAAAGCTTTCAGTAATGATTCAATAATATTCGGGTTGAATATTAAAGTAGCTTTTGGAGTGTAGTGTTATTCGATCAACTTTTGAAATTTCGATAGTATACAAAATAGACTTTTGGGAGTGGCTGTTATACTTTCCAATTAGGTAGTGGTATTATATTTATATCTTACTTTGTCTAGGAGAAAACGCGTCTCTCCTAAAACGATTAAGACTTCAAAATTAAGAAAAAGAAAATACATTAAGGTTTAGAGTATTTTTTATTTTTAAAATATTTTTCATTTTGAATTTTTTTACGATTTTAACTTTTAATTTTGTCTTTGTTCATAAAATCCGACACATTTATGATAAATAAAATACTAGGAAACCATAAAACTAGCCACAAGTTATGTTCTGTAAGCTTTTTCAGTGTGTGCACTAAAAAATTAAAAGTTGTCGTTTCAAACAGTCGTTATGCTTTTGTTTTTTATTGCTTGCCGCGAGCGGTTCTGCGGTTGACTTTGTGTAAAGTAAAAAATAGCAGATTGCATATTTTCATTCCAAAGTTACTACTGCCGGGTTCTTTTGTACAATAGGTATGATATTTCTTTACTGACTAGCTTGGCTTTCAAGTTTTAATATTTATTGGTCTTCCAACAAAATAAGAAGTTTCTTTTGAATTCCTATTCTTGAAATATTTTTTCAACAAACAATTAAACAGATACTGTCTGTTTGCAATTCATTAATGTTAAGAGGAAAGATTTGATTGTTTGTACTGTTATAGAACCGAAGAATTTTGATGAAGCTTGGTATAAAGATAGAATAGACTTAAGAGAGAAACAAAGGCTAACTTTTACTAACGCGGGAAAATTCCTCATTCCCACGGGAAAAGCTGTTATCAGTAAAAAAAAGTCTTCGGCCTCGAAGATTTTTTGAACCTACATTTCCTCCTTTCTTTAGTTGATATGTTTAAGGCTTTCACATTAAATTATTGTACAACATAATATCTATTAAAATAAGTTATTTACTTTTTTTGTCAACCTTAGTAATTTGTGGTACAAGGAATAAACCGCTTTTCATTCTTTTTGAATGATTCTTCATGAGAGTTTAGTTCAAAAAATGTTTAAAAAATTAACGGTTTCATCGTGTATACATTTAATATAATTACTTATTACTTATAACGTCCTTGGGTTTCAATAGTTTATTGTTTACATCGGATTCCCACTTGCAATTTGGCGCAGTCAGTGCATCCGAATCGTTTCCGATCTCAAATCCGATATTCTGAATCCGACTTCCGATTGTGATACAATCTCAACCGAAGGTTATTGTTTTATTATTAGTCTGTCCTCCTGTGCTTCGATTGAGCTGTAATAAAAAAAAACTTTTTATATTAAAGTTGTAAATACATGCTTCGAATTGAGAGATGGGAAAAGACACTTCTATTTTTTCAAAAATATCATCGTAATCTGTTAATAAACATACTTACGGCCCCATAGCCTAGTTGATAGTACGTCTGCCTACTGAGCACAGGGTCGCGGGTTCGAATCCCGCCCAGGGCAAACATTCGTGTGATGAGCACTTGTGTTTGCCCTGTGTCTGGATGTTGTATATTTATATATGTATGTATATCAGCTGTCTGGCACCCATAGTACAGGCTCTGCCTAGTTTGGGGTCAGATGGCCGTGTGTGAGATGTCTCACATATTATTATTATTATTATTATTATTATTATTATACACCACACAAATTAAGCCTACATCTCTAAAAGTAGCACTTTATCTCAAGAAGAATATAAAAGTTGGCAGTAAATAAAATAACTAATACAATACAATATACTTACTTACTTTATTGTAACCCAATACAGAAAGACAACACATAATACAGAAAAACAAGAGTGAAAAGGCGGCTTAATTGCTAAGGTATCAATTTTTACTAGACAACATTTACACTACGATTTCTTGACTAAAATACTTACCTAATTATGGTAAATGTAACAACCTTTTGATGTTTAAATACGTGGACATTCACAGGAACTAGGTTTTATTATGCAGGTCAAGTCGGAGATGGCCCAGATATGGTCCATACCCAAATACGTCCCGGGACAAGAGTGGGACCAGCCGGATATCCGGAATCCCGGAAATCCCTCAGGACTGGATTGCTCAAGCCTCCGGTTTATTTATGAAGAGCCTTTCAACCTGTTACCTAGCTTGCAGGTAGATTTTTAAATGTAAGCTTTCTTGAGACCTGGAACAAAAATAAAAATAAAAGTTGAAACAGATTCCACACATATTAACTTACCTGGTATAAAAAAACAGTTACCATTGCTTTTTTTCTAGGTTGAATTAATGAAGAAATCTTAAATTTAAATCTGCTAATAGGACCTACTCTGCCATTGGATGTCACTTAAAAAAGCCTCTTACAGTGTTGTTAAATTACGTACATAAGTTACTTTAGTGTATGCTACATTATTTCCCGCATAACTTAAATTTAAGACCTAGGTCATGTGGTGAGATGTTAGTTAGGCTACCATACAAAATTAAAATTAAAATTTTGGAAGTGACCTATATATGATGTATTAGCAGTTTGAACTACATTGATGGAGGCATTCATAACTGTATATGTAAATCAAGTACTATCACGAGTTATGCCTCCTTAACAGCTCCTATATGTCCCCACCGAAAGGCCCAAGTCTACCCTGATACCAGGGTGAATAGGCCTTAGTCGCCCACGCTGGCCCAGTGCGGGTTGGTCAACTTCACACACAACCTTTGAATTTCTTCGCAGGTGTGTGCTTCCTTACGATGTTTTCCTTCACTGTAAGAGCGTCGAATAAACGTACATAATATGAATTCGAAAATCGAAAACACATAGGTACGTGCCGAGGTTTGAACCCGCGAACTTCGGAATGGAAGTCAACGGGCCTAGCCACTTGGCCACCGACACGCTCAGCTCAGTTATGCCTGAGTTAATATAATTACGATGACCTCGTAGCGCGTCGTAGCCACTGCTACGACTCGGCTACGGCTGCGTAGCAACGCTACGCTAAAAATACACAGAAAGGCCTTTTATGTTCAAGCTGTTTTTTTTCCTTTTATGATGATTTGTGGAGTTCTATTTTCAAAACGTGTTTGAATATTCCGTTACATTTTAATTTAGAAGTGGTTACCAGTATTCAAATTAATTCGACGGTAAAAAAAACTTTTTTTATCTTTGTAATTTTACAAATTCTATTTTTGTAGAAACTTTTCTATTATCTATGCTAATATTATAAAGAGGAAAGATTTGATTGTTTGTGCATTGAATAGGCACCGAAACTATAAAGCTAGAAAAAACCTACTAATTACCGCTGGAGAATTCGTAATTTCATCGACAAAAACTTTTAACGGGGCGGAGGCGCGAGACGAACAAACTACTTAAATATATTTTTACTACCTACTGTTGCTATGCACCCCCATCCTACCTTACTGCAGTACTAATTAATTTCATTACACGAGTAATTGCACTGATACACAACACTGCAATTTGCAACTCAAACACGGACTCGTAGCAATAATCGTAGACATTTAATGCATTTCGTAGACGACCAGCTACGAACATTCGTAGCAAAACTGTAGCTGACTTTTCTTATAGCAACAAACAACAAACTCAGTCAATGTTTTTTGCCAATACGTATTTTAATTAATTCTGTAAATATTTAACATTGATAACTATATATAATATACATATAAGATCCATTCGGTTTAAAGATATTTATTCTCATAAAAAGACAAATATGAGTCACTTACATGAGAACAGGAAATTATGTAGGTAGAACAGGACAATGTCGTTCGCACAAACGCTAACATAAAGAATGAGACTAAACAATTATAGACGTCACAAAAACACCACGACGTCCATTTTTCGTGTATTCTTGTATTTTTTTTTTTATTCTATTATATGATTGACCGACTTCTCTAAATGAACATTCTTTCATTTTCGCGGTTGTTAATTGCACTAAAACACATTTTCACGGGTTTTCTCCACGATTTAGTTTTAAATATTGAGCTTACCAAAGTGACCATGATCGGTGTAACCCGGTCGATATATCGGTAAACTCAATTTAAAACGAAATCGTGGAAGAACCCGTGAAAATGTGTGTTAGGATTTCTCTTAATTTATTTTTCATATGTATTAAAGTAGTATGATTAGACTAGTGGAAATATAATGTTTTACTAACATACAACGAATGTTATTCTTTGTACATACATCGAGTAAAAAAAATTAGGTTGGCGGGCGGAGATTCACGTACTATGATCTTGTATGAAACCTGGGCGAACGCTTCACATCCCTTCAAAATTTCATAGCAAGTTTAAACTATTATTGTTTTTTTTTTTCTAATTGACCTATGCTTGTATCGCAAAATCAACGTATTAAGCTTCACCGGACTTAAATTTACGCGAAGAAGTTTGTCGCCGTATAATCTTCTGCGCCTAAAAGAAGCGAAAAAAATACAGATATCGACAAAAAATAGAATTGTGACACGACTCTTTCAAAGTAAGCCGCATGAAATATAAACAAAACTGTTGTTTTAGTGAGTCGCTGAAACCTCCCCGAATCTCGTTTGCATAATCTTTTTATCTCCAGATTATATTATACGCGTCGTCGTCGGGAACAATGCTGCTTCTTTATTTTGAATTATATTTTTATTTCTATTATCCTCCGTGGTCTAGTAGTCAAAAGCTCGCCTGACGTTCCGGAGGTTCTGGGTTCGAACAAATTGTGAGACTTTCCCCAGTTTGATTGAGACATTGCAGGCTGAATCACCTGCCTGATTGTCCGAAAAGGTCGATGATTCCGTGCTTCGGAAGGCACGTAAAGCCGTAGGTCGGTTACTATCTACGGATGTAGTCGTTACATGAGCCATGTCAGAAGCCAATAGGCTTAACCTCTCTGACACCAGATTAACCTCGAAACCCACACGCTAAAGATTTCTTTCATTAATACGTTAATTAAATGATATTACCTA
Source organism: Teleiodes luculella (assembly GCA_948473455.1). Lineage (NCBI taxonomy): Eukaryota > Metazoa > Arthropoda > Insecta > Lepidoptera > Gelechiidae > Teleiodes > Teleiodes luculella. The sequence continues at coordinate 11,899,295 of OX419589.1, forward strand.
ATTTTTTTTGATAAAACACACGATTGATCTTAAATTAAACATTCTTAAATTTCCTACCTTTCTTCAACGTTATATTACACATCGTATAGACACCATTTGTAACATCCAACGGCTAACGTGGGTTTAAATTATTACCCCTATAGCCTTTTAATTTCTTTAGGCAGAAAATATAGATATAATACGAAAATACTGAGGTATGGGAAGGGAGTCAAATTAAAAAGACGCCAAGCAAATGGCTCTAGCAAATTATGACACCATACCATATTACCATTATATAAAAAAAAGTCCAAAATACCTGTTGAGGGGCGCTTATAATGGACAATGCCTTGAAAAATGCTTCCTAGCCGGCGCAGCGGGGTCGTACAGTCCCGTGTTTTTAATTTGTATTATTTGGTGTACCCATATAAAAGTCAACGAGCGAGCTCATCTTTTCAGTAATAAACCCTTTTTTCATCGGCGTCCTCTCGCTTTAATTAAGTCAACGAAATATTTTACGTTTTTGCATTGTTGTTGAATGACACGGGCTTTTTCCTCTTCCCTGAATAATATTTACTCTTTTGCATTAATAAAGATGACCTAACAAATTGCGGAACAATTATAAATGCTTCGCGAAATTGGTGCCTCGTTGAGGATAAAATGATAATAATAACTATCTTCTTCTTCTATCTTCTTCTTCTTATATATAAAAAATAAATAATTGACGTGTCTGTACATTGACTTGATTTTCCAAATAACTGATTGTAGTTGATAAAGGGCTTAGCTAAACACAAAAATACAAGTTTTGAATAAAATTTCCGTCTGTTTGCCGCTAATCTCCGGAACTACTAGACGGATTTTAATGAAACTTTACAATAATATAGCTTATACATCAGAATAACACATAGGCTACTTTTTACCGCGGGAAAATACTTTTTTCCTACGGGAAGAAGATTCAAACCTCGGGCGCTTACTATGGAGTTTATCGCGAGTATTGCGATTTGCGACTCAACTCGGCACCTAAACGTCATACCATAACAACGTCAACAAAATAGTGGTTTTTTATTAAAAAGATCTGCTTTCCTTGACATAGAATTGCTGACAAAAAATATTAAATTCCAATTGAAATGACAAATCAGATATGGTTCTGAAGTTTAGTTTCGAAAGTTTACTTTCGATCATACTAAAAAGAACTACATAAGTCTAATAAATATGTCTGTCGTTGATAGTTATTCTTGATATTAAATGTATGAAATATGCCTCTTCATACTACCGTTTCCTTCACAAATCCTTCCAAGTCCAGGCTATTCGGCTCTGGAATAAGCTGCCTGAATCCATCCGTCGCTCCCCGTCGCTCGAGTCTTTCAAAATGCGTGTAAAAGCGCATTATCTATCAGTTTCCTCGTCCTGATCAACATCGCTATTTCCTATTATGTTATAGTTTTGATGTATGTATTAGTATATTTATAGTTATATATTATTCGTATAATAATAATATGATAAAATATATATGTATTTCTTATTTATTTACCATGTTAAGTATTTTATGTAAATAATATTTGTAAGTAATTTATAATAACATACATATCAATTTATTATGCCGCCAACCCGCCATACACTATCTGTTTAGACGTTTTCTTAAACGAAGGTTGCCTGGTAGAGATTGCTACCTTAGCAATAAGGCCGCCTGTTGACTCAAGTTTGGCTATGTAACATTTTAATATTTGTGTTCTCTTTTGGTGTCAATAAAGAATATTTGTATTGTATTGTAAATATGGAATGGTATTAGTCATTCCTCAATTACTAAACATTCAGTACTAATTTACAGACATAAATTGTCACTCAAACACGGCAAAGTAAGTAATTAGAAGTAGATATGTGTAAATGACCATATAACTTCTATCTAGCGGTTTATATAGGTACCTTATACGCATTGCGTACATAGAGACAGAGTAGGTCTAAATAATGCGTACATAAAATTAAATTTGCTAGTAAATTTGGGTATATTGACTTCAGCCGTAACACAAAACCGGAGCTATCGCTGCGTAGTACGACCGACAGTGGAACCCGTGAAGCTTTATCTTAACAAATTGCTAAAATAAAGCTATTAATAATGGTTTCAAACATTACTACTTGCATTTGGATTAAAACTTTTGTAGTTTTGTCCGTTTTAACGTGTTGATGGTAATGTGATCTGATAGTAGTTATAAAAGTTGTAGCTATTCTGTTTTTATTTTCAAGCTTTTTTTTTGTAATAAAGTAAGTAACATAAATAGAAAAGTGATATTGATTTATCAACTCTTTTTTGGAGCCCCTTCATATTTGGCTACTTATGCGCGCGGCTTTCATTTTAAGAATTAGTGATTGCACCACGACGCAACTAAATTGGTAAATGTGAAAGGGTTCTATGAGTTATTTTTATAAATCTAAAAAATCCTACCATCATAACTTTTTTTAGACTACCTATTAATTTTCTCCAGCGTTATAAATGTTTTAGCTAAGATTAAAATAAAGGTATTTATTACTAGCTTTTCGCAGCGGCTCCACCCGCGTTAACAGTTTTTCCCGTGGGAATGAGGCATTTTCCCAAGGTAAAAGGTAGCCTATGTTACTCAGGGTGAATGTAACTTTCTACCTAATGGTGAAAGATTTTTTGAAGTCGGTTCAGTAGTTTTTGAGTTTATTCATTACAAACATACGCACAAAAATACTAACTTTCCTTTTTTATAATAATAGTATGATTTATTATGTTCTTTGTTTAATTCCAGATCTATCCGCCATGTTGAGGAAAAGAGCGCGCGCGCAGAGAGCCTGTTGATCGACTCACATGCCGACAACACTCTGCAGTCAGCAGAAAGGTAAATAATACCATCTCTTTCATACAATTAAATTATACTCTATCAACACCCTTTCGTATACAAGATTGTCCACTGCGAGACGGTCTCAACATAAAAGGGAAAAGTTGATCGCAGTTATGATGTATGACAAAGATCTAAATGGCGCTGAGACTATGAAAAACATAGAAACATAGGTAATACAAAAAAATCTCTATGCAAAAAAAACGTAACGTAAACTTAATGAGACGGTAGCGTTAGTTTCTTTTCTGGCTAAGTTTATTAGTTCATTTGTTGGTCAGTTCAGTACCTCTTTGCCTCGGAATGACTTTCTTTCACATAAAATACGTTATTTTGCGACGCGAACTTCGGGTCCAAATTTGGCGGAAATTAACAGACCCACACTGGCGTCTTTCGGCCAGCGCAGGCCGTCGGCCGTCACACATACAATCATAGGCAGGAAATCGAGTGAAACAAAAGAGAGTTGTGTTTGCACTAAAACTTGTTCGCAATACTTGTAGTTTTAAAAAACACTTGTAAGTACTTGTTTCACATACAATTTTATTGGGGAAAAACCCGACCGGTTTCGCTCACATAAGCAACATCGGGGGTCTAATCTAGTTTTTAAAAACTACAAGTATAATAGAGTTTCACCAAGCGCCAACAATCGCAAGTATATTGTTTATATTGTTCGCAATAATAACGCAGCGCTGGCTATAACGCAGTAGACGCTGGAAAGACGCTAGTGTGTCTGCTAGGGGGGTCTGTAAGCCAGATAGCTAAACAGTGATTTAACGGAAGAATAAATAGTTGAATTTATACTTGTATACATTGAGATTAAAAGGCTGGGATCTAGGTCTTAATGGGTGTTCCGCTTGGGCGAGTCCCAGTTCGCAAAGTGATACCATTCGTCTCCCAAACTGAAATAAAAGTTGCAACGAGAGAGGGCAAGGAAGATAAATGGTGACAAATACTTGTGTAGACGACTTTCTTGCGTTCACACTCAGAATTACCAAGGTGTAAGAACTTGGTAAAGTTGGTCGGGTGGCACAGTTTTTCTGGTGTTGTTTCTTGTTTTAGAACACTTAAGAATGGTTTTGAATCGATCAGTAAACTAGAGATATAAAAAAAAAATTATGAAAAATGATGAATGATGATTCCATTGTACAGACTGTCAAATTAAACGTGACAATTGGCTCCAATAACATTTTATGCAAAGTAGAAGAGCTTTCAAGTTTCAACCCACGAACCTACATACGCTTTACTTGTGGTAACCAAGTGTTTAATCGTTATCTTTTTATGTTTGTGGGTAGGTTGACTTCGAAATTCACACAATAAGCAAGCAGCAATGTTTTAATAAGCTTTATTAGCTTATGATCGAGAAATAAAAATCGGTCGAGTGCTAGTAGAACTCGCGTGGAGAGGGTTCTGTACGTACGAAGCTCGTCTTTCATTCTACAGCCGCGGACAGACTCACAAGTGATCCTGGCTTCTATTTTTTTTTTGTTTTTGAGGCTCGAAACCCTAAAAACAAGTTCAGGTTCATCCACAAAGTACTAAATAAGGGTTGCCTGGTAGAAATTGCTACTCAGCAATAAGGTCGCCTACATGTACACTTTCGTTCTTTTTTTGTGAATTTACTGATCTATCTGACTCTTGTTTTCTATCTGAATCTGACTAGTGTTTCTAGTGTGCAATAAAGTATATTTTATTCTATTCTAAATACAAAATCACTCGTTAGTATCAAACGTCGTGTGTTCGCGAGTGGTTTGTTTTCATCTAGTAAGAAAGGAAACTTGTGAAAAACAGAATCCAATTCCAGAGAAACGTTGGAAAAGTTCCGACGTTCCAATTGCGCGATTGACAAAGTGGTCGGATTTGCCACTGACGTCGTACGCCTCACGAATTCAAATTAAAATGCAATCAATTACTTCACCACTGAAATTTTGTAGCTAGCTAGTATAGAGTAAGCTCCAATTATAAAAAATCCTACCTCATCCCATCACAATCAGGATACCTAATGCAGTGAAAAATAATGTTTCGGAACATATTTCTATGATAGGTGGCCTTGGAATAAATTATAAGTAGTTCGGTACCTAATTCAAGACCTTTGTAATTGGCTAACAAAGTGAATCAAATAGCAATTTTTTTAAGGATTGTTTGTAGCGTAAGCATGTTGTGTTTGTGAAAACATTATTCTTTTACATAGAGTCATGCTTTCAAATTAAAAGAAGCGAAGCAAATCAAGCAATACAAGAAATAGACCTTTGATCAAATCTGCAATACGAATAAATAAAACACGAATAAAAGCAGATAAAACGTGAAACCTGATCCTCATTAGCGAGATCTTTGTTGTTGGATGTAGTCTCTAAGGAATAATTTAAAATGAATCGATAAGAATAGCAAAATTGCGAATGTTTTAGTATTTGATGTAAGGTTTTAGACTTACTATTAAATATCAACCTGAGCTCTATCAATGATATGGGCGTAGTATGAGAAAAATACTTTGGTTAATTACACCGGTAAATGCTGTCCAATATGATGTTAACAAGAATCAATATTTGTACTAAGCCGTAATTTTTTTAAATTAAAATCTGTATCTGAGCAACATAATATTTGTATGTCTTCAACATAATATTTTATTCATACTAATATTATAAAGAGGAAAATTTTGTAGTTCTGTATGTGTGTATGTTTGTAATGAATAAACTCAAAAAATTCTGAACCGATCTCAAAAATTCATTCACCATTAGAAAGCTACATTCACCCTGAGTAACATAGGCTACCATTTACCGCGGGAAAATGCTTCATTCCCAGGGGAAAAACTGTTAAGTCGTATATTATAAATGTATAACTTTCAGTTCGTATTTGAGTTTCACCTGTGTAATCATCCAAGACTCGCTTGAAAATAACACATCATTTTCAAAGAAAAGACGAGCGATTAGTATTATTTTATTCTTGCATACAGCAGATTTTTTTTCTGGCTTTTATGGTGGATTGGTTGTGGTTTAATTTACCACATTTATCAAAGTTTCAAATGCTACATAATTTTTCTCATATATGTGACGTTTCACGTGCAAAGGTACCTTATGGCTGGTTTTAGTACGAGTATATAGATAATCTTTTTGGATTTGAATAACTTATTAGTTGCTGATCACAGGGATATGTGTAACTCAATACCGACCATAAGGTACCTTTGCACGTGGAACGTCACATGTTATAGCATTTTTGAACGGAATTCTAAACACACAGCATCTATAATGTAACGAAGAATGTAATATAATCACGTTAGCCCAAAAATATTGCATAGTATGATATTATATGTAGGTATCTATATATTGATGTGAGATTCGAGATTGACAAAGTGGTTGTGTGTACTCTCATGAGAGAGCCCTCAATCGACGTGCCGTTCGGAGCCTCCGCCGGGATGTCACGGTACTTATAGCTACACAAAGGATATTGTATTACATGCTACTTACATTTTTATACTATCTTGTTCACTATTAAGAGGAAGGCAAACTTGGCAGGAACTTATCGTATTTCGTTTGATAATAAATACGAATTATGATCTGACTAGCTTTGTAAGATTTTATATTTGTACGTGATCAATCAAGCTTATCTGGATAGGGTTATATTTTTTGTCTAATTTTCTTTATTGTTGGTTTATATGCATTCCTTACCTTACGTAGTAGCATAATTTTTCTCAGATTTGGCTTACATTATTTAAACTTTATGATTTATCTTTACTTTGTTGTTAACCTTATTTATGCATGTTGTGTTTATCCGTAAGAGATTGTTACACCTTGTAAGCAAATTATACTTGACTTGTAATACTTTTAAGCAGTGTAAACAATTGTGGATAGAAGTAAAAAAAAAAAAAACTTAAATTTATGAAAGCATCGCATGACTCAAGAACTAAGAACAAAATACATACTTACCAACTAACGGGCGAAGACGTGGACAGCCGCGTAAGTGATGGCGGGACGAGCTTGATTGCTACTTAAAACACACATACATACACACATGCATCCTCTATTCACCATGAACAATGAGCCCTAATAATATACTGCTGTCTAAAATACCTCTTCCTCTCTTCTATTGCTAACAATCTCCGTGATCGAGTGATCAAAAGCTCGTCTGACGGAGGTTCGAATTCCGGTGGGGATCCGTCGAACAAATATCACTTTGTGAGACTTTTCTCAGTTTGGTTAGGACGTTGCAGGCTGAATCACCTGATTGTCCGAAAAGAACGATGATTCCGTGCTTCGGAAGGCACGTAAAGCCATTGGTCCCAGCTACTATCTACGGATGTAGTCGTTATATGAGCCATGTCGTAAGCCTAAGGCGGCTCAACAATTCCGACACCAGGGTTTGTGGGGTAGGTTAACCTCTAAACCGACTCGATAAGCAATTATTGCTATGCCCTGTGACAGGGCCCATAAAACGATCTGTGTTTTTTAAGAAACACCAGCAAATGGATGCATTAAATACTTTAAGTTTGAGTTTAAAAGACTGGCCAGTAGTAGTTTAATATAGGGAGTAGTAGAAAAAAATATATAGAACGCCTTTCCGTACGGGAACGTAATAAATAGGCTAGATAAGATAATTAATTGCAATTCCATACAAATATCCTTATTTATTCTCAATCTGAAACTTTGGAGTTGCTTTGCATTAATTTTCCTTTCTCTACGGTTATAAAGTTAGATAACCTAATTTACTTAATGTAAACAATTACAAAGAGCCTTTTGCAAAACGAAACAGACTCCCATCTTGTTTACGTGAGTAATTTGAATAATAAAATACGACTCGCCTTGTTCTGCTATAAAAAGGTGTTTTGTTAAAATATTAGTGGTTTTTAGCTTTTTACTCATATTTATTATGTATTTAGAATCTTAACACTCCGAAATAAACAGAACAATACCTACGCGATAAAATTAAAAAAAAATACAAAATCACCTTTAAATTAATGAAAATACTTTATTGCACATAAAACTGCACATAGACGAACTTAATGCTTTCTTAATGCTACGGAGCATTTGTGGTTCTGTCGCTCAGCTTTATTGTTTTTCATCAGCAAAAAAGGGTAAAATATGATTAGGTACTAAAGTAACCTAACCTAACTAAGCTTTAATAATTATATGGGGCGATCAAAGGAAAGTAACCCACGGAATAGACTGCAACTTTTACCGTGTACTACCAACAACGCAATCATCACGACCTCAATTCCTATACTTTGAGTGCGGTTTGCGGGTGTCTTTTCTATGTACGCTAATACAATAGTATCTCAGTGGCATAATCTCCACTCAAGAACATTTCTTATCATCGTTATAATTTCGGCTGAATAACGTCCACTGCTGGACAATGGCCTTCTAGATAGATCTCAACTACGATCGGCCTGCGCTGCTGGCATCGTCTGTCGACCGTAGAAGGAATTAGATGTTGGCTATCAACTTTAAATTTTTTATATATAGCACTGCCCCCCTAAGGTCATATTGTCAGTGACTAATTATGACTTACTAACTCCTAATCCGTAAAATAAAAGTAATCAAAACTCAGTCATCAGATCAAATTTCGCCGGATCGACCTTATTTGTCTTTAGAATTAAACTTCCCGGATCAGCGATCGGCCGATCACTTCAATCGCCGAGTCGAGAATAGTCGAGATCGCCCAGAGTGGACCAATTTGTCCCGGCTATGGATTAAAGGCTATTTGTTGGTCCCAGGGACAATTTGTCACTGGATTAGCTTTAAGCTCGGATACCGCAGCCTTAAAGGGACTCGATAACTAGGTATAATGCTGCCAAGGATGTTTATGGGAGGTAATGGTATCCTTGGGGATCGATTTGTCAAGGAGAGGGACGAGTAGAAGTCAAACATAATGGGTACGAGTAGGTAAGTATTTATACTTTTATAGGCAGAGTATGGTCAATATTCTTCCGTATTATAAACAGAAAAATATTTTATGCGGTGTCTGTTTTTGTATTAAACTGAAACTTGAAATATGGAAACCATTGAACTGTAACGGGTTAAGAAACAGACTAAGATTTTATTATTTTCGTAGAAAAACTGAAGCAGCACACAACGTAAATAGAAAAAAAAAATTGTCTGTAATGTGAGTGTTACACTATCATTATACATACATATCATTGCTACTTTTTTTAAGAGCAATTTTAACTATTGTGATTTTACGAATATGCTGTGATAAAGACTTCTTTACCTTTACGTTGTTTAAACTTTTAATGTGATAGTTATCGAAAACCAAATTATAACATTTCAGATTAAAATTTATTAAACCTTTGTAAGCAGCTTTAAATTTAAACTTGTCACCAATATACTGTAAACAATACTAGTCTTATCTATTTTATACTGAATAGGAGTAAATTCTATTTTCTCCTTGCCACGGGCATCGTGTAATATTTTCACACGTTTTTTCATATTTTAAAGGAATACATACTCGCTAGGACGATGCCGAGGTCAAGTCCGGTGAAGCTTGATTGGTCGTACCTTTTCGACACAAGCAGAGGTCTATTCAAAAAAAAAAAAAAAAAAAAACGATGCCGAGGACACGTTTTACCGCAGAACTACGAGTATTTCAGAAGCTGTCGAATTTGGTATTCTGTTCGTGTTACCGTTTGTGTTGAACATGGGATACCTATAAATTGTTCAACCCCATTTGTGCTTTTTTTTGTTTTAGAGCGTCGGTGGCCATATTGTGACTTGGGCCCATTCGGAAGTTCGCAGGTTCAAGCATCGGCACGTACCAATTTGTTTTAGATTTTCTAATTCATGTACGTTTATTCGACGCTCCACGATGAAGGAAAACATCGTGAGGAAACCTGCACAAACCTGCAAATAAATTTAAAAGTTTGTATGTGAAGTGACCAACCCGCACTGGGCCAGCGTGGTCGACTAAGGACTACTCACTCACTATCAGGGTAGGTAGGTATGAGCTGTTTCCGTTTCATCCATTTCTTTTTTCTTTATTTTACAAATATGTCAAAATAAATAAAAAATAAATGGATGCATACAAAGACAGCACCAGCTTGTCCGTTCAACCGTAATAATTTTGATTTGTCACGTACCTAGTATTATAAGTAGTTATTGTATGAAATGTCCCTGATTTGTCCCATTTGTGGTGACAACGCGATTATACAGTAGTGAGTACTAGTGAGCAAATTATATAATTCAGAAATTTTAAACACAAAAGTCCTTTTGTGTTTGAAACTTCTTGCTGAAAGGAACGATATCTTTTTGTCCAATAAATTTTACCACTATTTACTTCATGAACCACAAAAACTATTGTTACATTGTTTTTATTCCAAAAATTCGGTATTTGCTAAACACGCACGTAGTACGTTTATACGTTTACGAGCATAAAAAATGCTTGCGCACTACACTACAATAAAGCAGTATGACATCTCATTGCTATTCGTAAACATAACACAGAGAACGAATAGCTTTTCTCTACAAACACCCGCTTATTTAAGCAAGCTTTGTTCCATACATATTACATATTAATTATTATTTTACATAGGTATTAAACAACTGTGACTACAAATTAAAATATAAATTATTCTATTTGCATTTTGCTACAACTGATGACGTCATTAGAACGAAAGTTCAGTGCGGAGTTGCCAGTTTAACAAAAAATGATTTTGCTCCATTTGTAGAGTTATTTGTCGGCTTTTTCGGAATTTTCTTTTAGTTTTTCCTTGTTTTTGTCGATTACGACACATTTACCTAATAACGTTTTTCGGTAGCTTTTTTGCTCAGGATGATTGTACCGGTTCAAGATCGCTGTCTAAAAAATTATATTTAACATCAGAAACTATTATCAATGAAAAGAAGAATATCTGTCAATGCCATTACCGTATGTGGGTCATGTTTTCTGACGTAGGAGGCTACTAGCAAAAAATATCATTTTCAATGCAGATTGGCCTTGTGACACGCTAGCTCGTGCCTCGGCTGCGCTTTGCACAATTTCTCTAATGATGACACGCAATTAGAAAATGCGCATTATTTTCGCTACATTTTTTTTATTTAAAATTGCACACTCGTTCCTTATTTGAAAAAAGCATTTTATACTCGTAGATATAAGGAGTTAGGAACTTGCGTCGTATTAGATTCAGATGATATACACAATTTAATTCGTAAATAAAATAAAATAAACGGATATATTTTATGGATTTTTTTAGATTAACATCTGCTCTCGAGGCTTCGCGTAATTTATTTGTGCAACCAAACCGCCAAAAAAAATAGATTTGCATTGGAGGTAAAAAGTACCTCGGTATTACATTCATTCTGGATGGATATGGCGAGCGTAAAGCTGGTCATTTGTATACAGATTTGTGATTCAAGATCTGTTCAAATGCCACGTGAATGGTGCATTATCATAATAAGATACGCAATACGCTTTTGGCTAAAGCGCAAATTGTATTTTATAAGTAACATACATTTAATAAAAAACCTAAGGTCATGAGTTTGATATTGCTTCATCGTATCAGCTGAAGTTTTGACGTAACTTTTTACGCCAAAAAAATACTCGTGATTACAGGATACAGGAAAAAGGAAAAATCGGATTTCTTTCTATTTTTATCTTTTCCGGCAAAGAGCATACTAGATTCCTAAGAGTGAAATGAAATGAAATGAAATGAAAAGTGTTTTATTCGAAGTAAGATTTTACAAATCACTTTTCGACGTCGAGGCGGGTTCACAATTTGGCTGTCTTCTGTGGAGAAGAACCCGCCGGAAGAAACTCCACAGGCGTTGCATGAGTATTTTAGTAACACGAGTAAAGCTTTAGGGCGAATATCTAGTAAACTAGCATATTAGTGAAGTTACTATGTAAAGTCCTGTTCCATATTTGTCTAGCAAGTAGTCACGTCCCGGCCCACTGGGGGTTTAATCGAACGGGAAATTGGATGCAACACAGTCTTTGTTGGTTATATCGCCTAGTCTCATGCACTGACGGCTAATTCCTCCTACTAACTACCTTCCCAAATTGAGGCTTCACGCTGCTTAGGGAATTGTTTGACTGGGGTTATTATGCTTCAGTCGTGTGATTGCCGGCTTAGGATTGAGCTAGTATAAATTATTATTTTTAGTTTCTTTGTTTGTCATACACGACTTACTTAAATAAACCTATGTTAGCAATAACTGCGTTCTAGAGTAAGCTAGTCAAAACTAGTAAATTTTAAAAGAAGTAAAAAAAAACGTAGTAAATTGTGGGTTGATTTTTTTTTCTTCTCATGCTTCTACATTTGGTTTTAAAATCAAAAAGTCATTCATTATCATTCTTAGATTTTTGACGTTGTTTTTCTCTAACGGACGTTTTGACTTATTCTGCGATTTAATTTTGAATTGAGCTCTCACTTCATTCCGTAATGAAGACATTGTTTTATACCTTATTCTATCTGATAGAATTGTCTATACCTTCATCAAATCCATAGTAATATTCTTAATACGTAAGTAACTTAAAATAATACCCGGAACCACGACAAAGAAAGTAGAGTTGGTGAATGTAATAGCACGTAATAGTGTTGATAACAAATCTATAATACCGAATCGATGTCGATAAAACTTTCCCAGTTCCTCCCCACATATCGTGCTCTTAGGATTTCATTAGCAAGTTTCCCGATTACGTCGATAAAAGGTGGATTAGGTACGCGTGAAGGACGAGAGCCATTAATAACGCTTTTACCTCCGGCATTCTGTATTTAAAATGCGATATCGTTTTTTCTTGTTACCTTGTACTAGTATTCTTTATCTAAATAAAGTATAAGTAAATAAACAAAAAGAGGATGAATGCACAGTTAAGAAAGAAAGTATTATAGGTACTATTAGGATTTAAAACGGGATATTTACCGGGCACTAAAACAAATACCAAGGTAAATATCCCGTTTTAAATCTTAATAGTTATGAAAACAACCGTGACGTCACCCTCGTCGTGCAAAACGATTTATATTGCACAACTAATATTATTCATGCGTATTTGTGTCTTCAATTATAATATAATGAGAATTATAGAGAGACTCGTACTTGTCACTGCAAAAAAAGATACATAATATTGAAAGGAAAAGCAGCTGAATGAAAATTAATAAGCTTAATATTTGATTCATACTTTCATTAGTTAAAACATCGACCAGTAGATAGTAGATAGGTTGCATCTTGGCTAGTTTAGCAGTCAACGTATTAAAGGTAAAACTCTTATTGTTATATCATACCTACCATTATAGGACTAGTTAGGTACGTGCTGCGTGATAGATATCGAGAAAAACCTTTTTAGGTCAAATTGATGCAGGTGATGTTACGTATGTTAAAGTACACTCGTTGATCGTTTGTTAGATTTATCGAGCTCCTTTATATTTTTAGTATCACGACAGAGTAATAGATAGTTACTACGTAAGTATTAGTGACAAAAAAATTTACATAGTTGTAGGTATGTGTTTCATGATCCCAAAAGTAAAATTGGAAAAATTTACAAAGAATTTTTATTTAGATTTTTATTTGAACATGTTGCAATGTTGAGCTACCATACCACCAACCAAAATGTCACGTATTATACTTTGGGCATTTTTCAGTTTACTTATTTTTAAACTGTTGGTCATTTTGCAATTTGGACATTAGTATCGCAAATGGTTTATATTATGTCTGTCTGTTTGTTGCAGATGTCCTAATATGGGTTGGTCATGCGTGGTGGCACGCGCCTTGGCCTGCGTCCTCATGCTCTCCAGAGCAGCCGCTCTCACTTCCGACGTGTAAGTACACCATCTTCTTCTTCTTCTAGTACACCATCATCATCATTATCATCATCATCATCATCATCATCATTTTCTTCTTCTTCTTTATCAATATAAGAGCCTCATTGACACAGACGCATTGATCAGCAGCTTTCCCTTATTTTTTAGATTTAGAAGAAATGTGAATTTTCTTGCACATATCACAATTTATAAATTAACCAAAAAAATACTTTTTCCATTTTATTTTACCTCGATCAACGTCGGTAAATCCACCAAAATCCTACGCTCTGGGCCTACTGACAACCTTTTCCTCTATTTTATTACTTTCGTGTAACTCTCAGGAATCCGTACATGAACTAACTTTCATTTTAATAATAAAATAGAAATAAGAAATAAAACTTTATAAAAAAATAAAGGGTTATAGCATTGAGCGTAGCAAAAATAGTCAAAGTCATCAAAAAGTATTTTTATTTCGTCTAAGCTCTTAGTTGGCAAGTTCAAAGCCACGAAAAATGTTTAAAGTGAATTTAACTATTATCTAGCTGAGTAGTTCTTTGAGCACCCTCAAAACGTGGTCACAACGTCTTAATTCCTAAACTATCGACCATACTGTGTTGGAACTAAATATAGGTGATTCCTCATATAATTATGCGTACGATTTCAACATAAAACATATAAAATCATGTATAATATTTTGAAAAATAATATTTCAACATCGAAAACGGGATCAAAATAGTCGTTCTTCGCAAGTCACACTTGGTTCGCGCTCAAGGTAATCCTTGATAAGTTTTGCATTTAATGCGTAATCGTATAATTTATTACATGGAATGAATAGTTTTTTAACTAGGCACATATTTATAAAAGAATATTCATTCTATCTCTTTGTTTCGAAAAATTATATTATATAACATCTCTGTCACACGATTTCGCTGGTTTCGTGAGCGCTCAATGAAACTACACCTACCTTCCAAGAACGCAAACTTGTCGTTGCAAATTTTAGCTTGCAGACACTTGGTAGTGACCCAGCATCAGTGGAGGACACCAGTGTACTCATCGCTTCAAAACTAAATAAATACGAGGTAAGTTATTCTTCGAATATTTTCAAGTTGGGCTGGTCATGTAACTTTCATGCGCATATGTAGAAAGATATATTATGTTATTATCCAAAAATTCTTTTTCAGAAAAAGAAGATAGATCGAGCGAGTTTATTGTTATGTACTTCATTTGTAAACTTACTTATTACTTTTATCATAATTCTCAAAAATGTGTTATTTTTGTAACTTTCGTGGCCCAATTTTCGTGGACATTTGACCATGAAAGTTACTTGATGCACCACGAAAGTTACAAATGTCCATTAAATACTCCTTATTTCTTGTGATGCAGTAATTGCATTTGCCCCTAATTATACCGAAAGCTAGAAATAAAATATTCTAGCACGTTTGATGTGTTCTTTTCTATGTAATATGTAATTCTGTTTAAATGCTCTCTCGTAGCTAATTTCATAATTTAGTCAGCACAAAAGTCAGTTTTTTAATATTATTGAATGAGTAAAAACTTTCAAAGTCAACTTCAATAAAATTTACTGTAAAATTTTGTTTTCAGATTACTTTCGAACGGAAACTATGCCATCACAGAGTTCAGAGGAGCGGCGGGAGGAGAAATATGCAATATCTCTGTTATTTATTCATTGATTTACATTTAGTAAAAACTGTACACATTGTTTTTAGGGCTTTTTAATTTACATCTATTTATATTAAGATTGAATTATAAAAAAAAATCGCCACGAAGGTTACGCGGAGAATGTTTTCTGAAGAACTACTCCTCTAATACTATTTTAAGAGAAAAACTAACTTATGTAATGTCTTTTTCTATTATTATCTAAACTCAATGATATTTTAATGGAAATTCCCTTTGTTTGTCGGAAAACGACTTCTGATTCGTATGGCAACCCTATTAAAGCAGTTTTAAAAAAAGGAACAGTAATTAAAAAATTACTGAAATCAGAAATCTAAGGAACGGTAGTATTTATAACATCCTTGCAGAAATCAGATTTGTTTATGTGTAGATACTATAATAAATAGGCAGAAAATAAGACAGCGTCCGATGAAATTTTACAAGCAGATATTAAATGATTCAAGTGGGACCTTGGGTTTCAACAACAACGATCTAACTCCCTCTTTGCAAAATTCCACCATTAAATTTTCGATCACGTAGAAAATTTTAATTGGAAAGCACCATATTTTACAACGATATTAATGTATTTTCCTTAATTAAATCTTCCGTAAGTATTTATAATTAAATCTGTTGTATTTATAAAACGATCAGCTGAAACATGACGGGAGCGGTTGGGGACATTAATTTAACTTATTTATCCAATAAGTCAATTATACAGGGAGTGAGTAACGAACGGTTCAGTAAATACTGATAGGACATGCTCGGTAAATGGTGCAAAGCAACTTTCTCAAGGAAACTTTTCTTGGAACTGAAAAAGAAATCCGACTCTCATACAAAATATTCTTTTTATCAGAGCGATTGTACGGATAAATCGATTATATAATCTTTTCGTTTCCGAGAAAAGACTTTTTCAGAAAATTACTTAAATCCTTTGACTGAGATTTGTCGTTTCACTTTTCGTAACATCCTGTACAATAGTTATTTTATTCCTCCATTTTAAATGGGTTTTAAATACCTTTTCTACTTCAACAGGCTTCATACGAAACAGTATGCGATTAGATTAAGGATTCGTCCTTAAAAGGGAGGTGTCTCCATAATCTCCACGTTTGCAGACAGTTTAGAGATCGCGTTTGATGTTGGTTACAAACCAGTGAACTCTGTTGCATTTATTCTCATGCGACAACCACAAGAGGAATTGGGTTCATACATCTCTACTCGGAAAATTATAACGGAATTAAAATATTTTACCTAAATCACTCTGGTGGTAGAAAACTAATAGGTAAAAAGACATAGAAGAGGCGAAAGAGCAGTTGAAAGTAGTTAATACGTTCACTAGACAGCGTGCCTTTTTATGACGAAGAACGACTAAAGCATCTGTCTCCCTCTCTCTCTCTCTAGACTCCAGAGTCTAGAGCTTGGAAACTCCACAGGAATCCCATATTTTTTATGGCTCATTAGTGTTTATAAATCCTCGTATGCGCGTACTTTAAAGCTTTGCAGCAATCGGCGAGTATAAACGGCAGCTGTTTACGGTTCGCCGCCGCCGCGCGTTACTCGCGCTTGGTCGCTTTCCTCCCACACATAAACCTACAGCTACTTGTACATCTAATATAGATCGTTACTATGCTAAGAGTTGACGGGAATGTAGGCAGACACTTCAAAATATGTAACATTTTTTAGACATAATGTAAAAGGTAGCTTGCGCGAACATTTTATTTCTGAGTCGTCGAAAGTAGGCTGTGCCCATGATGTTATTAACTCTTAATCATACGCTGTTTTATTTTTTACTTTTTGTGTGTCTGTTATTCTTCATGATAAATAGTATCTTTGATATCTTCTTGAGAATCAGACGAACATCGATTTGCTTTTGTTTAACGCTATCGAATTTGTTTCCGACATCTGTAAACATAATCAGAGCGAAGCGCGGCTTTTTCTGAACTTCCTGGTTTAGACAGTAGGATTGGCTTTTCCTTCTATCAAGTAGATAGAAGGAAAAGCGACACGACGATGACGACGCACGACAATCTGATATCACTACATAGTATAAAACAAAGTCGCTTTTTCTGTCCCTATGTCCCTATGTCCCTCCCTTTGTACGCTTAAATCTTTAAAACTACGCAATGGATTTTGATGCGGTTTTTTTAAATAGATAGAGTGCTTCAAGAGAAAGGTTTATATGTATAATACATGCATAATATGCTTAAGGATAACCCACAATAACCATTTTCCCGTGCGGAGCCGGGGCGGGTCGCTAGTAAATAATAACATAAAGCACCTTCAACTTCTATGTATAATCAACACCAATCAAGTCTATATATAGACCGTGCCATGCCGCTTTGCACAGATAAACATAATAATAATATACCAAATATAGTATAATTTTATCAGTTTCAACGTGAGTTTGATACAACTGAGCATACGAGCCGCTTATTGTGTGCATTCTCTGCAGATTGAATCAGTTGTCAAAGGCTGCTTGCGTTGTCTCTAATTCAAACTTTGAACTCCTGCTTTGATACTGAGTTACACTGAAACTTTATCAGTTCTTGTTTGTAATAGAGATTTGCAATATTACCTATAATAGAACAAGATCGAAGTGGAAGAAAAGAGGGGAGGTCTTTGCCCGGCAGAGGGACAAAAAAGTATAAACGATGGTGGTTTTTAATGAGGCTGTATACATTATTAAATACAATTATATATTTTATTGTATCTTACTAGTAATTTAGTGGTAAATATTTTTCCCTCAAGAAACATTTCAATACTTTCTATACATACTTTGACTCAAGGCAAAAAGACGGTTGTATAAACTGTGATAAGAGATTACTTATATCACATTTAACTGTAAAAGTATGTTAAAAAAAGAAATACCTACACGACAGAACTATGATTTAAGATTAGATTAGTAAAGATTCATGCTTATCAAACACCATGTTTAATATTTCATAGTCAATTACGAAAACGGACCAAAGGGAATTTCTATTCATCCCGCTATCAAATGTAATCTTGATATCTCCTCTCCTACCTCTCTCCTTGATATAGTTTTTGGTCTTCTTCAATGCCTACCTTAAGACGACTACGACACTTTGCTTTTAAAATTCTTATGATGTATGCACAACTATCTGTCTGTCTAATATTAGGGTCAAGACTGTTCTGTTGTGGCAAAGTAATGAGGGCTAATCTATAATCAATACTAGCTGCGTCCAAGCCGCGGTCTGTGGCAGTGTTGTTGCGATAGTGCTAAACCATCGATAACATATATAGTCGATAGATTGATAGTGCTATCGAAACTATCATGACCCTTGACACTATAAACTATACTATCAATAGTGTCGAGGGTCATGTTAGTTTCGACTACTATCGAGGGTCAGCGATTTAATCATAATCACTATAGTGGCGATCATCGTCATCATTTTATTTCGCCAAAAGACGTCCACTGTTGGACAACATTCTGCCAAATCGCTACGTCTTATGGCGCGTGGCTGACATCAAAAACCTTTTTGCCCTAACGGCCATCGTCTCTCCGCGCAATGTATTCCACCCATTTTAGGCCTACGTTGGTTGATTTGGTTCATCTATCACTATCTTTTTATCGTTCTTTGAGTATCTTTGAGCCTACTTATGAGTTCCATTGTAAGCGGATACACCATGGAAACGTAAATTATTGTTATAATGGTACTATCGAATTATCGACCAGTTTTCAAGGTCGAATTTCGATGGCAATAGTATTACTATCGCATACAACACTATTCTGGCGGCGGCGGCGCACACGCTCAATTTGCCATGATATGCGACGTTGATGAATTGTTTCTGTCCTGCTAATCGCTTCACCTTACTTTCGTCATTAATAACTGCGCCCATCAAGCGAAAAGGTTAACAATCGTTTCGTTTATAAGCGGTTTGGGTTCATATTCTTAGACGTATCGCTGTAAAATCCTCAACATTGATTTTTTTAATGAGAATTGTCTATACTTCAACATATACTAGGTACTTGACGGCCATGTAGCCTAGTTGATAACGTGCCTGCCTACGAAGAGCAGGGTCGCAGGTTCGGATCCCGCCCAGGGCAAACATTCTATGAGCGCTTGTATTTGCCTTGTGTCTGAATGTTGTATATTTATGTTTGTATGTATGTATATCAGCTGTCTGACACCCATAGAGTGGGGTCAGATGGCCGTATGTGAGATGTTCCCACGTATTTATTTATTTAACAGCATATGACGCTCTTCTTTAAAAAGAAGGAGATACCTACTTCAATCCTTTCATTTGTCAGTCGAGTTGGGAATCTTGTTTTTGGTAATACCTGTAAATACTATAGCATATTCTCCGGTTTTTGTATACAATACAATATACTTTATTGACAAAAGACACAGCATACAGAAAACAATACAGAACAAAACAGAAGAGTCAAAAGCTGGCCTTATAGCTAAGGTAGCAATTTCTACCAGGCAACCTTTAGGGTAGGAAAAAAGTGTAGATAAAAGTGATGCGGATTGGTGGTTTAAACAGAGTACCTAGGTAAACTGACAATAATAAAAATAAAGCATTTAGCTGGTTAAAAAATAATAATAGGCTTTTAATAGGTGTTTCAATAATTCTGTGTATATTTAGGTTACCGAAATCGTAACATCCCTTGACCATCATTCCAAAATATTGTTTGAAATTATTTTCATTGTTCGTCAGTAATGGGCTTGTTAACGTCCTAAACTAACAGTCTGATTGGAATCGGCCATTGTCAACTATTAACAGGGTACTCGTACTCTTTGGAGTACTCTAGCCTTAAAATAAACTTTAACCTTTAGAACAGCAGACTATAAATTATAATAATATACACGGAAATAAAATTAATTTTCAAGGAATTTGAACTGAGCAATATTATATAATCTGGTGAATGTGTATGTGTGTGTGTTCTTGTCCAAAGTACTCCGTTGTACGAAAGGCCTTCATGAGAAATCACTTTACCGTCATGTCCTGTTTCAACTTTGATGAATATATTATGTTAAATTTAAAGTAGCTTTTACTAGTTCATCTTTAATGTTTAATTACTTATTTGAAGTTGAAATTAGATTACATTTTGATGGATAGATACCATGGAATTTAAAATTGATTGAACTTATGTTTCAGGTTCGCAGCGGGGAAGTCGGACAAAGAGATTTTGGACAACCTCCTGAAAAACTCCCGCTATGACAAAAGACTGCTTCCTCCAGTAGAGAGTTAGTTCTATTTTATTATATCTTAGCTTTATAACATCATAATTTCTTTTTCTTTCTTTTTTTTTCTCGTCGTCGTGCATCGCGCATACAATCATCCGCGTCCGTCTTTTGTTTCACTCGCCTTTCTGCCTATAAATGTATCGCGACGCTCAAGAGACGCTTGAAAATTGCTAGTGTGGGGTGTCCCTAAGACTTTATCCAGTTTGGTTAGAACATTGCAGGCTAAATCACCTGATTATATGAAAGATGATTGCGTGCTTCGGAAGGCACGTTAAGCCGTTGGTCCCGGCGACTATCTACGGATGTAGTCTTTATACGAGTTATGTCAGAATGCAAAGGCGACTCAATAATTCTGACACCAGGGTTGATGAGATAGGGTAACCTCGAAACTGAGTGGGTTTCACCATCAAGCAAGCGTAAAATCGCTTCTTTGTCAATTCCATTACAATAATCTCCTTAGTAGCTCATTTATTCATATTAATATTAATTTATCATTATAATTATGCATGTCTTTGAAAAAACCAATAAAATCCACTTTGAATACCAGTATATCTTGATTCGTTCTAAAATCTTCGTTTTCATACTTTTTTGTTGCTTCGATGATGATAATTGAGAATTTGTAATTCATATTGATAAATTACAGATCCAGATTTCTGTTGTGGCCTTACGTCGCCCAACGACTCTCTGAAACAAAACACTGAAGGGTTTTCGTCACTGCGGAGCTCACAGAACCGTGGTGCGTTGTGTTCACTGTTCATGAAAAGAGAAATGTTATCAATGTGCTGGTTCCAACTGTGCGACGCTACGAAACCTGCACGCAACTCCAAATGTTCAACTGTTCACCATTTCATTATGTTTCACGCAATTTTAGATACCCAACCCTTCGCTTCGTATTTCTATTTTACCGTTATTTAATTTATTTATTTTTTCTCTATGTCTTATTTATATGTGTGCACATTGTATTGATATATACCTAGACGTAGAAAACAAATATAAATATTTAAAAAAATTGTTTAGCAGTGATGTTGACAAAAGACTGCTTCCTCCATTTCTTCCAACATTTCTTTCCCCAAGTAGGAATTTTATTTGAACGCTAATAATAAATTTACCTACTTTCCAGCAATCTAAGTATTATAATTTCCTACTTTATGACACGCTTAGTATTTATCGATGAGTTTCTCTTTTCACAAACATTAAACACAATAGAGTCAATACTATACCTACTAAGTCCTTTCAACATCAGTATTTTTACCAATTGTTTTCCTGTCATTGGATCTGCGTTTCCACGTTTCGAAATTCTAATCATTGTTCCATTGTATTGCAATTTGTTTCGTTTTTAATATTTTACCTCTTAATTCAACAGATCGATCATTCAGAAAATAAATTACGTTAGGTATCTTATTACTTAGCACCTACTTTAAAAGATCTATATTTGCTTCCCTTGAATCAAGTCCGTTAAATACACTACAATTAAAAGCATGGTAATGTACTTCTACTCTTCAATGTGTTTTTATTTTTGTAAATCAGTGTTCCCTTTTATCGTTGTGAAATGCAGCACTTTTCAGTTACTCTTTAGTCTGTGATGGATGAGTAGACGTGAACGTTACTTGTTTATATAAAGCACCTTTGTATACTAAACTGATTGTCTAAACAAGCAAAATAATACTTATTGGCATGTAATTGTGGTGTAAGATTTTTAATTTCTCTTTCTGTTAAACTAATTCACTGAATTTTTAATTTTCAGGTGTCCTCACCGTTAATGTTAGCGTGCTACTTCTTAGTTTAGCATCTCCAGACGAATCTAGTCTTGTGAGTAAACTTTATAATACTATAGATGTTTGTCTATGTACAGTTGTGATGATTGGTATTAAGGCATAAGGTGTCTTCTATTTCAGAAATACGAGGTAGAGTTTTTGCTGCAGCAACAATGGGACGATCCAAGATTGCGGTACTCCAACCAATCCACCTTCGAATATTTGAATGCCATCCATCATCATGAGGACATCTGGCTTCCTGACACCTACTTTATCATGCACGGTGATTTCAAGGTCAGTTTTTATCTCATATCTATATCCATATATTCAAAAAACTATGTTTGTTACATTTTGACTCTTTTTATGTGCTCTCCACTAAAAGGAGTATTCTCAGCATTCATGGGTATTTATATTATTAACACACAAGTAATGCTTCAACTACACTGGCTCCATTGTTGTACATACATTGTTTAGACAAATCGGCTTCTCGCGTTCTTTTTCAAAATTTACAGCCAAGTTTACCTCATTTACAACATTTCAACTATTAGGCTTATGTACGATAGTGTGGACTTCTTATCTTAGTCACAGGAAGGCTTATTAGTTACTATCATCCTACTTTACCATCGCTGCACCAGTATGTAATAATTTGTCAACTTTATCATAATTTACGATATTTTCCAGGACCCAATAATACCAATGCATTTTGCGTTGCGTATCTACCGCAACGGTACCATCAACTATCTGATGCGGAGGCACCTCATTTTATCCTGTCAGGGGCGGCTCAACATATTTCCTTTCGACGACCCATTGTGTTCATTTGCCTTAGAGAGTAGTAAGTAGTATTATCATTTCTGATCTCTAAAGAAATTCTAAATGGTTAATCTCAGTTAGATTAGGTAAATTGGTTATTACATTTAACAATCCTGTCTCATTCAGTACACGTAGAAAGTTTCTAAATATTTTATTCATTTTTATTTTTTAACGTGTACAATGTTTTATTTATTATCTTTGAAGTCTACTACTTCATGTCTAACCAAGACAATATTTTTTTATATTTCCAGTTTCATACGAGTCAAATTTTATAACATACGTGTGGAAGAACGACGAAGATACCCTCCGCAAGTCTCCATCACTGACCACACTCAACGCTTACCTCATCCAAAACCAGACCATCCCGTGCCCTATCAAGTCCAATTGGAGAGGTAATATTCTAAACATTTTTATTTTAAACCTGACGCGACTGTCTTTAGCTACCCGACATGAATACATCGCTTGCATGGGCGCTCGCAGGTGGACTCTACTCCAGTTTATAATGGAAAAATTCACGAAGTTTTTAAAAACACAATTTATTTACCCGAGAAATTTGCTGTGTTTTCAGGTTGATTTTGATAAACTCTCCATTATTAGATTCGTATCATCTATTACAACCTGCCGGAGCTCATGGTCGCTTACTATATAAGTACCTATTATTATAATCAACAAAATATGTTTTATGTAGATTAGCCTCCAAAAATCCTTCTCTTTTGTTACAAGCACTCCCTTATACTTTGCACAACAAAGGATCAGTGATATTATATGTAATCGAATTAAAATTCTGATTAACTCTTTTCAGCTTGGTCTTGATTTAAGTAATTATCTTGATTTCAAAAATTTATGTTGTTCGTCGTCTATAAAAGTAGAAGCTTACTGTGTGTGATTGATTAGATATTAGAAATACTGGCATTCTATACGACCTGCATATACCCATAGCTAGCGGTGAAGCATGTTCATTAGATGTAATATCCGATAGCTTCCGAACAAAACAAGTAGAAGATCAGTAAAAATAGTAGAAGTGTCGTGTTTGCTAGAAATTTATAAAAGTTTAAATGTAGATTGTAAGATTTTGTTAACGTCTTTGCAAGCAGCTGAGGGTAAATCACTTTACGAGGACGACGAAGAGCTCACATGTAACCTATGCCAGAGACGCTTTGAGGAGCAAGGTACTGATGGAGACACTGTTCTGTCCGGTGTCGTCGAAACTATCATTTTTGGCTTATGTGCGAGTCGATGCGTTGTTGTGCCCAATTCAGTGTAATTACATAAGAGAACGGAATCAAACTTCTGAGATGATTTATCAATTCCATTCTGTATCCTATTTCTATCACCAACATTCATGCACCTTGTAGAATTTGTAGATGTGATTGCACCAATTTAGTAATTGCTCGAAGTTTGCCCGATTGTTTTCAACAAAGCCCATACACATATAACTACTATTTAATTTCATTCACGTGGATACAACACGCATTACTCAAACATACGATAGTTTGGTAGTTAGTTACTTAATTAGATTATATTGTTTTCCGTTGTTGTGTTAAGGAATTGTATTACATTTACAAGGCCACTGAACAGAGTTATTTGGAATTTGTACGGTTCACCTCGTACCCTAAATCCGTTTTGTTTCTCTGTCGAATAAAATACAACAACCGATCGCTTTGTGTGTTGCTGTGTGTTATTCGAGTGTGACGTAACAATGTTAAATCCGCAGGTAACTACAGCTGTTTAAAAGTGGATCTTATCTTTACAAGAGACCGAGCGTTCTACTTTACAACAGTTTTTATTCCGGGAATTATCCTGGTGACATCATCTTTCATCACGTTCTGGTTGGAGTGGAACGCGGTGCCGGCTCGGTCGATGATAGGTAAAGCTGGCAGTGGGAAGTCGCCGGTCTTGCATCTTGCATCCCTTCTCTTTAGCAGTGGCTGGGCTGTCAATTACACGCTCCTTTACTTTCGCAGGTTAAGCTTATTCGTTGGCAATGTACATAACACAGTCTAGTTTAAAGTTCTATTTGTTATATCTATCAAAATTATAATTACAAATCTTTGCTTCTAATCTAAAGCCTACAGTTAAAGCTTGACTAATACCAAAACAGAACTTTAAACTTTTGCCGATGAACTCAAAAGAAGCTAGATTTTAGTCTGTTCATTATTTTTAGATTTTGCTTAATTTCTAGGTAATTACAGCTGCCTCAAAGTGGATCTTATCTTCACGCGGGATAGATCATTTTACTTCACAACAGTTTTCATTCCGGGCATCATTTTGGTGACATCATCCTTTATTACTTTTTGGCTGGAGTGGAATGCAGTGCCTGCTAGAGTAATGATAGGTTGGTTATTATTTTATTAGAGAATTTTTGTTTGTGAATGTTTTCCTAGTTCCTACGTAAGATGAAAGTACATTGGATATCAGCTAATCAAAGCCGCTAATACTTACATAATTTTGACACGGCTTAAAATAAATTTATAAGTTCTAAATTTAGCTTTATGACGTTTTAACAACTGTGACCTTATCACTTTTATTAATGTATCCTCCTGCCTGTATAAATAAAGGAGATTTTTTTCGTAACACTCATTCAAAGGAAAAAAAATAATAATGTACCAACCAACTTTACTTATAAATATTAACCGTCAGTTTTTGCAGTACCTAATATCACACGATTGGCAGTTTAGTGTAGCAATTTCGGTAATGTTTATAGGTAAATATTCAATGCTAATAGATATTATAATTAGTTGTAGTTTAGCATACTTATTTTAAAATTTCGCATGATATTAGTTAGGCTTATTAAATTTATTGTAGCATGTTGAAGCTAATATTATCACGGCTTTGGCTTATTTAAATTATACAACTTCGAATTATTTTCACTAGGTCTATACAATTTAGTATTAAATTTACATACCGACATCAAATTTACTGTGATAAAAGCTATGAAATATTCACGCAGTCAACTGCAACTATTTCATTTTTCACGAAAGTGCTCGAAAGTGCTCAAGCATTTTGTTTTCGATCTACGCTATTTTAGATCGTTTTGTTTCATGTATTTTGCTGATATATTTTTATGACACTAATATATTTTTCTCCGATAACAGGTGTAACGACAATGTTGAATTTTTTCACAACTTCGAACGGGTTCCGGTCGACGTTGCCAGTGGTGTCAAACTTGACGGCCATGAACGTGTGGGATGGCGTATGTATGTGTTTCATCTACGCATCTTTGCTGGAGTTCGTTTGCGTCAACTACGTCGGTAGAAAGAGACCGCTACACAACGTCGTCTACCGACCCGGAGAAAATCCCGTCACCCAGGTGAATAACATTCCCAAAATTACCGTTTTCATGTACTAAATGAGTGTCGTCAATGTTGTTTTCTACATCGTAGAGCCTCATAGAGGTCATTGCACCTGCTAGAAAATCTAACTCAAAATCCTGTACAGATTCTTTATTATCTTGGTTAGGGCTATTTTTATTATTTAGTTTACTGTTAGAAATAGGTACTATAATGTGCTAGTTCTGCTGGATCCTTAAACATTTAAAATAATAATTAAACCATATTAACTAATACAATAAAGTAATACAATACATAATCAGGTTACTTCTTACCAAACATTTCATTAAAATTCTAAGCACTTTAACATCAAAATCGTTATGACGCCGCAGAACCTTATTAAATTCATGAAGGAATAAAACCGAAAACCGTGTTTATTTAATTATTGCTTCGATGCCTACAATGATCCTGTGCATTTTTAAATTTAATTGCAAGTAACTATTTCATTCCTTCTTGAACTTTAAATTTCCTCTCTTTACTCTTTGCAATGTTTTCCTATTATATAATTTAACAACAAGACATAGCATGCGCCCAATATTCAGCAGTTATTCGACGATTACGCAATGTCGTGTTGTTAGTTTTATTTTTTTTAGCATGTTTCATATATAAATTTTAAATCTATTGCATGTATTTGGTTAGACTAAATTCTGGGTAGGCCAGTATTCATCCCACTTTATAATTCATTTCAAATAATTTGATTCATGTTATCATAAATTCGGGACTAATTTGTGTGGCCATGGTCTTTACTAATAGCTTTATCAATTTACATGTTAAGTTATTGCTTTTCATTAATTAAGTATAGTAAATTTACAAAAACATTATGTTATAATAAAATAAGAAAAAATATAACGATCTTAGAAAACATTGCAAAGATTTTGGGATTCTCATGTGTGTTTGTCGTGAATCGATGTTTCATGTCGACATAGACTGTAACAACTTTTTGTGGCCACGACAATTTAGTCTTTGTTCACAAGCGCACACCTTCCGACCATCTGTCACGAGTGAAAAACTGTGTGTGTGATGTGTTCACAGCGACTGCCCGCAGTGTTGAGCAGAATTGGCATTATACTGGCCACCCCCCTGGTAAGAAATACGCCATCGTCATTGGCCTTTAGTGACGTTCTTCTCTTACATTTCTTTTTACCCTTCCTGGAAATCTGTCCTAACGTATTATCAACTACTAAAATTGATGGTTCTTTAGAGTTGCGCATCATCTGACCATGGCTCAATATTGTTGTGAACTTTATCACAACATTCAAATACAATTGAAGAGTCGTGTTGAATACTCTAAATTATCATCTAAATATGAGACAAAAAAAAGTGAAAAGAAATTTAATAGATGCTTACGTTGTCATAATAGTTGCAAATGCACGATCATATTCCAAGCATGCTGTAGGTACTTGTTATGACAGATTTTATACAATCTAGTAGTAGCGTAGCTTAATTTATTTAGTCTTCTAGGTTAGAAAAATATTGTTTTATGACCTTAGGTAACCTATTTCCAGTTTTATTATGCATTTGTTAGCTTTGAAACTTAATTGGAATGGAATGACTGTAATGGAATGGAATGACAAACCAAAAACGCGCATGGTCTAAGAAACAGTGAAATCTAAAGTATCACTTTCTCTTTTAATTTTATAATCACCTTCAAGTACGTTTCCATAAATGTAGAAAAATATTATTCTTATAAAAATCAGCAGCATTAATAACTTCAGTAAGGCATCCATCACTTCCTCAGAGACTACTAACTTTTTTAACAAATTATTGTAAAACCTTATTGCCTGCTCTTTTTATTTTAAATCTAGATTTTTGGTGAAACGACTCAGTTATTTTTTCCGTATACATAAAAAAAAAAAAAATTCTTGCAGGATACCTATTACATATTTTCATAAATATGCAAGTTTAAATAAATTGTTTAGGCAAAAAACGTGAAACTTAAAGGTGATTTATAAAGCGACGTCTTATTTAATTTTCAAGCAATTTGCTACCACAAGCGTCTCAAAACTGCAAAAATAACACAGCTGCTGTTGCTATATCAATGCTGTTTAAAATCTTATTCAATAACTGATGCAAAATATAAGCTTCGGATTCGGAAGTATTTTGATGCTTCAGCAATTCACTTGAAAAATTCATGCTTAAGCTAAATCAAAATATGCATTTACGTAGGAGGCGGTAGCGTTCTACAATTGGGCAAAGTCAGAATCAAGTGATTCCCCTCCGGGACCAAGCGGTGCTGTAAGTGACGTCAAAGCCCCAATCGCTCCATCTTCATACCTGATCTGAATGATATCATCAACTAACGCATCATTTTTATTTAAATGCTGCTTTGGATTGCTACAGCCTGTAAGTATGCTTCATTTACCATGTCTGAATCTTTCTTTCAAAGTAAAATTTACATTACATATTCTGTTTTCCATTCAAATATATAATTGTTAAAGATGTTTTGAATTCAAAAACTCTCTAAATAAATTTATCTCGACTAGCCCTTACACGATTTGCACAATTCAGATTATTTCCTATATCACGATCATAATCAAATAATATTACTATCACACCCTTTTTGCTATGCCACAATACAAAGTTTTCCTTTCAAAACCATTTCCCACTTATTTAAAGACAACTTTTTATTGATGATATTTTGATTATAGCGTTTCTGATACAGGGTGACAAAAAGCGGGATTCAACGGGTGCTGCAGATTTAGTATCGTGTGCAACGTGCACCGGGCCTCCTGGGTCGTGTACACACACCACAAACAATGGTGGTGTTACAGAGGTAACTACTGCACCTTTATTGTCTAAGTCATTAAAGTATAAAATAGCAAATTAACATTTTCAATTCTAAAAAAATCATCAGCTTCGAACATTGATGAGGGACACAAAACTTTAGCACCAAACGCTACATGATAATCACGTCTTGTAAAAAGTAACATTATTCACTTGGTCAATGAACTACTAAGCAAGAAAGTTACTGATGACATGATAGTTGATCCTTGTTGATGATTTTGCTAGGGAAATAATTGATACGCTCTTTTTAAAAATACCCGTTTTCACTATCATGACTCAAAACCACTGCAAAAATAAACTGAAAGAAAATATAGGGATCGAAACACAGATGGAGAAATATATAGAGCTAGAGAAATATTTTTCCAAAAAATACATTGTGAGGATTTAATAATACTTTTTACCCTTCATCCAGCTTTCATTTCATGTAGGTACATCACATCTTAGTCGGCTATTTCCATCTTTCATTTGCAAAATAATTTCTTGCAGCCATGTTTCGTCCAGCTTCGCAAAAAAGAACCGCCGCATCCGATACGCGTGGCTAAGACCATCGACGTGATCGCGCGCATCACCTTCCCCACTGCCTACGCCGTGTTTCTCATCTTCTTCTTCATTCACTACAAGGCCTTCTCTTAATGCTGTCTGCTGATCCTGTTGGGTCCTACTGGGTGCTCTTCTAGCCAGGAGACGCTTTCGCCGTGCGCCCCGCTCCGGCGCTAGGTCTGAACGGACTACCGTGTCTTTTTACATCATATATTTTTACTTATATCGTCACAAGTAGATTATGTACAAAGTCAAACTATGCAGATATTTTTGATGAGTGTCATTGGTTACGAATTGTGATTATACCCGTTATAGTGATCGTATTTAACTTTAACGTAGATTTAAGGGACAATTTATGCGGAAGACTCGCGTTGCAGCTTCGTTAATGTTAGTGTCGGTAGAGTTGGATGCGAATTTTCTACAGGTTTTGAAATAGTTTTCGTCGAAAGCGTTCATAGGTCGGTGTTTATTATATATACGAGGTAAGATTTACCTTCTTGTGTATATGAAAACTTATGATAGGATAATGAGGGATCAATAAATGTATAAATATGAAGTTCTTGTATCACAGTATCACTAAATCGGTTCTGTAATATATTATCTACTGGATGGGGTATCGTTGGTACTTATGAGTGTCACCATCGTCTGTTGAGCATAGAAATCTATTTCAAACCTAAAGACAGTCCAGTTGAATAATCTGCTTACTTAGTAAGATAGAAATTAATAATTTATATCTTAAATATATTTCGATTAAATCACCACAGCTGATAGTTCATGTTTAAAACACCCAAATAAGTTGTGATATTGTTACTGAAAGAGATATATTTTATGTTTGTGTGGGTAGTTGGAATATGTGATTTATTGTTTAATTCCTTAAATATTTAATTAAAATAAGTGTAAAGATATTTACATAAAGCTCAAATTGTTGTTATTACTATCATTAAGTTGAAATATCTTTTTGTACCGCATCTACGTGAGTTTTAAGTAATTTATTATTAGGTTATTTGCGTAAATGTGACTGATATTACTTTTACTTTTACTGGGCGCCTTTGTTGAGTATCATAATCGATAAAAAAAAGAGAAATGTGAAAAATTAGAAATGACTCAACAATGGCGTTAAAAATTAGTTGAATTATTTTCTAGTTTTATTAGATAGAATTATCATAAGAATATCATTGAGCTAAAAATTTATGATCTTTTTTGTATTATTTCGTAGTTTTCACAAAAAACAAATTATTTTATTCCTCACTTACCTATATATCGCTTGAATGAATGACATGTTGTTTGTTTGATTGTAATACACCTAGTTCCATCTTAGTAAGTATAATTTAGAAAAAATGCACTTGATCTAAACCTACCATGAACATGCCTTCTACTGGCGAAACTTTATTTGGCGCCTGAGATTTTTTTAATAACAGTTCTGACACCAACTGTACATATATAATGTTGATTCGATTACACCTATCAATACGTAAGATAAATGTTAATAACTAAGAAACCGTTAGTCTTAAATCGTAAAAATATTGTGCTGTGAGACCATATAATGTTTAGTAGGTAGCCAGATTTGCAGTACTTGGCAAGCAAATTTTTTTGTCAAATTTCGCATGCGATATATTATGTACTTAGTCCAAACATTTACTGTAGATAAAAAAAAGGAAATATTAATGATTACCTATATTATACATTATTATGTAGCAATATTTACAATCAGTTGGTTACGTTGCTATGCTCTTATTTAAAATAATTAAAGTTTTAAAGTACACAATACGTTTACGCGTAATTATTTACAAAAACATATGACATCATACCATTTGCCTTGCTTTTTGAACGCGGACCAAAAGAGTCAACTTTATTTGGAAAATAAATAGATTTAATGCTACATTTTAACGTTTAAAATATAGTTAAAGCGACTTAAATTAAAACGTTTTTGGCTGTGCTTTGAATTCAAACGATCTTTATAAAAAATACTTATATAGAGACCTACGTCCAAAATTATGTAAATAAATTCAGATAACCAATTTTTGGTTCATGCCAACCTATTTTTTGAAGACGATATGTAAGTAATTGAACTAACCATTAACTGTTGTATTCTACCGTACATAAACTATAATTATCGACAGCAAATAAAAATATGTAATATAATGATCTCTAAAAATATTTATTTCGTTCCATGAAGAATTTATAAAATGTTGAGAATATCCTTCATAAAATGACATTCCCTTAAAATTTTGATAAACTAAAAGTGATACTAATTTAATTCGCAATATACTACTTAAATTAAGAAAAAAATAACATATCATTCGCTTTATAAGAGACCTACATACCTACCTAAATTTATGCTACCTGTTATCTCATGTTATATATTATATTCTATGCTGCCTTGCATATATATTTTAAATTATAAGTATATTTGTTACTCATTACAGTAAATACTTTCGTCGAAAAATAGATATGACGTTTTTATATTATAAAAAAGAATATTCAAAGTGCTATCAAGTGTGAATCACAAATAGATAGGTTCTCATGAATAACGTTCGTCTTTATAAATTATAGTTATGGTGAAGAGATATCATTGGCATTAGCATTAAAAAAACGTACTAATGCTATCTGTTGCTACTCTCATAATACTTATAACTATGTTACCTTTACTTATTTAAGAATAAAAAACTTGAAAATAACTGTTATTTTACTTGCGGAGTTATTTTAGGTACAAACTTACTTTTCATATCGATACGTTTATGAAACGTTAATTGGCCAAAAAATATGGAGTCTATCACTTTAAAAGTGCGCTACAAATAATTACGAAAAATATTTTTACCACTGGCCCCTCTTGTCGTGAAATATATTTTTATTTCTTTTAAAGATAGTTGATATTTTTTATTTTGTTATATACTTGCATATATTCATGAGAAATCGAGATGTGACCATTACATGTAAAGTATGAAGCATATTAAAATCTAAATCTGACAAGTAGAGCATTATATCAAAACGAGAAACACGTATGTAAGTTGCTTGCTGGTAATAATATTGTCCTACATTTAGTACCTACTATTTTTCAGTGACAAAATTTAATTATTTATGACATTATCGATAAAATTGTGACATTTAGGATAAGAAAGTGATTGCTGTACCATAAATACAATAATGCAAGTAGATAGAGCAATATGTTGCCTTCAGTGCTGCTAACTTTTATTATAATTAAGTATGGTCTTATTAATTATTTTTGTAGATGAAAATAGAAAATGTGTAAGTAAGTTGTCTACCTCTAGAAGTAAATTATAACCTGTTTTAATTTAAAAAAATCTTAATGGAGACCTCGTTTATTTTGTAGGCAAAGAACTACACACCAGAGCAATATTAGGGTCACACAAAATAATAAAATATGCCTGAAAGTTTTGTAATATTTTGGTTTCTCTAAGAGAGTTAGTTTACTGGAACAAACCGTTTGAATACTTTAGAATTTTCTTCTTTCCCTTATGAAAGTAAATTAATACTCCTAAAAGTTTTTAATTCAAACCAATATAATGTTTTGTGAGCTAGCCTTTTTTAAAATTCATCATCGGGTTTGACAACAATTTATAACGTCAGAAGTTAAAAAACTTTGCTATTTTTTTTGTTTCCGATACTTTTATGTATCTTCATGCGATCCTAATATATTGCTGGGTGTAATTAATTATGCTACTAAACCCTATCATAATAAAGTCGTGTGTAAATATTTGTATAAAACATTATACCTAGATACACATAAATGCGTTATTACTTCCATGAGCTAATCAATATACCTGCGCGTGGATGTAAAAACGTTTCTAATCACTAACATTTTGTAACGAGCAAAGTATGGAATAGAGCAAAAGTGGCGCAATGTTAAAATTCTGACCAATTTTGTTTCATAAAAAAAAGCATTTTTGACTCTTTGCTTTGGTGTATTTTCCGAATACAAAACTAGATTTTAGTTATTAAGCAGCAGTGCTGTTGCAGTTTTATTATTATATAAACTATATTTTAACACAATATAAAGTCTCAAAGATTAATATTTATTATGTGATTAACAACGTTGGACGTTAAACACACTGTCGACCAAAGACGACTAACATTATAAAATATTAGCGTGCCTCCCGTGAAAATCTGTCCAACGTTTATTCATAAATTTACTCTCTTTGGATTATATAAATTACACTTTCCTTTATCATGAGATACTTATGCATAAAAAACATGCGTTTATGCTCGTTACAAAGTGAACTAAATAGCATTAAGTAGATACATTAAGTAACATTTGAAATGCACGAAAAGACATTAGTGAGATAAATAATCAACAAAACGATAGCAAGTGTATGTATATCTCCTTGCGAACGGCAAGTACTACGTAGCAATGTAAATTTTATGGGACACGTTATACCTTATAATCGTAATTACAATTAATAATGCTTTAATTAAAGTTAATAAATATCTAGTAAAATTTAGGCACCATGGACCCGTTAATTTTGCAATGAACTGTGTAGTAGCCACGTGCCCGTTGTTATAATATAGTTTTTGAAAAGAAAATTAGAGAGTATTTGAAAGTACCTACTCTGCTACAAAAAGGTACCTATATGGATGATTCAAATTAGTTCTTTGATGTGATTTTTAATTATAACTAGTTTTTTTTCAGACAATACAATATCCGATATTGCACTAGGGTAGATAGACACAAGAATTATTCATATGATTTTTAGGCACACCTTCATAGACTGTGTATTTAGTTTTTTTTTGTGACAATACGTTGTTTTTTTTTAATATTAATTAATTAATAACTCCTCAAGAAAATTATCCTGTAACAATTTCTCATTCATATAATTTATTTATTTATTTTCTTTACTAAATCAAAATGTATTTTATTACAAAAATCTCCTTTCCTTTTCTGAAATCGTAAGTAAAATCCGCCATGCGCGAGTATAACCTAAAAGATGAAAGGATAAAATATATTTTGAAGTCGACCAGTGTAGCACATACCATAATACGAGTATGATACCATATACCATATCTACTCATTTATATCTGTATACCTACTGATTGCAAGTTAAAACAATCGTTACAAATGTCGGACACATCATCATTATAAATTAAGAAAGTTTTGCAATATAAAGCAAATCTTAGATCCGAAAATATTATTACTTTTATTTGTAATTTGGCTATGAATAAATAATAGTAACATTTATTTTCTAGTGAGATGAGACCTTAACACGAATTGGTTAGTAATCAAATCATAAAAATCCCGTAGAATACATTATATTATTAGACAATAGTATGCCTGTTGCACGCAGCTTAATTAAAAACTTATTTGATATATTTTTTAAAACTCTACTACACAATCTATAAACTGTGAATAGCAGTTTAACATAATATAAGAGAGTCAAAATATAATACGTATACCATATTATAATAAAGTTCATAATGGAAAACCGTAATGTTGTTCACGAAACGATAATGCGTCACATCACAAATTAATAAAATAATACGCATATCTTCTGTGGTTTCCTTTTTAGCAGTCATGCCAAAATATATGTAATAACATGGACTTAGTAACATAGTTACACTATGTATACAGAGTGGAAGGACGGCTCAGCAAATATTGAAAGGACTCGGCCAGTGGAATGTTTAGAGCAATTTTTCTAAAGAAAACAAAATAGATATATGAAAATTCGTACGGTGAAGTATTTTTTTAAAGTTCGGTTCAGTTCAAATCCATTGAATAAGCATGTCATTTAAATGTTTGCTAAGCTGTGACTTACCCTTTTGTGTAACTCTCATTTCTAACCGTGATGCTAAAATATTTATTTTGTAATAAATTATATTACTTATCAGTCTGTAACTCTCTCTGCTAGGGGTAGATGACTATCTAGACTTACATTTTAATAATAGATTGATTAAAAAGCCTGTAAAATATCACGATCCCGTACATAAACTTGCTTGAATGTTTGAGCTACCTAGTTGCTCATTATTATAAAATAGTAGATTTAAGCTATGACAGTCATCTACCCTATTCCTCGATCATTTATAGTGAGGGAATGAAAACTAACGTGGTTTCCTTCATTAATTCATAAATTACCACTTACAAACATTTCAATTTGTGTTACTGTATTTTTTTTACATAATATTGTTTTTGCTCTCAATGTTACAAGAAATAGTTTCTTATATCAAGGTTTTTTTTGAGATCAAGTACATACGGCTCAGTGACAAAACTACATATTGAAAAGTAACGAACGCAATTTGATTTTCATTACGTAATTCTCACTGGACATTCTCGTGCTTTATTACATTGGCTACGTAATGTAACATCGAATTGTATGTACTTATTAATTGTAAATTTTGTATAGATTCATAAAACGAGTCCCCGATTTATAAACCTAATTAACTTACAAAGCAAAACGTTATCTGCACTGCGTACCTTCTGTAATCATGTTAGTTTTTAGAGAGTTAGTGCATTATCTAGTAAATTTAAGCCACACGTTCATGTTTTGTACTTATAATTAGTTAGAGTTTATATAAATTGATCACCGTTGCGTATGCGTCGCCTTTGTAAATATTCGTCAGCGGTGGCCGACAGTCACGTTTGTATTGTGGCAATGTAAATAATTTTATTGTAAAATTTATGAATTACAATTTTCATCAAATAAAACACAAATTCTATATGGGCTTCATTATTTCGTACATAGGTACCTATAGTAACAACCTATCAACCTCCCTAGCGAAAGCGTCGATGGCCAAGTGGCTAGGGCCGTTGACTTCCTTTCGAAAGTTCGCGGATTCAAGCCTCAGCACGTACCAAAGTGTTTTCGATTTTCGATTTCCGACGCCTTTGCCCAACGTTTGACGAATTTCATCTGAATTAATGATGAAGACGATTGATTTAATAATAATTATCTACTAGTTCCTTCAGACGATGAGTTAGCTATAATT
Source organism: Teleiodes luculella (assembly GCA_948473455.1). Lineage (NCBI taxonomy): Eukaryota > Metazoa > Arthropoda > Insecta > Lepidoptera > Gelechiidae > Teleiodes > Teleiodes luculella. Next base: position 11,935,877 of record OX419589.1, read on the forward strand.
TAATAGTGGATCAGATCAGACAAAATTAAGAAACCGATATAATTATGTATGCTAAACATCATACTAAGCGTTTGATCATGTTGTGTATTCTGCGTGTACCACTTAAAACAGTATACAATGCAAAAATACCTATGAAGATTCTTTACATAATATGTTTGTAAACTAGCGACTAATCACTACGAATTTAGAAAACTCTCTTCATTCTAGGACTTGCACTGTTTTAGAAAAGACTCTCCGAGTGATTATGGTTTTTCAAATTCGAGCTAGAATTACGAAGTTATTTAACATTTTGATTTATATTTTTACAACAATTTTAATTTATAGTCTTTATGTAAACATTTTTATAAAGTATTTAATAGTAAATGAAAATAAATTTGCAGAAGGTAACGTTAGTAATAATGAGAACTTTAATAATATGGCAATGAAATATATACTTCTTTGGACGGGACCGCATACTTCCCCAGCATCTTATCTTGGTTCAGGGCGCTCTATATTTCTAGATAATAAGTGTAAATGGACCAACTGTTTTGTGACTAGTGATCGAACTTATTTAAAGAGCTACACAGAATTTGATGTGATTTTGTTTAATGGACCTCGACTCTGGGACATTGCCGTTACAAACTACATCCCACAAGAACGCTCTACGCACCAAAAGTACGTGTATGCCAATGTAGAGTCCTCTACAAATTATCCAGTTGCTACTTCAATTTGGAACGGATTTTTTAATTGGACTTGGACTTATAGACTTGATTCGGACGCTAGATGGGGTTACATAGCGATAAGAAATGCTACGAACCATGTGATTGGTCCGAGCGTAAACATGCACTGGATGAATTTATCTGAAATGCAACCCATTGATGATGCAACGAAGCTGAAATTAAAGTCTAAAAATAAAGCAGCTGCGTGGTTTGCTTCAAACTGTAAAACATCTAGCGCAAGAGAACTTTTTGTAGAAAAGACACGATCAGAACTACATAAATATGGTTTAGATGTAGACATTACTGGTTCCTGTGGAGATTATGTTTGTACTAGGGATATAATGGAAGAATGTCTAGCAAATGTAGAAAAAAATTACTACTTTTACTTCGCATTCGAAAACTCCTTTAGTGAGGATTACGTCACTGAAAAAATACTGTATGCTCTGTTGCATAATACGGTCCCAGTAGTGTATGGTGGAGCTAACTATACCAGGTAAGTCACTAAAAGCATTAACTTTAATACACCTGATCACGAACGAATACGTTTTCACCAAGGCCTCAAGCCATTCCTGTCGTCTGGTTGTAGACCATTGGCTAACCCTAACCTCACGAAGTACAGACCCCAGCACATGCGGTTGGACATCCGCACTACGAAGTTGACCCCTACCGCTACGGAATACGGGCGCTGCTCTCAAGGTCAATATGTCCAGTCGCATTTGCTGGCTACTGTAGTACTGTACATAGTTACAGCTGCAACTTTTGAAAATATGGGAAAATATAACTTTTGAGATACATCTCTAATATAAAGCCTGACAAGAAGAAAAAATGTGCTCTGGTAATGCCTGCCACAAATTTTCATTTGTTTCCTAAAATAAATTTCATCGGATTCCACATTATGGCGAGGTTTTTTCTTTTTTGGTTGGGCTTTATAATAGTACATTTCTATATTTTCTAGATTTATGCCCGATGGAATATACTTAGATGCCTTGAAACTGGGCCCAATTGGATTAGCAAGAGCAATGAGTAACTTAATGCGTTATCCAGAGCTCTATTACGATTTCTTCAGATGGAAAAACCACTATTCTTACCACTATCGGGGCGACAGTCTGGACACTAACGACTATTGTCAGTTCTGTGCGATGTTGAATGACGAGAAGAAGATGAAGACTATAACAACCTACGATCAATTTAGCTTGTGGTGGAGAACCAACCTCACGTATTTTGATTTTAGGGCTTATGAAAAACTTTATTTTCCGCCACTGTTACAGGCGCAGTGAGATTTATTTCTAACGAAAAACACTTAATAAAAAAATTTAATAACCCCCGACACGAAATCGTTACTTTATCCTTTCAACAACTAGAAAAGAGCTGATCTTCAAATGTCTGAATTTATTTTCTTGGATCATAGCTAAGAACACTCGATTGTGACACCTTGCTAACAAAAAAAACTAGATCAAAATCGGCGCATCCGCTTAGGAGCTACGGTGCCACAGACAGACAGACACGTCAAACTTATAACACCCCTCTTTTTTGTCGGGGGTTAAAAAGCATGAAATAGGTAAATGATGTTCAAATCAACATTCAAAAATTATTTTATTTATTAAAGACTTCCTTATAATAACAAACACTTAATGACGTCATATCAGAAGCAAAAAAGCTGTGCTCAATCAAACCCAGACCGGCACCGGTAAATATTATGTCAGGTTGATTCAAAATTATTTTGCATTATTTTATTTTACGTTACGGTTTTATTAAATGATTGATAAAAAAAAATAACATTGCCAATATATTCTATATCACGGGTATACATTGGGATTCGTTTGTAAGACGGTTAAAAAAGCACGGTGTATTACTAGCTTTCCGCCGCGGCGGCTCCGCCCGCGTAAACAGTTTTGCCCGTGGGAATGAGGCATTTTTCCGCAGTAAAAGGTAGTACCTATGTTACTCAGGGTGAACGTAGCTTTGTAATATTAAACAATTTTTTGAAGTCGATTCAGAAGTTTTTGAGTTTTTCATTACAAACATACACACACACAAAAATACAAATCTTTCCTCTTTATATTAGGTATACCTACCTATATTATATTAGTATTAGTATGAGTATGATATGAAGCATGATAGTATGCTATGAGATATGAATAGTATGATTACTATAGAAGTATAGATTATAGGCACCTATCTATACATAAAAAGTGGAGCGAACAGAGAAATCGATGTAAGTCAAATGCTAAAGTAAAGTATCATGGTGAAGGATATTCGCTAAGGCTTTAGCTTCAGATTCTGTTATAAAGGTCGAAGATGTAGGTAAACGGATCACGAGATTAAGGTGGAAATGGGCGGGACACGTGGCTAGATGTGATGATGGCCGGTGGACCAAGGCAGTCACAGAGTGGTGGCCAAGGGAAGCAAGAACCAGTAAGCAGACCACCAGCCCGATGGTCCGACGATATTGCCAAGTCGGCAGGATCTTGCTGGATACGGATGGCACAGGACCGTGAGGATTGGCGCAACAGAGGAGAGGCCTATACCCAGCAGTGGGTTGAAACGGGCTGAGAAAGAAGAGAAGAAGAAGAAGAAGAAGGATATTATCATTCTTACAATACTTAAGTAGGTAAGTACATACCTTAGTAGCTGAAAACATTCCAAAATACAATATATTCAGTAATTCGTAAATCTCGATATGCAAGAAATTAGAAAAGACGACGGGTGTATTACTTAATACCTTTGCCTGTTCCCAATAGGGACAAATAGAAAAAATTGCATTTCAATGATCCCGTAACAAGAAATGAAACTACTAAAGACGTTTAACATGGATAATGCAAGAAACTACTAAAGACTAGGCTGTATGGGCATAGATCCCTTTGCCTTTCCCATAAGGGAGAAAGAAACTAAAAAAAATAATTGACAAGTTGACACTTGACAGATGTTTTGTTTTGTGGTGGTGGATCGATTCGTTCTACTTGTTGCGCTTTTAAAAAAATGTAGAATAAAATATTGTTCTGATTTGTTAGATTTAGTCGGTTATTAGATATTATTTAAACTTGGTCCTAATGAGATAGAAAAGGTTTCTTTTGTTGCACGTCTCGTATCGATAATGGCTTACGACTACCTCATAAAGTTACTTTGTGTTGGAGATTCTGGTGTAGGGAAGACCAGTTTCCTGTACAAATATACTGATGGGGTGTTCCACTCACAATTCATATCCACGGTCGGAATAGACTTTAGAGAAAAAACTGTGGTAAGTAAAGATTTGTTTCTCACTGGCTTCACTTCTCTTTCTTTTTTGCTGTCCATTAATTATGAATGTGCTGTAGGTATATATCAGTTATCTAGCATTTTATATTCTGTGATTTTATGATTAAATAAAATAGTTTGTGAAGTACTAAGCTACTAACTACAAAATAAAACAAACAATAAGCCAGAAAAAACAGCCACAGAGATGCTAGAATGTTACAATATAATTTAAAAATATATAAATTGTGTTTTCAGATTTATGAACAGAATGACAGGCAACACCATATCCATTTACAGTTGTGGGATACTGCTGGGCAGGAAAGGTAATGTTGGCATGCTTTTAACCATGCTTTTTCCGATTCAAATTGAAAGAATATCAGTATGACATGGGAGAGGAAACGGGCGAAAAATTATTCCAAAAATCCTCTCTTGACCTGATTAAATCAATTGTAGTTGGCCCTCATTGGCTTAATAAGTATAGTAGCTAAGTAAAAACGATGGAATCAATTCTATAAACCACTTAAACCCTGTTTTAAGGGGCTCTACCATGCTAAGTGGCGCCCCCACCCAATATAAAATTATAACTAGGAAAATAGGTAATCAACTTTTCAAAAATATGGGCGACAAGATTGCAGGCGGGGTTCTGTGGGATATATAGAAGCTATTAACTTTATTTATTGTATCTCGCTGTAGTTAGAGATAGCAAAATTGCGAAAAACGGCCACTATTCGCAATTTTTCTATCTATAACTACATTAAATTATAATAAACATATGTGATTGCTTTTTTATATCCTACAACACCCCAACTCTATTCTGTCGTCCAGATTTTTGAAAAATTGATTATTTCCCGAGTTATTATTTTTTAAAGGGTGGGGGCGCCACTTAACATGGTAGAGCCCCTTAAGGTTGTTTCTTGTTTTTATTAGAGCTATTTTGTCAATTAATGTCAATGTTTGCAAAATAGCTGTTAGACAATTCTGAAACTAGATCTATCTATATTCTATACTGAAACTAAAAGTTCCTTATTTTTCAGGTTCAGAAGTTTAACAACAGCATTTTACAGGGATGCCATGGGATTTTTACTTCTATTTGATTTGACAAATGAAGCTTCGTTTCTGGAGGTTAGGAACTGGATAGAACAACTAAAGGTAAAAATTAAATTAATGTCTAATTGTTCGCAGATGTCCCCAATACAGGCAGATCCTCCTATATTTATGAATTGTCAGAAAAGTATGGCATTTTAAGTTTTTTATTATATTTTTAACCAGGTAATTAAAAAAGAATTAGATCAATAAGAAAAATGACAGTCAACACTTTTTTCCTGAGTGTTTAAACAGATTGCAATAAAAAATTGTAAGGTGATTCTTCTTCTCATCATGTCATCCCTCAGCAGAGAGGTAAGGCTCTTAGTAGTCTTTCAAAGATCTCTATCTTGCGCTGCACCTTCCAGATCTTTCCAGCAGTAACCGATGGATGCATCTATAATGATGATTCTTGGCACATTAGCAATTAATTCATGGTATAAAAACACTGGGACTTGACTTGACTGACGTCCCAGTCAAGTCGCGGGGAAACTGTGGAGTAGGGTTGCCATGGACAGGCAGGAGTGGGGGAGATTGGAGGAGGCCTTTGCCCAAGGGCAAACAAGCTTGCAGAAACTTAGGAAACAAGACATTTTAGAATATTCATTTATAACTAATAACTAAATGTTGTAATGTTTTGTAAGTTTTGTAAGTTACGAAATAAAGGCTATTTTTATTTTATTTATTTTATTTTATTAAAACACTGGACAAAGGCCTCCCCCAAGGATCTCCACCCACAATGACCTTTGACCAATGGCCTTTGCCCAGCAGTGGACGTCTTTCGGCTGAGATGATGATGATGATGATGATGATAAAAACACTAGTGTTAGGGAAAGATTTAAGCTGCTATCTTTGTAAATTGTCTCATTTTCAGACACACAGCTTGAACGACGATCCAGACATAGTGCTGTGTGGGCACAAATGTGACTTGCAAGAGAAGCGTCTAGTCAACCAAAACAGAGCTAGAGAGTTTGCCAAGAATTATAACTTACCGTATTTGGAGACCAGCGCCAAAAACGGGCAGAATATCGACAGAGCCATTGAGATTCTTTTGGATAAGGTTATGTACAGGTAAATAAAGTATTAATAAAATGCTGAACTACTTCATTTGCCGACAAAAGTATTGTTTCTTTTAGCAAATTGGTTTTTGCTGTTGTACCACATTCACAATGTATGGAATGTAGAGCTGAATGATCACAACACAAATAGTAAAAAATGCATTTTTCCTATTTGAAATTTAGGATAAACAGTTTTAAATAAAACATTGTGTCCCACCTAAAATGTAGAATTGTATGAACTAGTATTTTTCACAGTTCATATATAGGAAAGAAATAGCTCACGACTAGCTTCAAAAAGACTACATAGAATAAAGTTCAGATGACAAGAAAGCTCATTCCTATGTGAAAACTCGTAAAGCAATGAGAAAGAGGTTGCAAATGGATATGTATTGCGTGGTATTGCATCACTGATGTTCTATGACGTATTCATTGCCGTATTTGTAAATCGTGGGTATAACGCTTTCAGAATGGAGCATTCAGTGGAGTACGCAATGATGTGCGCGTCAGGGCGTCGCCGCGAGAGTCTGCAGCGACTGCAGGCGCGCCAGCAGAGGAACTCTTGCTCCTGTTAGTACCGCATTCCATTATCAACTCTGTCTGGGTCTTTTACTACGCGTACGTGTAATCTGTTTCCCTTCCGAATACGAGAATCTACGTTCCGTGTTGTTTCATACTAGATATTCCAACAATTCCCTGCCGATGCTAAAAGTGAAAATAAGGGGATTATCTGAAAAAAATATCCGGAATACAAGAATTTAAATAATTGGATATGGGGTGTCCTAAAATAATCACCTATTTTTGTTGGTACTATTACGATTCGAAGGGAAAATAAAAAAATTAAGTAGGACTCGAAACGGCAACTCCTTAGCTAGGACCAACACTAACAATTTATTGTACCACCGAGTCATTTTACAAGCCCCACATAATTATTTATAGCTTTTTTTTAAATGGTTTAAGGCTTTTGCATTACTATAGTGTTTTGAGTGCACACTAACGCCATCTGTTTTAGTTCATGCGTTTGAACCGTTTGTATGAAAATTTGCATCCAATTTCTCTAAATGGACGCATTAGTGTTATTTACAATTTCCATTTTCATGTTTCAAAGGTGAACAATTGTTTTAAAATGCTGTATGTATTACTTGATAGAAATTGAATCTTTATTCGGTTTTTATTATGGTTTTTATTCGACATAAGATTTTCCAAAAAATATTTGGCAGCTTCATAGCTAAGGAATAAATAAAAAGGACCAGCATTTGAAGTGGTGTTCTGGTGTGGTGTGTCCTATCTGGACTGCATAAAGCCAATGCTTTTATATTTATTTCTACGACACAAAATATGGTGCTTAGTTTGTGTAGCTGAAAAGATTTCCCTAGTAGCATCGTATGACAAGAAATAAATAATAATTGTAGTGAATCGATGTTGCCTTGCCTCACGTAAGTCTATATCTAAAATAATAATGTTTATAGTTTGACAGTGTCCAATATGGGCCTAAGTTTTCGTGTATCCAAATATTGTAGGAACCTCGAAAACACCAATCATTTATTCTTAAACTTATATCTATACGACGGCAGTTTTATATATTAGACAGAATTGTTAACTATATAGAGCTTATTGTGATATAAGGCGGCACCTAGAAAATCTTAAAATCACAGTAGAGGCAGGCCCGGCGCACTGCGCGCCAGAGCTCCAGAATGTACCTACGCCGGGCGGCCCCGAATACGGGGTCATTTAGTAGGAAAAACGCGCGCGCTTGTGAAGACGCTATTATTTAGTCTGTGGTAATACAGACTCTCGCGGCGCGGTCTTGGTGCTTCTTGTTTTATACGAGCGCAACGACAAACGGTAGGCTATTATAGCCAGGGTCACGTTTGACGCGTTCAATGTAATTTGAACGTTAGTGGCGTGGTAACTAGAATTAAATTCGCACGTTTGCTATCAGAAAGTGCGCCTTCTGTACCTAGTATTATTTATTCCGTGGTAGAGGCGTGGTTTATTTGCGCGGCAAAGTAAACGGACCACTGATGGCAATGCAGGAAAGTAATAGCTCTAAGCAGTGCCGTACATGTGGGACAGAGAAAAGGTATGCTGTTTGCTCGCTAGAACTAAACAGCTTAAGTGCCAAGTTCGTGTCTGTCCATTTATACAAAAAGTACTACATATAAAAAAATGTTTCTATACTAGATTTTAGTAAGATTGAATAAAATACATTGTGACCAAGCTTTAACGTCTAATACGTTGCCGTTTACCTATAAAAAGTAAAAAAAATAGGTGCTACCTTGGCGCGATTTTTTATCCATAAAATTTTCTGGAAACGTGTTTCCTATCATATGGTATTTAGATTATGTTCAAGTATGTATATCATAATACCTACTTGTACAAATTACGATGATCATCGAATCAAAAAACACAAAAATTTTCAAGGTGCCGCCTTAACAGCCGCGTAGCTTAATAAGTGGCAAATAAAAATGCGCTCTAAAGATGCAGCTCGTAAAGATTAAAATGCATTGACTGTACTAGCTAGGATGCTGAAAAAGGAATATTTTAATGATAAGTGTTGGGAGCAAAGAATTAAATAAAATTTCGAGATTATAAATAAAATAAATCTATTTGTAAATGTATAGTTTGGAAATGAGATTTACTACAGTTCATATCGGATATTCATTATTATTATAAGAATGTACTTATTAAATAAATTTAAAATAATACTTTATATGTCCTTAGGATTTTAAAATTTCGGTACTAATTTAAGGTACAGTATCACTAACTTAACTGGTTAGCATTATATGATTTTACATTGTGATGGAGCGTTCACACTTATTTTTAATTAAAGCCAATGTAACCTTAGTGCACGCACAGTAACCTTTATACCCTATGCTATGACCCAAAGCGACCCAACTTTACCTTATAGTAGTTCAACATACATGCAGGCATCTTAATACAAAGTGTGAGATAACCCAAAAACAAAGAAAAAGCGGTTGTCTGTAATGTCGGTTTACTGACGATAGTTGAACGTGACGATTGTGCCTCTTTGTCGCTCGTTCCGCGCTCTCGCTTGCACTTCAAGCCTTAAATGGAACGCCTCAGCCGCGCGGTAACCCCGCATTGCGTCATGTTTTTTCGTGCGTGCGGCTGGCTCCATCGAATTATAAGACGTTGTTACGTCAAAAATATATATTATAAGAGGTAAACAGAGTCTAAAAGGCTTACGGAAAGCACAAACCAAAATCACGTTTTCGAATATAGGTATAACAGTAATGACATCATTTACCAGAAAGATCAGTTGGTGGTACTATACTATACATATATACTTACATAATTCTATGCATATGTCACCGTAAAATTGTAAATACCGTTAGATTACAATTTAACTCGCGTGATTGTAAACTGTCGAAAGATTGTGAACTAAACGTACTGATGACAATTCAACGCATTAATTTTCGGTAGATTGTAATCTATCGAAGTGAAACTGTTAAATCACAATCTGTCACGCGTTAAATTGTCAACTGTCTAAAGGCTGTTCCTGATTGGTCGGTCTTACAGCAAGCCGTTCTATGTCCATACAGTTGGGAATAAACCACAGGCGTCAGTTGAACAAAATTAATGCACTTCAAGAATTGTGACATCAAGTATTTATCTATTATTTAGTAGATAATCAGTAATTTTTACATCGTATTATGGTATATTTTTGGAGACTAACACTAACTCATTTGTCATTCAAACTACTATTCTTCGATTAATCATGGATTCATTTTACTTCCACAATAATTTCATAGAACTTATTATAAAGTAGTGAGTTATTTTCAACACGAAATCAATTGAAATTCACTTAAACACAGATTGTTTACATTAGATAATAAACGAAAAAACAAACAAATATGGCGGCGCAGAGCATATGACGATCAACCAATCAGCGCGCGAGATGCGTTCCATCCTAAACCATTTCACAATTTGACGGTTTAATTTCGATAGATTACAATCTATCGAAAAATAATCCGTTAAATCGTAATCAGTATGTTTGGTTCACAATTTTTCGATAGTTTACAATCTCGCGAGATAGATTGTAATCTAACGGTATTGATAATCTTACGGTGACACATACATATTGGTAAATATTATACTTATAGCAAAAATGTTTGTAGAACTCGCACAGAAAAATATTGATTTAGTAGTTTTTAAATATTTTATAGTATTGTTATTATTACTGCTAATAACAAGAGTCTATTATACCTATATATTGTTTTTCGAATTATATAAATACCCGTTATAAGTTTTTTGGTCAGACATCTTTCGATAATACTTTTTTTTCATCGAATGTGCTATAAAAATATGAGATTTTGAATAATAAAATAGCACATTTTATAAACCTAATAGTATTAATAAATAAACGGGCATTTATTCGCTTAGTTTAACGCACCTTGTGTCTGTGATCTTATACATTCCATTTTAATTATATTGTTAATCGTTAAAAATAAATATGCACTGCTAACTTAAGAAAATCCCAAAAAAATGTGTCAAAAATAACTGATTATTTAAACAGGTATAATTTAAATATTTACTGGAAATCTAAAATATTAACATGAGCTTATTTAAAAAATATAATATATATTTTTAATTTAGTTACTCAAGTTCGGATGATAAATTATATCAATTGTTTAAAGCCGAAACATTGCAGCGAGGTAAATAACACTATTTCTTTTTATACCACACTAGCGACCCGCCCCGGCTACGCACGGGAAAATGGTTATTGTGGGTTATCCTTCAGTATATTATGCATGTATTATACATATAAACCTTCCTCTTGAATCACTCTATCTATTAAAAAAACCCCATCAAAATCCGTTGCGTAGTTTTAAAGATTTAAGCGTACAAAGGGAGGGACATAGGGACAGAGAAAGCGACTTTATTTTATACTATGTAGTGATAAATTGACTTCTTTATTCCGACGTAATGTACTATGCAGTTACTATATTATTATTTCATAAAATTGTCGCCAATAATTTTATATCATAAATCTTAGTTTTCTTGTTCTCAAAATAAAACCTTTTTTTGGTAGATTTTACAAATAAAGAAACTTGAAGTAAAAAAAACTATGAAATTATTATAAAATAGCTTTTATTTGACAAAATACACGGCCAAATATTTCATTTTCGAGAGGTACAGGGTACACATTTCTAGTCATATTATGATGAGATCAGACAAGGAGGTATGTTATTGTAGAATTAAAATGTAATTATGAGATTTATTGTGTTTTCGCATGTTTTGCTACAAAGGCAGTTAATTAGAGTTAATGAATGTTATATTTAAGCAATCTTTTTTTACTAGTTGTACACTCGAAGCAAATGGAAGTACACTTAATGATGTACGTCATATCATAATTATACAGTACTTAATTCACATTAATAGTTATTGCGAAGGGCACTAAAAATGTCTATGTAAGGGACGACACACTGATAGAAAACCATTAAATTTAATTCACCTAAAGTAATAAATATTTTTTAATAATATATGTCAGATCCATGAGGCTTAATATTTTCTCGAGATCTATTTTTAAATCGAAGTGAAAATGAAAAAAATAGTTAGCTCGGATAGAGACGACTCGAACCTGGGTCACTACAGGCTACGTCTACCAATTTTGCCACAGAGTTACTGGACGAGCCCAACTAAATTATTGTTTCGCTTTTTACTAAGTGCTTAGTTTGCGTGCACACCAGCTCTTCCACCTTAATTTCAACCTTATACCCACAACATAAAGTCGAAGACAAAAGCATTTTGTAAAGTTGTTTTGCCTTATAAAGGGTTAAAGTTTCAAATTACGTTGAAATAAGCTCGCGAGATCTACTGCTCACAAAGCTAATCGACAAAGATACGTTTAAAGATATGCTTTTTTGCGTAGACGTGCACGCACCACTGAGTTGTAATATATGGAACTGTATGAAACAGGACACATCGACGCGCACGTCTACGTTACGCTAGCGATTTGTGCTGTCTCATACAGTTCCATACATTACAATTCAGTGGTACATGCACGTTTACGCTTACGCTTCCGGTCTGCTCCAGCCTTTAGTAGGCTTACAGGAAGCACAAAGTAGAACATGTGACAGTAAAATAACATAACAGTCATTCAAAACCACAAGACCGTTGTGCTACCCATTTGCCTTTTATAAACGAAGAGTGTACCCGACGCTTGATATTGCTTTGCACAAGTTAACAATTTACACGAAACTTTGAATAATCATAAGGTTTTTGTACTGAATCGGCTGTTTTTATCGTGTTATATGTCTAGTCAATCACTTTTAGTAAGTAAGATAATATTTATAAAATCGTATTATTGTCATGTCACCTCACTATTTTATTTTCAGTTAGTAATAAAAAAAGTGAAAATATTTTGTCGTCGAGTGATGTTTAAGTATTTATATTTGTTTCAGTCAGAGGAAGGTAGGACTAGAATAGTAAAAAATTGAGATTCCGACTAATTGTAAACCTTTCTTTTTTAGAATTCTGTTAAAAAAACGGCCAGTTAGAAATTATTCAAAGAAAAAACTTGATTTTTCGGTTTCTTAGAAATGGCGCCGGCCGACGACGTTGTCGTCGTTGTAGCAAAATGAGATTGAATAATTTAATAGCAGTCACATTATTTTGCAGTAATTTGTAATAGTTTCTTCCTCCTATAGTGTGGTTTTATTTGTCTATATGTCGTCGGCACATAGTAGAACTCGTCATTTTACCGAATGATTCGACATTTTACAAACACTTGGCATTCTGTAATATGCCGAAGGCAAATTGTAGAATGGCATTCCTCTTATCAATGAGCAACGTGGCATAATAGGGCTGAATAATGTATTATACTGGTTACAAATGCTATGAAGTACAAGAATCAAATATTAATTAAAGTTGATATATTAAAGATAGATATTGAAATTATACCCACAAATTTCATTCACTAACTCCACTGATTTCGCATAATTGGAATTATTTTATTCATTCTTCGCAAACAGCTGTAGATTACGCCGTCATTGTTGTTATTTTGCTTGGACGAATTACCATGTTACTAAGTCCATGTTATTTTGACACAACAGCGCCGCGCGTGGACAGATTAAGAAACAATTACACAATTTGCCGCGGTGTTCTACAGAAAGCGATCGACCTTTTTTGGCATTTTATAAAGTGACAAGGCATTTTACAGAATGCCAATTGTGTGTAAAATGATACATACCACGCTTGATTAAAAAATATATATCACCATTTCTAAATAAAAGAATACTTACTCGGTATATAAAACTGCTCCTTGCGAATTACTATAAATTTTCTCATTGTCAGCCTAATGATAAGTATTATGTAGGTTCATTCGACATTGTAATCTATGTACGAAAAAAATATAAATTATCAGTATTCTATTGTTACTTTGTTATCCGACTGTGATCCATCGAAATTAATCCATTTGACGAGGAAAACATATTGTTGTGAATACATCAAAATTATTTACATCATACTTAGTAAATGTGTTAAGTTTAAAGTGTTGTAAGTACTTAAATTTAGGATATTATACCTACTTACCTATCAACCCTTGACCAAGTGATTTTTTATAATAACCTATTGTGATGTGTCAATTCGTGAACTATGTAATCTTTGATGTGTCCTGTGATTATATTTAAAATAATTATTACCTATATTAAATTTTGAAATCTTTAAAGGCAATTCTTTCATTATATGCGGCCTGTATAAATATTCATGTTAACACAACGATTCATAGTACGGAATTATTTATATTGAAAGCGAAATTCCAGTACTTATAATATAAGCAGTAGAGTTCGGTTACTAAACTAAATTACTAAACTAGTGGAAGAGTTTCAGCTGAACGAAAAAAATTTGTACTTAGTAAATAGAGGTAGGTTTACGTTATTTAGTGTGTTCGCTGTTACTCATAATAAAAATAAATAAATAATGTTCTAGTTATTGTAAAAACAAAGTTTAAGATCATCTGTGACAAAAAGCAGAACAGATTTTCTACCTCTAATATGTCTCTCTCTAGGTCGGGTTTAGATATAAAGTATCTTGTTAGAACGTAGTGTGGTGTGGCTGATTGCAATTAAAGAGGATAACACTAACCTGAATTTATATGATTTATTAATTAGACATAGAGAGACATAGGTATAGACAATTATTTATTTGGCATAAAGACACACACAATACAAAATTAACATAAACATAAAACAAAACAACAAAGAGGAATAAGTAAAAAAAAAGAAAAAAAAACTACTATAATTTCATATAACTGTCCACTGCTGGACTTAGGCCTGTCATTTAAAAGAGACGCACTTTTTTTACCTATTATGTCGAAAAGGTACAACCAATCAAGCTTCACCGGACTTTTGGGACGCGCTGTTATACGTATATAATCAGTTTAGAGTATTGTCTGCCTAGTTAGATTAACACTTCACCATTACACAATCTCTGGCAGAATTAGCTGGGAAATGATAATAAGCCAACACTTGCATACCCACAATTTCAATGAAACATGCATTTGCACTAGCTATATTCTAGTTCTTATATTATTTTTGTTAAAAGATTTTTTTAATGTGGGTCTAAAAATAATAACTAAAAGGTACGTCGCATCAAAGACATAATATACCTATCTTCTTTATGGCCCTTTATTGTAATTTTCTTCAAAAAATATCAATTCAGGTTGTCTGGTAATAATTTCTACTCAGCAATAAGGCCGCCTACATGTACACTTTCCATCCTGTTTGTGAAATAAGTATAGGTATACATACTGTACTGTTCTTTAGTGTGCGATAATTATATATTATATTTTATTAATTCTATTCTATTTAAATGAGCTTTGTTAGGCTCCTTACCTAGAAGTTGTCTAATCTAGAATATAATTGTAATTAAATCGCTTTGATTTAAATGTATTTCTTATCAGCGAAAAATTAATCTCAAACGAAACCCACATGCGCAAGCAAGGAAACGAAAACTTCAAAAGAATATTTTGCGTCGGCCAACAAATGGTAACGATACGATCAGAATTGAGGCGAATTCCAACAACGATATTTCGAATATAACAGTAAAATACAGCTGGAATATTATTATATCGATGAATGACTCATGGGCATAACGGCTCTGTTGATTTTGTAATCGTAGACGAAGGAATTCACATCTGCTGCTGTAACCATCCACTAAAAACACCTGGGTTACTCGAAGGTGCTCGAAGCTACAATTCTGTCACAACGATCAATAGTTTATTACTTTTTCAACAGATGTCGTCTGTTAGCGTATATTCAATACAACGATCATTCAATATGCATTACGTATCATAATTATACGCCAAAAAATTTAAGATGGTCACAGAACGAATTTTAATGATTTAAAATCGAAGTTTCAAGAAACGACCCTCTGGAAAGTGATATCACAGTTTTCTATTTTCAATATAAACTATTTTTCACTCCTAATTTTGTAGGTATCTCAATATGCGCGAGGTCGGTATGTGTTTTCTCTCACAATATATAAGTAGTCTAGAGTTTAGTGGCTTGGGTAAAATAGGCCCATAGTTTCACGGGAGGAATCCAAGACCCTTCACGTTCCAATATGTTTTCGATGGCTAGACTTGACTTAAGCGTGAAGAGAGAACGACAGAGAAGCTTTGGCATTAGTAAAGTATGTGATTATAACAGGGGTTATAACGTGAAGTTCTCGATGGTTTATAGAAAAATATCACTGCACCATACAGTTGACTGTGGTCAGTCAGTCTACCCCTAACACATTTAAAAGATTTTTAACATAAACGTGCGGTTCTCATTTTATTTGTAACCCTAAGCCCTAAACTAGCGAGGGGCGCATCGCTAGAGTTCACCAAACTGCAATCATTTAGCCCCTAGTCCCTACACGTGATGCAGCTACCCAATCTACCCTCCAATCTCACCTTTATTTACATTCTCATAAGTCATAAAATCAAATGTAGTGTTCTGCTGAAGTTGGGGTGACAATGATATCTCGTGAACTCTATAACAAGGACACAGTGTCCATATTGGAGATGTACGGAAGATCCTTTCGACCCCAACGCGCAGACGCGGAAGCTTCCAGTACGTCACACTAGCGCTAATCTGAAGGGTTACCAATTGCTTTTATCTCGACATAGTGAGTTTTAAGTGAGTTTTTGTTCACTTACAATTTCACATTCACACAGAACTATAAATGAGATTTAAAAATAGTCGTTAACGTTACAATCACTCATCCCCCCGAAATGGGAGATGGGAATTTATTTGAGATCTACCATTTGTTTCACCTATCTGTTTTCTTTGCTATTGATATTGAATATACATTGAAGTCTTTAATTGATACAATTATTATGATATTATACATGATTAATTTAACATTTGTAACGTGATTTTGCCGCTTTATTCTGCTATATTCAATTCTGCTTTGCATTATTTAATTTACTGTGTTATTTAACCCTGATTCACGTCTTCGTCCAAGGCAAATTGAAAAAAGTTGCAACAAAAGAATGTTCATAGCTGTCACCTGGCCCGTGAAAATATAGTTGCGATTGAAACATTAAAGAACTTCGGACACACACAGCGTCACACAACCTTAGTAAGTTATTTTTATTTTATCTGTTTAGTTTTCTCAAGTGAAAACAAGAACTGAGTGACTTTCGCACCAACAGTAACACCGCAACACGCAGCTAGCTTCATCCCGTCCGTCAGTTTGTTTATGTATTGAAAGACAACAGATAGCCGGCTCGCGAGCTCCTAACAACTTTCCAGTCCATCACGAGTTGTAAAGCGAGTAGTCATGAATGGAAACGTGATTCGTGTTGTGTTTTGTGGTAGCGCAGCTGAATTTCAACTCTGATTACCGAGTCGCAGTCGAGTTTCAGTGGCGTGTGTGTGAATGCAAGTGCAGTGTGACGTGTTACGGACTTACGACGATTTTCGATACGAAACGACGACTGAAGTGATATTTGCATTGTCTGTAAGGTAAGCCGTTATTATATATTTTTTGTTGTGCCAATTTTGCTATTCTTAAATAGTAATAATATTTTGTCACCCTCAAATACACGTGGTCTATGTCAGAAAAAGTAACGAACAAGCTGCAAGTTTGCCCTATCTCATCTAGCCCTGTCATAATATCAGTTTGTCTGTTTATCTACTACATCTATGTATAGAAATAAGTATTTCTACCTATTTATTCTAGAACTACGTAGAAGGAGTTAAGCTAGGAAACCCAATTATAGAATTTACCATAGTTAGGTACACTGGGAGATTTCCTCATCAATGAAAGGGTAGAATCTTCTATAATATTAATTTATTCTTCTTCCAACTTCCAATCAATTTCTGGTCTATCCTTGACCCTTCTTCTCATTGTTATGACAAAACATCTTTTTTTAAAATGCGAGACAATTCTCAAATCAAAATAATATCATTCTTCTAGAATAGCGACATAAGCGCCAGTTACATTCGAAAAGAGTTCGCAAACGCATTAATGCGAACTCCACATCCCCCGCAGTCACAAGAATTGTCTCGCTTAACACAGTTGACAACCCTAAACTCATGACCTAAAAGTGGACAGGGCAAAATAAACACTTAACATAACAACCTGTCAACAAAGTCTGTTGCTAACAGCTTCCTGGTGCAATGCAAGCAAACAAACCAGACCATTACACAAGAAACGAATGCCAAAACCTGTCCCAAAAGACAGTCGCATCATTGATCAGGTTGGACTACCAAACATCGTGGCTATAAGCCAATAGACTCTAATCCTAACAGCGTCACAAAATGTGTAACAGTCAACCTGTCAAATCAGAAGTTGAAACCAGCGTCCAAGAATTAATTTATTAAAATGTTTTAAAAATATTAATAATAATCAATAATCCAAACTAGGACACGCAAGCAACAACGCCCAACAACGACAAACGAACAATCAAACACAGGGCACACGCATCCTAACTAACACTTAAATATTTCAACCTAAGTTAAGTTAACATAAATCAGGGAACGCGTGAATCTTAGATCTTCATTATACAATTAAGGTAAATCTCGACGAATTGACGCGTACACCGCATCAAAGTACAGCAACCCGGAACGTCAGCAACATACTAATCGTTTTTTTTTAAAAGAAAAACCCTAAGCTATTTGTTGTTAAGACATCATTGAAAGAAAACAATAAGGTGTCAACAACCCTACACTAAGCTCTATCCCCCCCCAAATAAAATTAATAAAACAACCCCATTGATTTATTAATCGTATAAAATTTTTAAATTCTTCGACGCTGTCATCATGGATGGTATTAAATTATTTTATTTTATTTATATCTGAAAACGAACAAATCTGCATAAAAAGTTTCAATCAAGGTAAGATAAATAGCCAGTAAATGTCTAAGTCTTTATGCTCACACTAACTCGTATCAATCATGAAAAACTAATCATCACATCAGTGTAACACAACGAATGTTACCTCACCGGATACATATGTCCATAAGTGAGTACATGCCAAAAAACTACCCATACAAACTTGGAGATAAATGTGAACATATAAAACCAAACATATGACCATAACTCACCCAAATAGAACAAAACTTCTATCAATAGCAGATTGTAAAAATAAATAAATGTCAAACCGTTAACTTATGACATAATAACAATTGTATAATAATAAGGGAAAAATTAAAATGTTTAACACACAATAAGACAAAAACGTGAAATGACAAAAATGCAAAATGTCATAAATGCAAAATGTCATTAATTAAAAGTTAGGAAAAATTAAACCTAATATATATTACAATCTTAGCTTAAAAGGTTTCAAAGTATTATGGTGAATCAAAATATCATGTCTTGAACCACCATTTAGTTTACGTAAAAGATAATTATTATTAGGTAATCTACGAAGGACACGATAAGGACCTTTATAGGGCCTTGACAACTTCAAACCGAGATTCCCAACATGGTTCATTTCCTGCGTTGCCCATGACTTCCATAACGCGCATGAGAACAGTCCGTCGTTCACATCCTCACGTCCAACGACATCCATCTCGAGACGAGAAAGCATCGACAGAGACATATTTCCAATATAAATCACTTATTCTTTTTAAATATTACAACCACTTAGCTTTGTGGAACAGGGCTTTGCCTGATCCACATAAAATCCAGTAAAAATCCTTTCAATCCTTTAAATTTCCTCAACTGACAGGCAGATCAGCTCGGTCAGCTTGTTTTATCACTTTTTTGATTAGTCCATAGATCGTATCACATATATTTGAACGTCGATTCTGAAACTTTCGTAATATTACTATTTGCACATATATATTACGTGGCCAAATGTCAGCGCTCCTTCTGCATCTATACAAAATACACAAAAACGATGACGCAGATTCGCCAACACACTTCTTCTTCGTCTTCCTCTTCTTTTTCAGGGAAAGCTAGCCGTAGTGGTGAGCACTCGCTATAGGTATAAAAATTCACTTAAAGAAAGGTTCACAAACAACTTATCTTTTTGCGAGAGGCACGGTTTTCGTTTTCGTCTCGACCAACTGGGAGATTTCCTCATCAATGAAAGGGTAGAATCTTCTATAATATTAATTTATTCTTCTTCCAACTTCCAATCAATTTCTGGTCTATCCTTGACCCTTCTTCTCATTGTTATGACAAAACATCTTTTTTTAAAATGCGAGACAATTCTCAAATCAAAATAATATCATTCTTCTAGAATAGCGACATAAGCGCCAGTTACATTCGAAAAGAGTTCGCAAACGCATTAATGCGAACTCCACAGTACCTACTAGCTATTTTTTTGGGATAAAAAAAATTGATTCATAAATAAACTCTATCATGTATTTAAGAAAATATTTTCGTATATTTACTATTTTATTATTAGGTACACTCTATTTAAGTTGAAAACAAAAAAGGTGGCTATTATTCTTACTTGTACTGCCTTTGTACTCGTACTAAGGTAATAAAGCTGTTTTACTACGGTTACCTACTGAATATCTGCTTATTTTTAGCTTTGCTCTACATTCCTTTGATAAAAGAGCTTATGAATGAAACATCTACTTGAAAATGTCTTAATTTGGGATTCAGGGACGAAAACTCATACAAGAAGATATCAACTTTTTTGCAGTCAGAAGTGTGGTGTGAGCTAGGTGTTGTGTTAATAAAATTGACGTAAAATAAATAATTATCGAATTAAATTGGAGTTTGGACGAATTCGTGCCCTAAATTAAACGATATCAAAGAAGAGAACTTCTCGTATACATACTTAAAACACCTGAGTGTAATCACTAACTATTCAGAGTAAGATAATATCCACACACATAATACTCGTACTTAAGCATTGAATATAAAATCACGAATTGTAGGAAATTAAACCAAATCATCGCTGATGAACAAACTCTCCACAGTTTAGCTGCACGAAATTTCATGATTATTAAGTAGGTAAGTATTTATTCGAAGTTAGAATTAGAAATATTATAGTCTAAATTGCATTTAATGAAAAGTTGCAACGCCTGTGGAGTTTCTTCCGGAGAGTTCTTCTCCACAGAAGACAGCCAAATCGTGAACTCTCCTCGACGTCGATAAGTGATTTGTAAAATCTTACTTCGAATAAACACATTTTGAAATTTGAACGTTGAACTTACAACTGTGGTGATTTTCCTAAATTTATACACAGCGATTGTAAACGATAATTTCACTACATAGTATAAATCAAAGTCGCTTTCTCTGTCCCTATGTCCCTATGTATGCTTATAAATCTTTAAAACTACGCAACGGATTTTGATGCGGTTTTTTTAATAGATAGAGTGTTTCAAGAGGAAGGTTTATATGTATAATACATGCATAATATATATAACCCACGATAACCATTTTCCCGTGCGGAGCCGGGGCGGGTCGCTAGTTTAATGATATTTGAAAGATTTTCAAATCTTTACCGATAGAGATGTTATGAATGAGCATTTATGGGTAACTACAAGCAACTTGCTTTAAGGACAGAGAATATTGTCGTCTCTATTACTCGAAGCCATCTTCTAAAATAGTTTGATACCTTTTCGAGAGATGATATAATAACAAACAATTGAGCACAATTTACAGCAGCGGCCAAGTTCCGCTGCGCCCGTTTAAGTGTTAATGAATCTTAATTAGTGTTTAATTTGAACAACATTCGCTTTGTAGTCTAGCAACGTGTAACATCAACAGTTTGTGGTGATAATTGCCGTGAATTTTTAATTTCCTGCGGCTGACTAATTCTTATCTCATATTTATTTTTGCCTAAGAATTTTAGATGAACGTACTTTTATTCAAGAATGACTGCTCTCGTGGTTGAATACGAATTTGCATAATGAATAATATTAAAGGGTAATGTAGTTGCACTAGAATAGTAAAAGGCATTCAATAGCAAAAAATCAATCAGCTAACGAACTTAGCAAGCTTTTAAAAATATATGCGGCTCTGACAAAGTTTGTCTTACAGTATTAATATTTCCACTAGCGAAAACTGTAAATATTGTAAACATGTGCTTGGCAACGAAATCAATTGAAATTCTGCAACTTAACTAAAATACCTGCTTCTCGAATATCAGTAGGCTCGAGATAACATTACAAATATTGACGCCACAAACCTTGCCAGAAAACCAATTAAAGTTTCATAATCACACATAATGTTGCCATCCACCCACCTTTAATTACAAACACCGTCGCCTTGGTTATAAGAATCTGAAAATATTTAGCGAAAACCGTTTTTATTTATGACATCATGGCGTTAACCAAACATTATTACCGATAGCTTCCCGAGGCTGAACCTATCGGGATGAACGTGGGATAAACAGTTTATGTTACAAAAATGTAGAGCAAGGCCGTACCTACGCATAGATTTTAGTTGATCTTGGAAGTCAAGCAACCCCAGTCAAAACTTTTGTGCTTTTGGTACATCGCTCCCAGTAGTTGTTTATGACAAGAAATGTCACAGCATTTCAGAATTCGGTCCTTCCTTTTGTTAACTCTGACTCTATTACTAACTAGTCCTCTTATTAATTTTACTAGCTGCCTGCCCGCGTTTACGCCCGCGTTGGTTTACCCACCATGCAAAATTTCATTCAAATCGGTCTAACTGTTTCGGAGATAAGCCCGTACAGTGTGCGGAGCCGTATGAGTTACTATAGTTTTTAACTATCCTACGGAAACTTTTTGATTTTCCGGAATAAGATGTTGACCGGGCGGGGGGATATAAAGTACCACCATGTAGCATTTCATTCAAATCGGTCCAACAGTTTCGGAGATTAGCCCGTACAAACAGACAAACAGGGAAATAAAAAAATTGAAAAAATCTGGATTTGTTCTATATCGCTTCTTAATCGTACATCCCCCTGAATCAGTTTTTAGCTTTTTTTTTCTATGTGCACATTTTCGACCTGTAGAGTTTTATTATATAGACTGTAATGTAGGTAGGTAATCTACGGCATCAGCAATCTCTTAAGAAAACTGATATCTATTATCTTAATTAATAACTATTGGTATTCCTAGGGATTTGTTCTCCAATCTAACACCCTCCCGCCGACGACAGAAATACCTACTAATTTATAAATACAATTTAAATGTTTGCTCTTCAGAGGATACCCGAAGGCTTAAAATGGGACATTTCAAATTGAAATCTGCGAGAGATCCCGATAAGGGCGGGACGGTCCCGATAAGCACGGGATAGGTTTACGAGCTGGCGATGGCGACGGCCACTGTCCAAGTGTTATCGCCCTTTGATCCAACGATCTAACCCTTTTCACTGCCACGGGTTGCGATTTGACAGAATAGAGCGTAATAAGGTCCCTTTTCTATCATAGTAACAGTAATGAGCAGCTCCTACCTATATTACGTAATATTGGAGTATTTGGCAGAAAATTGAATAGGTCTGAAAGAGCTTTGACTCAGTCAGGTAAATGCTTTGTCACAATGGAGCGAGATCTCGCCATTAAACGTAACAGTTTGGCGAAAAGATTTAAGTGTAATAACACTAAATTGAAAAATTTAATAATCCCCGATACAAAACCGTTACTTGATCCTTTCAACAACTATAAAAGAGCTGATAATCTTCAAATGGCTAAAGATATTTAAATTTTCTTGGATCATAGCTAAGAACACCCTCGATTGTGACACCTTGCAAACAAAAAAAAACTAGATCAAAATCAGCGCATCCGTTTAGGAGCTACGATGTCACAGACACAGACAGACAGACAGACAGAAACACTACACGCCAAACTTATAACACCCCTCTTTTTTGTCAGGGGTTAAAAATTGTACTTACCTCTTACCTAAATTACAAAAAAAAAATCATTTCAGCTGAAAGTCGTCCACTTGTGGACAAAGGCACCAGGCTTGCATCCAGCGACTTTCCGCGATCAGTATCAGTCAAACTTGGTGTCTACCACAAGCTGGACCGACCAGAGCGGCCAGTTTGGAGTTTTCCTGCGTGATGAAATCAAGAATGATGAGATCCTTAGGCAAACCAAACTCCCAAACTTCATCATCATCATCATTTCAACTTACTAAGGGCAATGGGTGGGACAGATTACATTTAGAACCAAGGGCCATTGAGGCAAAAAATTTTTTTAATGCAAGCCGGGCACCGGAATTCTTGAGTTACTTTACATGTTTTTTTAATTAATTATATTCTTTTGCATTCAAAAAACTAACACAATTCAATATAGGTAATAGAGATGTAAAGGGTCAGTAGACCCATAATAAGTTCACAAAATCGTCGATTAAAAAAGAAGAAAATCTGAAAGAAAATATTGAGGTTAAAAATTCTGTACCTATATGAAATAAAAAGTCCTTACTTACCACCCCAGAGTAATAACTAAAACTGTTATCGCACTTTAATCTGCTTTCCAGACAGTAGAAATTGTTCTAGTAATTGCAGTTAAATATGGCTGCAGTTGCATTGCGGCGTTGCACTTGTTCTTTATTTCGCGGCTTTTTGCGATATGTCGGCACTTGGTGTTAATTCTTCTACGTCACACTCTAAACTTAAAAAAATCTCCCATCTTTTTCGTTCATAGGGAAACTGTAAATTGAATGACAAGGCGTAATATTTTTTTAAGTTAGCGGCATAGAGTAAGAAAGACTCTTTTTTCGTATTGCCTATAGGTGTAGAGATGGCGAAAGGCGACCCGATCCTGTCAACTGTCAACACCTCATGTAGTGATTTGGTATTGAGATATCTTTGTTTCCCGCCAGTTTTGACCAACAGAAAGTCACCAATAGAAAGCTGAATGCCCTTCAGAGCAGTCACAAACCAACCCCGAGACAACCCCCGCACCTCAGCTAGTTGACAAACAAATTCTTTGTTTTTTTAACACTTGTTTGTATGTATTCTTTGGTCAGAGGTTTTCTTGAATGCACATCGACATGTCAAATCGTTTGTCATCTCAAAATCGTCCTGTCCCTTTTAGAAGTCCCTTTTAAAATGATTCTAAAAGAGCGTGACAAAAATAATTTGCGTCACTGTAACCATTGATACATTAGGCATACTATTTGTTCAGCTTATAGTAATCAGATTCTGTAGCCGATTTTCTCGACCCGAAATTCCGGGTTTTAATCCCAGGGGGCACTGTCCTCAAATAACATTTATATTGTTTTCTTTTTTTTTTCTTTTTGTATTGTATATTAATTATTGGTGTATATGATTTGAATCCACCTGTTACGAGAAGGAACCAGCCACTAAGTTTGTTGTAATAAATGTATTTTAAACTTCACGGTTCATAACTGGACTATTTTAACGATTCATAAAATATTATAACGACTTTAAACTAGATGTTGACGTCATATTTCTGTGCCCATTGTCTTCGATTTTGAATGTTGGTATTTAAACGTGAAAAAAGGTCTTTGTTATATTTTAATCATAAAAACAAAAAGTTGCTATTATGGGACACCACTTAAGAATAAGGCGATTTTCCCTCAGTGGGGACATATATGAGCTGTTAAAGCGTGAAAAAAGTTTTAATCTGTGTATAGGAAATTATTGAAACTTGGAAATTGTTTTTTTCTGCAACTTTATATTAGTAGGACGCCCTGTCATTAAGCAAGTTACAGAATATTCTTCCTTTAGACATGAAGATTACTTTTATAACGGTTAAGTATTTATCTTTATTGAATAGACAAATAGTTTTTTTAAATCGAAATCAACGCTCTAATTTTGAGGCACTCTCGAGCCGCCTCTTGACTCGTTATATGACTAGATAGGTACTCAGAAATAGAGCTTTCCGCTTCCCCGGCATTCCGGTGAAGCTTGACTGGTCGTAGCTTTTCGTCAAGTAAAAAGTCGGTCAATTAAAAAAAAAGTTATGTTTTTTTTTTTTTGACCTATGCTTGTGTCGAAAAGGTACGACCAATCAAGCTTCACCGGACTTGCGGGGGAGCGGAAGACTCTACCCCAAAAAAAAGTCATATACCAACGCGTCTAGGGGCGGCTCAAGGGAGCCTCGGACAACGGCCTAGCGCGTTGATATTGAAAAACATCGTGAAGGAGACGACCGCGACGCCTGAGACGCCTCCGTCTCTGATTTTCAATTTTGATTTTGGTTCTGGCCGCGCCCCCGCCGGCGGGTACGGTACGGGCGTTGTTAAAAAAAGTACTTAAACCTATAAACAATTTTACTACCTACCTTTTTTATTTAATTTCCGAAAAAATAATAAAATAAAAAATGTTTTTATTTTTTGATGATTTTAATGAGACGTAAAAACTTCGGAAATCGCGTTGATAGCCAACTCATCGTCGGTCCTCACTTGAATAATCCCGTCTGCGGACTTGAACCGAGCGCCCCATCCCCAACCTACCCCATCGGTATAGGAGATTAGCACTTTTTTTTTGAATGAAACTGCCCTCACCCTAGTAATAAATGTAATAAATTACTTCGAAGCCGTGCAGTAACGTGCATGCTGGTCACGCCCTATTTCGCTGCAGCTTTTTAAAAAATCTAGATTTGGTGCCAAGTTGGTGTTGTGTGCCGGACTCGTAAATCTGGTCTTGGGTCGTAGTTTTTTTGTATTTCATGAGTACTGAAATATGTGCTATACCTAGCGATGTTTCTAGTAAAATTTGTTATGAATTATTCTGATATGCTGCTCCTTTCGATTCTTACTATCAATAAACAATATTTGTTACGTTCGGTTCTCTATTCAGTTAATCTTTTTTTTATCTTTCTGTTTTAATATTTTAGTTTTCTAAAACCAACATTTTTACGGAGATAACCCTTAAGAATCTTTGTTAGTGTAATTGACAACCACGAAAATCTAAGATTTTTTTATATTTCTATATTAAAATGCCTTTCTAAACAAAAATATTTCAATTGTCTATTTTTTGTCACGCATTGATAGGTATAGGTACCTGAATACCTTTTATTTTAGTATCTTAATGATAATGCGTTCTATATGTACTTAATTCAATTTAAATTTCAAAAATAGCTTAATAAATTACTTGATACAAAAGTACATCAAAACTTCCAGTGGGCTTTGTTTGATGTGAATGCCCGATACACAATCCTGCCCGCCTCATTTGGCAGAAGCACTATCTTTACGCCGCCCTAGGTTCCGTGACTTCCGCGTCCGCGTGATATCGCGATCCCTGATTGTCAGCCTCTTTCGAATTCATTGCCGCTTTACTAGCGACCTTTTCTTTTATGTTTCCTCTCTGTGTTATACTTCCAAAATGTGCAAATCCGACATGTTTATCTTTTTCAATTTGAGGAAGGTTAGTTGACAACTCCTGGATTATGACTTATCAGTCAGCATCAGTAGGCTGTAGATTAAAAGGTTTCGTACTTACGTGTCTATAGCACAAATTATATACATATTACTAGCGTATATAGTTGATAATTTGTCATATTAACTATGCGTTATAGGTTAATTTGTTATTAAGGTAGGTAGGTATATTATGAATGCTATTAGAATATTATATAGTTTAGTTTTTCTACTTTTACTTTAGTTTTTCTACTTTTAGTTGCCTTCCTCTAATTGTGTATTTCGTTTGCACTCTTTGTTATATTAATAAAATTGTATAAATAATAATTTATTACTTTGTAAAATATTTTGAAAAGATGCAACGCCTGTGGAGTTTCTTCCGGCGAGTTCTTCTCCACAGAAGACAGCCAAATTGTGAACTCGCCTCGACGTCGAAAAGTGATTTGAAAAATCTTACTTCGAATAAAAACTTTATGAATTTTAAATTTTGAAAATTTTAAATGAGTGAATGAATCCTTGCTCACGGACACGATGTTTATTTAGTCATTCGTTAAAATTTGCTTTCGTCATGGCACCTATAACCGTAAGTTGATGGTAACCAACGAATGTCGGTACGGCTGTTTAGTAATTAAGCCTAAAAAAATATATAAATAAAGTTACCAGAAAATTTGCCATCTGTGTATCGTATCGCAGAACCCGAAAACATAAAATAAATCTGTGGCTCAAAATTAGGTCAATCCACACACAGGATGTGCTATATTTTCCCAGTTTCAATTGCATATTGATTACTCCGAGGCCGCTTTACAGCCAAAATTCGCGTTGGTATTTTGCCAATGCCTTTTTTGGTAGACATTATCTGTTCAAAACTTTATTTATGCTACCAATATATTACGGTATGGCTAGATTTCCAGTTGAATAATATTGTGCTGTGGTTGGAGATCATTACAACAAGCGCTTTCATTTGATATGTCACACGATAAAGTTTGACAAGGAGTTTTTTTTATCAAAGTCTTATTTTCCATTCAAGAGTGGCTTTCATGTTTAAAACTCATTATTTATTAGGTCACGGATATACATACGTGCACTGCACCACAAATTGATGATGAAGAGCTTGTACAACCCACGTGAATTCTTTTCTTTTCACTTTTCTTATCCTGGCTTGGCCGTATTAGCTGTCAGTCAGTACCTACCTAAATGACATAACGGTCCAGAAAACTCGTTCATCAATAAAAATCAAATCTTATTTCTACCCCTTCTGCTAGACACAGCTTTCATCAGCCAATAAAAACATTAGCATTGTACAAGAACGATACAATATTACTAGGTAATAAAATGTATACCTAGGTCATCGACTTGCATCGTCTTGTGAATGGAGAGTCTGTACTAACACATGGGCTGCAGAATGAATGGGTTCTTCTCAATTCATGTAGGTATCGTTTACGTTTGCATGCCGTAACTCTTGATTCACTAAATAGGTTATTTATTCATCATAGATAGTTCGTAGGAATTTACTTTAAGACAAAGCACCCAAAGTACCTCTTTGTACCTTTCTCAAGTTTCAAGATTGTAATACCGTTATCTTCAGTACCAAAATGATTCTGTATTTTAATAGATTGTTAACTGAGCTGTACCTAAGTGCCTACACGCGATTTTTCATCTATCTATCTATCTATACTAATATTATAAAGATTTGTATTTGTGTGTGTGTGTATGTTTAAACTCAAAACTGTAATGAATAAACTCAAAAACTACTGAGCATATTTCAAAAAATCTTTCACCATTAGAAAGCTACATTCACTTATCTATCTTATTTTCAAAAAAATTTGGGATTCTTACTAAAACTTCAATAATGTAACCCAAGGTGTAAAAAAATCAGGCGGGAAGCTAGTTATATATATTTTTTAACAACAAAGAGACCGTCAACTTATTTTTCCACAGCCAAAATTAACACTGCTAGGTAAAGCCTTATTATCTGTTTCTTCAATCGTTAGAACAATTTCTCAATATCCATTTTGTTAATTCATTTCGTGATATATTTTTACATATACACAGATAAGGTATGGTAAGGTAATAATAAAGTAAGGTAACTATTACTTATAGAATTTCATCATGTGCCGTAAACTTTCAATTAAGTAATGGCTAGAGGGTGGGAAATTAAAAGGAAAGTGCCACGTCACATAACACTAGTAAATTATGGGTTCTCGAGAAATCTGAGCTCTAAAGTAAGAAGTATAAAACGCTCTGGCATTAACAATTCACGGAGAATATGCATTTAGTAGCTCGACAGCCATAAATCCACAAAATGAACGAGCTTCCAGGACCCACGGGCGTTCAGACACGGATTTAGAGGGTGATTAAACCCATTGGACTGTAATTACATGTCACTAGCCATTGTCAAAGATTTCTTGTATCATATGAAATGTTCTCTACATTTTCTTGACCCCAAAGTAATGTTTTTAACTTAAACTTTGGCGTTTATGAACCCAAAAGAGTCAGATGTATATTTATTTATGGCACATAGTGAACCTAAAGTTTTATCTATATAATATGTTCCCGAAATATATTTCTGGAATATTTTCTCTTTCCGTGATTTAATTTGATTATGTGTATTAAAACGAATATTATTTGTTTCTAGTGTAAAACTTCGCTTATGTAACAATAGAATTAATTTTAATCATTGATTATTGTTTAACCATATTGTACAAAAGGTGTAAATAATGTTATAAATGAGAACACGTCATATCCCCGGCAGTGCACAGCAATCAATCATCCTTAAAACTATACAAGTAAGTAGGCACCTAATTTTTTTCTTATAAAATGAATAATATAATACATTCCTACATGTTTAATAATTTCACCCGAGTAAAACTAAAACAAAAGTTTCAGATACTTTTTTCTTATGAAATTGCACAAAAGTGCTCGACAAAGCATCTTGACGTAACGTCAAGGCACTTATGGAGTGAAATTTCACAGGCTCGTGACTCGAACTCTTGACCCCCTTGAATGGTGCCTAAGTACAGCCCTGGGGGAAAACGGAACCGCAGCTTGCGCCGAGTGAATGTGCAATTGAAAACGTCTAGAAAATCTGACATAATAATTCGTTCGTCGTGAATAATAAGTGTGACTCCGGCCGGAGTAACGGAGATACTTACGAAATTATTGATTTGACGGCCCCGTAGCCTAGTTAGTAGTACGTCTGCCTTCGAAGCACAGGGTCGCGGGTTTGAATCCCGCCCAGGGCAAATTTTCGTGTGATAAGCACTTCTGTTTGCCTTGTGTCTGGATGTTGTATATTTATATATTACTAGCTTTCCGCCGCGGCTCCGCCCGCGTTAACAGTTTTTCCCGTGAGAATGGGGCATTTTGAGGAGACGCACCTCGAGAAAATTCTTCATTTCCACGGGATAAACTATTAACGCGGGCGGAGCCGCGGCGGGAAGCTATTGACTAAACATCATTAAAAAGAAAACAATGACACCCATTTGTTGTTCTCACATTTTAATGTTACTCGTATTATTGTTTCACTCGCCTATGAATTGTATGCGCGACGCACGATGACGTGTTGACGACGCTAGGCCGACTCTTTGTTTCTCCTATGAAAATTGTAAGTAACGGTCACTAAGGAATATTAAAATTTGTATTCGTATGTATTTAGGAAAACTTGTTTCTCTTAGATAAAAAAGTCAAAGTATTTATTTTTACCTTATTTTATTTGCCTACACATCACTTAGTTAAGTCAGTTATAAATTATTTTGTAACGAGTTCAGAAATTTGGCCGTCTTCTGTGGAGAAGAACTCGCCGGAAGAAACTCCACAGGCGTTGGATCTTTCAAAATATATATTAACAAAATAACAAGTTATTATTTTATATAATTTTATTTATATAACAAAGAGTGCAAACGAAATACAAACATAACCCAACACGGAAAATAACTCAAAGTTACGTAGCCTGTATGTAGATAGCTAATGAATAAAAAGTACCTATCTTTTAAAGAAGCAAACTTGTCTAGTTCGCAAATATTTGTCGAAGAGCAGAAACTGGCGTGCAGTTGAATAAAGTATCTCTTGCGTATATTTTTTTAATTTGTTTACTTATTTGAAATCACGAACCCTTTTCCATTGTTTTTCCTTCTAGGAACAGAACAAACAACTCGCGATCTTTATTGAAACCGTTATTTACTTTGGAAAATATTCCAACTATGTTGTGATCTATGTGAACATAGAACTATAACCGTTATAGTTCTTATAGTAACGTAAAGTGTAAAGAAAAGTGATTTATACAATTGCCTAACAAAAATTAATACAGATAACATTTTAATGGTCAAAATTCAATCAGTTAGGTACACATGATTAGGTACAGTTGTCTTTCTAAAATAATGCGAATCTAAAACTGAATGAAGTTCCTTTCGCTAGGAAATTAAACTCTATTGTGAAGTAAAGTTTTCTTTGTAAGCTCTGACGACCACTAATCATTTTCTTTCGTAATTAACTTTCTGGTTCAGATGTTATTCTGTATTATCCTGTGTGGCAAATTCAATCTGATTCTTTCCTCGCATAATGACATACATACCTACTATTACCTACCTATCGTATACTGACTGATATTACGAGTAAGTACGCTTGACCCATGTATATAATACCAGCTTTCCGCACGCATTAAGAGCTTTTTCCGTAGGAATGAGACGGTAAAAGATAGCCTACCCTACCTATGTCCTTTCCCAAAGTCAAGGTCTATCTTTGTTTGTACTAAGTATTATTAAATTCGGTTCAGTAGCTTCAGAGGCTATTCAATGCAAACAAACAATCAAATCATTCCTCTTTATAATATTAGTATAGATTATTTCTTCACCTTGTAGCTTTTGCCGAGTTCTTGACTCTACGCAGTCTAACTCTTTTAACCATCACAAGCCCAGCCCGGTATTTCCGTACACACCATGGTTTGCTTGCCCACACATTGCATACAATCACACTGACCTGATTCCGGCGCACCAGACGCGGTACCATGTGCTATCCGGCGTTCTTTGCGCTAATGTTTTCCTGTGATGTTGATATAGATAGCCGCCGCCCGCTGTTGCATGCTTGCGGTAAGACTGACTTGGTTATGTATTTCGAATTCAATTGGATTGTTGTTGTTGCTATCTAGCGTGATGGGAATATTTCAGCCGGCTTGTAGCGGTTTATTTGATTAGCTTTAATGAATTCTATTCTTTAATTAAAATTGAGAGCGTCGGCCAAGTGGCTAGGGCCGGACTTCCATTCAAAAGTTAGCGGGTTCGAACCTCGGCACGTATCAATGTGTTTTCGATTGTCCAATTCATATATACCTATGTACGTTTATTCGACGCTCTTACATTGAAGAAAAAGATCGAGTGGAAATCTGCACACTCGAGAAGTAATTCAAGGGTTGTGTGTGAAGTTGACCAACCAGCACTGGCCCAGCGTCATGGTCGATTAAGGCCTATTCACCCTGATGTCAGGGTAGGTTCGAGCCCCTCGGTGGAAATATATAATATGAGCTTTTAATGATGAATGAATTCTATGTAATTACTGTTTTTGAGTAATTTTGTGTACAGAGTGTAACTGAACGGACTTGCTAAGTCAATAGTTTAGTGCAACTTTGCCAAAGAAACATTTATCAAAAACTAGAAAAATTATTATACCCCTAAACTAAATTGTCATTTAAATAGGACAGTTTCTATTCTTGGATGAGGCCTTTTTTGTTCAGCAGTTGACATCTTTTGCTTAAAATTCTGGTAAAATGTGAAATAGTCGAAACCAATGAAACAGAGAAGTAAGAGTTCATTAATCACCCTAATATTACAATCAAACATCGTCCATACAATCTGACCTACAAGTCCTACAACATAACGTATTAGTCTAAGTACAAAAAGACTAATTTATATTAGTATAAATCGTAAATTTATTCTTACCGTAAAGACTAAATAATACTAAACCGGTCCGAAATGGTTTTGTTTCTAGCAATATTCACTAAAACAACCTAAAACTGAGATCGTAAAAGGGCAATACTAATAAATACCTCTCGGTCTAAAATAATGCCGCGTAACTGAGATTTAATGGGGTCCATGTCATGGCCGTTGTGATTAATTTAATCGGCCCTTAACCCTTGGGCGACAGATACCACGAACGAGGTTATTCTGAAAATCCCTACGGGTATGGAAGTGTTATCCAAATACCCCAATTTCGGACCTTCACGGAGAACACATTCTAATTACGCTAGTAATTGGTTTTGATACATTGATAAATAATCACTGAGGTCAAAATAGTAGTCTTGTTATACTTATATCCAAGTTTTAGCTATTAAAGGAATACGAAGACTATTGACTGAGCAAAATCGATATCTCTTCACGCGCGTATTTAAATTCTATATCAAAAATATACTTACTTATTTATATATTGAAGAGCACTACTAAAATACCTACCTAAAGGAAGCTTATTCTATAAAGACTTGAGAACTTATACCAGTTATGAATATTAAAGATTAAACCTATAGGTTGCTTTTGGACTACAGCCAATTTCCACTCTTAAAGTTAACCCCATAAAGCTTATTTTCAATAAATTGTGATCAGAATAGGGATTCACCGAGAATGTATTTTATTGCAGGGAACTGAAACTCACCTAGGTACTGGAAACTGTTTCACGAAGGTACAATTTTACAAAGTAACAAATAAAATTTTGAGATACATTACGCAGTCAGTGTGATAACAATTTAAGGGAATACAGTCAAGTCTTACTGACTAAGTAATGGACATCGAATTGCTTTATATAACTTGTGTATGAATCTGGATGTTTGTGAAATGGGGCCCTGATTCCGCTAAGGGTCTGCTGGTGGGGAAAAGGCTTATCCCTTTCTTGTTCTTACACTAAGTTTGTATTTAAGGGCATTAGAATTGTTCGCGGTGTCTTAATTTGCTTTCATTGTTAATGTTGTTTTTGGTTGTTTTCTTGCTCGTAATAGTTGAAGAGGTTTACGAAACCTTTTCCCCTCCTGTCTTATTTTCATTATTTATTGTACGATGTTTTAAAACAAATTCATCTTAAGCTATATAATTATATTATGAATTTATTTTCATTTATATTCTGACTTTAAAGAGTTTTCAATTTGAATTTGAATTCAGCCTTAAAAAATTAAATGCATCGTTAAAAATTTATCTCGAATTCGCAACACAACTAAAAAACGTAACTGAAGTAGTATTATACATTATACCTATAAAAATAGATGAAGTACATACTTACAAAATACCATCGACAGTTACATAACATCCAAAACATGTAGAGCACATCATTCGGTCGCGTTTGATGTTTCATGTAATTAGGAATGGTAACCAACCACATCATATTATTTGTATAATATTATTTCTGACCAAATGCCTCTAATTAATCAAGCATTCCAGAGTTTCCTAATAATACACTATAAATTATACAATTAATAAATATACTTGGATATCTGTCTGAATTCTGGATAGAAAATTATCCTTTTTTCAAGTTTATAATATATGACCTTTGCATGCAAATTTTGTATTACTCAAACTTTTACCAACTTGTTCACCATATTTGAAGCAAATAAAGATTTATCTTATTTAATATCTACTACACCATAATCATAAGCAGCTCTCCATATACTTAAGATAAAGGACACAGACAAAAATTTTCTGATGAAAAACGTTCGTTATAGGCATGGACTCTAAAATTCCAAAGGATGTATAAATTGTTTTGAAGAGCACTTAAAAAATAGACAAATGCTATTGTTATCTCCATTATTTTAAGTGTTATTTATCATGGACTTAATGACATACTTAGTTACACTTTAAATTAATTTGATCTGATGTTTTACTTCTATCATTATTGTTGCTTTCGCATCGTTTTTATTTTAAAATTGTATTGACAAAAGGTACCATTTACCCCAATTTTGCACGTTTGTTTGGTCTGATCTCCAAAATTTATTTCGTATTACCTTGTCTAGCCTAGTACCATCTAATCATCTGTCTATTCGCTTGTCGTCTTTACTGTCTGTTGCTATAGCTTTTTAACGTTCGTTCTCGTCTTCAATGCGTAATGTGGCTTTATATTTAACCTTCGATTAACCAAATGTAGGGTGAGTCAGTGCGCTATTAAAAGCTAGAGTCTTTGTACTACTGACACTTGGCCGACTACTGCCCACTAATAATGGAATAAAATAGATGTGGACTTGATTTTTTCTCAAGTAACCCAGATTATTTTTCATGAATTTTTAAACTAAATTACGTACATGGAAACAAAAGAAGTAATGGTGCCTAAATGAGATGAAAGAGTTTATAAGCGAAGTAGTTGAATAATTGAAACTACGTCTGCCTCCTCAGAGTTTAACTACAGTTGTTTTTTTTTAAAGTCCACGCTTGTTGCATAATCGTTGTATCTAGTTTTACCGAACTTGATAGTAAGTTTGCTCTCGAGTAAAATATATTCAGTGCAGTATACCAAAATACAACAAATATTCCAGTGAAGACTTAGGTCAATTTAGATCATTATGTGGTTTTTTTTTTTTTAAAATCACTACATAGTATAAAACAAAGTCGCTTTCTCTGTCCCTATGTCCCTATGTATGCTTAAATATTTAAAACTACGCAACGGATTTTGATGCGGTTTTTTTCAATAGATAGAGTGATTTAAGAGGAAGGTTTATATGTATAATACATGCATAATATACTTAAGGATAACCCACAATAACCATTTTCCCGTGCGGAGCCGGGCCGGGTCGCTAGTTACCAATAATGCACAGTCTTAGCAGTTCCTTTCTCTGTGAGCGTATTTATTTTCGTCTACAGTCAATCCATCAATTTGAATCAGGTACCTCTCTATGCTTTGAACATTGAGCAGTTGGTAACCCATGAATTCAGGTAATGTTGCTGTCTGGTAAACAAAGAAATTCACTATAAGCATATTGACCAATGATAATCACAGTCATGAAAATCGTCTGTGGCCATTTCAAGTGTCGCCTAACTCCTATTTTCAAGAGTGGTTTTAATTATTTTATTCGCAGCATCGATTCGCGAAACTTGCGGTTATAAGCATATTGACCAATGATAGTCACAGTCATGAAAATCATTTGTGGCCTATTGTCACCTAACTCATATTTTCAAAAGTGGTTTTAATTATTTTATTCGCAGTTAGAAGTAAAAAAGTACAGAAGCCAGCACATGCGGTTGGACATTCGCGATACGAAATTCACCCCTACCGCTACGGAATACGGGTTCTCAAGGTCAACATGTTTAGCCGCAATTACTGGCTACTGTACTATTCATACGTGTATATCGATCGTGTTAACAAAAATTTTGTTTATTCAACATTTTTTACTTCTTATTCAGAAAAGGCACCAAATAGGTACTATGAGTACCTACTTTGTATTTATTTATAAATAACATTCTATCTATTTATAGGTATGACTAATAAATGAGATTTACTGAATACTTTCAACCTTTTTCAATATTAAAGTAGTGACAATCTTAAAGTAGTTAACCCAGTAGATGGGTAATTAAGTAATTGTAGGTAAGAAACGCGTAGGTATAATATTTTTCATATATCTATTGAAGATTTTCTCTTTTCTAGTTGTTAAAAGGATCAAGTCCCGATTTTCTGGCGGGGGTTTTTATTTTTTTTATTATTCTGTATTTCTGTATTTGGTGTCATAAAGTATATTATTATTGTATTGTAGTAAAATCCCTCTTTCACATTTATAATAAGATTCATTCCAATTCCCACATGTTAGAATGCGATTTATTACATAGAAACATAGAAATGCTAATATTTTCAAAACTACAAGTTACACTCGTATACGAGCGCAGTAGCTTCGCAATAACCCAGATCAATATTATACATTTTTCAAAGAGCCAAGTCTCAGAAGACCGTGTAACTGCTGAAAAGGGGTCACCAAGGTAACATGTGATGTCACGTGGGAAGAGGGTCGCATTCAGGTGTCACTCGCATCGTCCGACAACGTATCGACATGTGTACGTGCTCATTGATTACCCCTCCGATAGGGAATCAGGTCACTTCACTAGGTAATGGGAAGTATGACGTCATTTATAGGTTGTTATTATGAAAACGGTGAGGAAAATAATGAAGATTAATTTCGCCGGATAAAAAGCATCTCGGTGGCCACTATTCGAAAGTTCGCGGCTTCAACCACCACCGGTACTAGTCATACATATTACGAAAAAAATACTGCACTTTTGGAAGAAAGCAAGCCGCTTTGCACAGTGATAGTAGAGACCAAAATATGCGATTTGACTCGAGGAAATCCTCGATTCATCCCTTTGGAACAGAGATGGCGCCACTTGTTCAAAAGATTGTTTAAAAAATTCTAAAACCTGAACGGATCGTTCGATTTTGATAATTAAGGTGTCAATCGAAAGGTAATGAATTATACTATTATAAAAAAAATAACTAAGTAGCTAAATATGATAATAAATACCAATAACATCTTCATTTTTGAAAAAGTATGACTGTATTTTCTCGTTTTTGTGTAATTTTATAAAAAAAATATATGAAAGTGGTACATTTTTATTTATTTATTATATTACGCAATTCATTAAGCGGTTAATACAAAAAATCTCATATCAATATCATTTATAGTTAGAGAGATATTTAATATTAAATATGCGCTGCTGTGTCGGGGTCATTGGCCTCGCGGGCAAATGCGAACCCTGTATCGTTAGATTTTGATGATTAAGGTGTCAATCGAAAGGAAATACGTTATTTTATTATAGAAAAACAAGTATTTGCAAAAAAATATGATGAATTCAAAAAAAGCCATCAATAATAAAAAAAAATATTGAATTGTATTTACTTATGTAATCTTATGAAAAAAATGTATGAGCGTGGTATATTTTTATTCGTTTATTATTTTAGACTATTAATTGTAAGTTTAATTTAAAAAAAAACAATAATAATATATTTTAAAGTTCCAAAGTTATTGGCCGGTGCAGTGCTGCTGCCACACGTGCAATTCTCTTTATTTTATTTATACTTCCGCCCCAACGCAGGTTTTGCTGAAAGTAAAATCGCTTTGAAATTATGATTATTAGCATTTATGAATCTGTATTTTACTTTCGTTTTATTTTCGCATTGGCCTTTGCAGATTTTGCACTGTAACGTGCAAGGTAGGGCAACGCGTCGGCAGCTACAACGCATTGTGTGTATCACAGCCTGACTTGCATC